>JBBYHM010000013.1:2250258-2364081 GCA_038381775.1 Adansonia rubrostipa
ATATATATATATATATATATATATATATATATATGAATGTATGTAGGTTTCATAAGTTGGAATATTTGACCTTAATCATTTCTTGTATATCTTTAATTCCATGCATGCTTCAAGTGTATGACCCTAATCATTCATGAATGTATACTAGTAGTTAATTATATATTATTACCTCATTTATTAAGCATTTTGACTTTAGAATTCTGCACTCAACTTTCAACATTTTTTGATTATTTAAAAAAAAAAAAAAACTCTCTTGAAAATTTCATTGAAAACACATAAAACGCATTCAATGATTGTCAATCCAAAAAATGCATGATGATGGATAGAAGTTATAGGCAAACTAAATTTCGTTTTCGTTAACAATTATGTCAATAAACTTCCTCATATTGTTCTTGATAAACCATTTAATTTATTGCATGAAAACAAATTAGTTTTGGGGTCAGTTCGTGAACAAGACAGACAAACTCTTTAAACTTTAAAAGGAGCAAGTGAATAAGCAATTACGTCATCTTATATATATATATATATACATAAAAAAAATTGTAAGGAGAAAGAGTTTGTAGATGTTACTATTAATATTTTAAATTTATTAAATATTATTTTTTAAAAATAACTGTGTGAATTAATTAAATTAAATTTTAAATTCTTATTTGATGTGTGCTTTAGTGTTCCATTTTTCCACTCCAAAATGGTCGGTGAATTCCCCTCGGATGTTGATTTCTTTAAAAAGCGGGTAAAAATCAAAGAAAAAGAAAATAGAAACAATCCCCTTTCATGGAATTTGAAATTTGGAACCAAAGACTACTGGTTGAGCTTAGTCAACTTTTTGATACATTGATAAAGTAAGTTGAAAGAATGTATTGAATATGTGTATATATACGTGTGTATATATATATTTCAACTAGTTTGAATGATTGATCTGATCATACTCCAAATATAGAAGTACATTTTTCATGTGTCAATAGCCGGCTACACAGTTTGATAGCTCTCTTCTAATTTCCCAGTCTTTATTCAAACGCCAAATTTAATTTCTGAGTTTATTAATTATACCAGCTAAAACTATTAAATAAAAAAATATTTAGGGACAAATAAAGACAAAAAAAAATATTTTATCTTGAATTTAATAATATTGGGATAATATTCATTCTCAAAATTTTTTAAAGACATAGTTTTAGATATTTTATTTGTCTTTAAAGCATTTTAAAATGATTTTTTTATTTTTTTAGTAATAATTATTAATTATCTTTAATTACTTTAAATTTTATAGTATAATAACTGATCCCATTAGCTAAACTTATCTTCACAATTTTTACAGTCAATCAGGATTTAATTTTTTTTGAAAGTATTTTAAAAATAAAATCTTGAATATATCAGATTGATATGAGAAAAATTCAGCATTTAAATCGTTGGCATGAAAAATTAAATTTAAGCAAAACCAGAAATTTTCAATATCATATAAAGAAATTTTATTTTTTTTTTCTGCTTTAAAAACAACTCGGACTTTTTCTATAATTTGTTAATTTCTTCAAGCCTACAAAAAAATGTCAAAAATATGGCAAAAGCCATGACGAACTAATCGTAATCGAAATCAATTTTTTCCTTTCCTTTTATGGGAGTGAATTTAAAAAAAGGGCTTTTCCACCATTATTGTACAAGCTGCCAACAAAGCCAAAATAATCTTGAAAACCCAGATTCAAATAAATGCAATAAATAAATAAATAAATGAATAAGCTACAAATTCCGTATATAAATTTGCTTTCTCAAATGAATTTTCCATATATTTTTTCTGCATTTTGACCCTTTGATCCATAGTTGAAGAAAGCAAGCAAGCGGGCCTTTCTTTTTTTTTTTTTTTTTTCTATGACGTTGAAATGGGAAGAAAATGACCAAAGCATTGGGAGAACAACGTGGCATTCGTCCACTGTCAATCAGAAGTCGGTGGTCTGGCTTTTGTTTTCCCGATTAAAAGAACTTATACATTTGTTATTTTTCAAAAGTTGAAAACCACTAGACCTTATCTCCACTTCTGATGGAACTCTTGTTGACTCTTCTAATTTTTTTTTCCTCTAATCTGATCAACACTATTTCTAATTAATTAAACCAGCTTATTTAATCCCAGAAATCAATTTATTTAATTACTTCTTTATGCTCTTTAATTTGTTATAATTTTTTACTTTTTCATAAACATCAATGATCAAATTGTAATTTTTCTTTTGTTAATTTCTACCGCTGGCTAAAATATTTATGGACAGGACTAAATCATAAACTTGTCATAGTTGAATAATCAAAATAAAAAAAATTCTAAAATTAGGTAAATAAACGTGTAACTTATGGATAAAAATAATACTTTGCATTATGTTTATCTTGTCAATTGCTTCATTTATATGGAGATTTTTCCATCAAAGTTCTCAAAAAAAAAAAAAAAGGCAAAAAAGATTGGCTTTCAATTTATGGGTTTTGCCAATAACTAATCATCAACTAATTACTTTGGTTATTATTAATTAATTGAAATGGATACACCCTTGTCTACCAAACCTTTGTCCTTTTTTTTTTTTTGTTCATTAGTTAATGCATCATTAATTTATGAGATAAATTAGATTAATTAACAAAATAATGTTTATGCATATGATTTAGAAATTAAAAATGATTAATGATGTATGAATCTCACCCTAAGCAACTTGCAAGCACTAGAAAAATAACATGATATATCAGTGGATAACTATTATACAAGAGGGGGTGGTGGTCGAGTATTGATGGCTAATAACAAGCAATAAATCCCATCATCAAGACTTGAGAACGTGGTTAGCATCCATCATATGATGGATTAGTAAGATGTCTAAAGTCAAGAAAGCAACACGATTCCAATAGTGCTTTCGATTGGTGGTGTGAGAAAAAGGAGCTGCTTTTTCTGAGAAAATAAATTTAAAATCAATATGAAGCTATAGGCTAATTAACAATGATGAATAGAGGGAAAAAAAAAGGAAAAAAAGAAAGAAATTAGGATACTATTCACAAAAGGGTATTTTAATTAAGTGTTTAACATTTTTTTGGGTAAAAAAACCATATCATAGTTTAAAAATGAAAAAAAAATTACAAGTGTTAGGGCTTTGAATCTTAAACCTATCAAAATATACCACCTATTCATTAAATTAAATTTTTTGTCTAATTAAGTGTTAATCTTAATGGTGGTCCCAATGCCAACATTTAAAAATCACTTTTAAGTTTGAAAATTCATGAAGGAAACATTAAATAAAATTCTCTTTCCGCTTAGGTAAATGGTGATCCATCTTCTCCAAATATAAGAGTGGTCAAAAAAATAAATTAAAAATGTTAAGAAATCAATAGATGTGATTGATGGGCATAAGGTGGCAGAAAAACTTTGAATATAATAATAATAATAATAACAATAATAATAATAATAATAATAATAATAAATATTGTGAAAGAGATGTGTGCCTTATCCGAAAAGGTGAAGGCTAACCAATTTGTGTGTTTCCTGACGATTATGCAAAAGCTAAGAGGGCAAAAGCTTTGTTTATGCCCCAAACTTCGGTGCTTTAATCATCAGCAATTCCCCTACACCAAGGGAAGAAAGCTCAAGAATTTTTGGCTCTGGGTGTCTTTGGATTATTCTTTACTTGCCGTTCTACCTACACCGAATGCAAGTAGGTTAGATTTTGGATCCATAGAGCTAACTAATCATCAGATTTCTCATTTCCATGTCCTTTTGCGGCCTCCAATGTCAAAATTTTGCAATTCAACTTCACGAGTTGATTTATTCATTTTGTTTTTCAATAAAAATTTGATTTTTATTTTATAATAAAAATCATAATTTAAAAATAAAAAAATTATAATAGATATTAAAATTTAAAATTTAAATATTATATTTTAAAAATAATTATATAAACTAATTAATTTAAACTTCAAATTCAAAATTTGACCTTCATATTATCATAGGTATTAATAGGAGACAAATCCTTTCTTTTGGTTTTGGGTTTGATATATCCTCCACCACATGGCACAATAATTTTTGGAGATATGTTTAAGTCGGATGTCCACTCAATAAAATTACTAATTTGCGCTAAATTAAGTAATTTCTTAGTTTAATGCACGAGATTTAACTCCAAAAAAAAAACCAAATTATTACATTTAATTATAAAAATTAAAAGACGAAGCATGTAAATCTCGTTTTGTAAAGCATGCAAAAGGAAATTTTTTGAAATTAAACATGTATGTGTGTGTGTGTATATATATATATATATATATATATATATTAATAGAAATTACAATCATAACTTAAATAATATTTGATGTCCAATTAGATTTTAGATCAAGAAGAAACTAATAAACATATCAAATCAATATGCAATCAAACGAAATCTATAATCATGTAGGATTTGAATATGAAATAAAAAAATTTCAATACCTCCTACTTGTCATTAAAATAATGCTTCATTCTTTTAATTGGACAAAGTAAATCTATATTATATTAAAAAAAGTTGATTAAATCGGTATCATGAGTTAATCAAATATTAATTCAATCAATGAAATTATTTAAAATATAATATAACATAGGGATAATTATGCATTTTTCTACTAACTAGATTTTTTTAAACATTAATTTTTTTAATTTTTTTTTCTTATCCATTCACGTAGTGCATATGTTATAATCTGGTAATAAAAAGAACAATGCCTCATTCTTTTTAATTAAAATCAAAATTTAATTTGATTAATTTATACAATTATTTTTAAAAGATAAAATTTAATAAATTTGAAGTTAAAATCTCGTAATCTATCTTGTAATCAACAGCATTTTCTTTTGTTCTCATACAACAATTTACTTAATAAAAGACAGAGAGGAAAGAAAATGGAGAAGAGGGGAAACATGAGCTTGGGGATGTTCCTAAGAGTAGGAGCAAGATGTGATCTAAAGGGTTAGCATCTGTTGTGTTAGTGGAAAAGACGATGGCCATATAACAGTCCAAAGACATTAATTGCCCTACAAAGGCTTCTTTTTTTCTTTTTTTTTTTATCATAAACATGTGAATCGATGATGGAAAGTGGGGAAAGGAATGCAGTGGGGGATCGATCAGATATATCTCCGACTAGGAATTCCACCAATTTTTAAAGTGTAATGAAATGAATTGTCATCTGAGTCTCCAACAAAGAGGGCAAAGCAAAGGGTGAGCTAAGCTAACCTTCCTTCCCCTAAGTGTAATTATGAAATTTTAGAAAATAAAACCGTCATAGGGGTATTAAGCAAGCCATTTTTGACTAATTTTTAGCTTTATTTTTTTTCCCTTTTCTTTGATAGGCTTGGCCATTTTAAATATATTTTTAATTGAAGAGTTAAAAAAAAAAAAAGGTTTTAATTTGATCAATTATCAACCAAATTCTTTAGGGAGAAAGTACATGAAAAGTCAAAAACCTCTTAGCAGCCTTAAATCTCTTTTATATTTTCGATTTCCTATCATGGTTCTACCTATCAAAGATTGGATTTTAGACAAGATTTTAAATCTTATATTTGATTTAACTTGATTCGAATTTATTTCTTACAAAAATATTATTTAATTAAATTTAATTATAAAATATATTTAAAAATAAAAAATAAAAAAATTCAATAATCAGACTGAACAAAACCTAAACAAGCAAATTTTTTTACCATCTTAGCTTGGCTGAACTCTACCAAACCATGATTATACATAAACATATATGAAAACTAATTATTTATGTTCTGAAAATTAAATAAATTTGAAGTATTAGGGTGTTTTTTGAAATGATATTAGTTTAACTGCTTAAGCAACAAGTTAGATAAGTCTATAAATCTCTCAATCATTTCAAATGAAATCAAAAAGTAATTATGTACCTAAAAAGAAAAGAGGGAAAAAAAAAGTGATTGGTGCTTTCCACCTGCCACAATCTAAACCTCAACATCTCATCTCATCTCATCTAATGAACATTGGACAACAATTCTTGTTCTTCTCATTACATACACCTACGAAAGAATCAAAGCACAAATGGCATAAAATTTTGTTGGGGTTATTTATAGAGCAGGCAAAGGATTAAAAGTTCTTTGAAAAATTCTCAAATATGGGGAAGGGGCCTTAATTTTCAATCCTATTGGCACAAAAATTAGAAGCTCAAAAACCTTCGTGTATGGGAAAAGAAGATAAGATTTGATAGACACAACATTTTACTAAATTTGGAGAGACCAAATTGGCCAACGTTTTGAATTGGTGTTAGAAATCTATAACATGATCATTTTCTTGCAACATTATTTAACATGGAAGAAGGAGGGGGGCAGGCGAACGTGTCAAACAAAGGATGAATAAGGAATCCCAAGAGATAATTTTCTTGAGTTTTATTTTTTATGTTAAAGGAAAATGTTTATATGAAGAATATATTTATTTTCTTCGGGTTTTTCTTTTTTTCTTTTTTTTTTATTAAAAAATTTTATATAATATTTCGATCCCATATTGGTTTCTTTTCATTTATAAAAATATTTTAAAAATAAAATAAATATAGACATTAAAATTCAAAAATCAAAGCTTCTTTGTGGGGGACACTAGAAAATAATTTTTTCATTTTTTCTTCTCTTACTAGATTTTTATTTGCTTTAAATAAATCACAACATCAAGCATTTTAGTCTTAGGCTGTATTCACACTGTATGAATTTTTTTTCCCTTTAGTTTAAAAATATGGATTGAAAGGTATTTCCAATTTTGAAGTCTACATTTGAAAAATACTTCCAATAAGATTTTCCATGTCTTAGTTTTTACGAATATTGTTTGTTAATAATTAAATCTAAAATCAATCTGAATATAAAATTACAAAAAAAATTATACTTAGAATATATAAGATACAACAGTTTAATAGAACCCAAACTGACAAAAGAGCTATAACAAATTCGGAAAAGATAATAGTTAATTCAACTCGAATTCAATATCGTAAAAGGTAAAGATACCCCACTTTAATATAAAATCACAAAAAAAAAATCTAAATTTAGTATATGTGAGATAACATCAATTTAATAACGTTGTCGTATTGAAATCAGGAAATTAACAAAAAATTAGTTCACACGTTTATGATTCTTTTTTCTGAGTATGCAAACTCTCTTTTTGCAAAGAAATTTTTCTTTTTCTTTTTTTTTTTTTAAGTTAGTGATAACTAATTTTAAAGGTTACTGAAAGAATTGTTAATGCGGATGATTTTTTGAATGATCTCTGACTAATGTTAGGGGTAAGAAAATTTCTGTTAATCGATTAAATCAATGGAATTCGATTAAATTCATTTCATTTGACTTGGTTTAATTCGTTTTAGTTTTATTCAGTTACATAATTTGATTTTAATGTGTTTATTCTATAAGTTTACGGTTTTAGTTGTAAACTGAACCAGTTGAATAAATAGACATTTAATCAAAAAATAAGTTATTTTATTTTTATCATAATATACTGAAATTCAATTAAAATTATCTAACGTAATCTGAATATACAAATAAAAAACATAAATAATCAACCAAATATAATTAATTTCAATTCAATTATTTCGATTTCTTATATATATTTCAATAATTTTAAAATTTATTTGATTTTTAAAATTTTTACAACTGATCGGACCAAATCCCAAGCCAATGTACGAAGACATGTGAAAAATGTTATGAACCTGCTTCTTTCACGAATTTGGATGGTACTGGAGAATCACCCAACTGGTAATTGCCGACTGCATTGCCTACTGCCATGTTTTGTTGCAATCAAGAACTGTATGTCTCGTTAAGTTACTATCAAATAAACAGCATAAATTGGCAGCCACCATTGACACAGCATAAATTGGCAGCCACCATTTTTTTTTTTTTGTTGTCAAGTTATTAAGCGAATTAATTAAGGCTGTTCTATGATTTTTAATGTAATAAGATGTTGACTTGACTAAAAGAATGAAAAATCAACCCTTCTTGGTTTAAAATGCCGCCTAAACAATACAGTATCTCACCCCACATGTATAATTTAATATACTAATTAGTCAAGCATTTTATGACTAATTGGTTACCAAGAGGAACATGATAGTTAATTAAATAATGAGATTAACTGATTTGTTAAACCGAGATTCAATCTAGATAATTCGTATAAACATTTTTAAGAGGTCACACTTAGTAAATATAAAATACGAATCTTCTCTATACAAAAAATATAATCAATTTGTTAGTAGATGAAAAATATGCCATGGAAGAAGTGAATAAACAAAGAAAATCCCCATACATGTTAAAATGGGGGGGGGGGGGGGGTTAAAATCAGAACCATAAAAATGCATGCTTAAGGAATTAAGTAGGACAGCAAGTGGGGTTCGGGGGACAGCATGGTTTGGTCTAGCCAGAAAATACAGAGAAAATGCAGGGTAAATGGAGAGAGCTTGTTTGTTATTGTAATAAAAAATATATATACCTATATATATATATAAATGTTTCCATTGCATACAACATTAGATGTTGAATGAGAGGTTGTAAAGGGTACAAATGAAATGGGTCATTGGGTCATTGGATCATCACCCATAAACTTCTTTCTTTATTTTTGAACTTATTTTCTGTCAGGTATGTTATTCAAATTCAAATATAAATACTAAATGCAGATGTCTATATGCACTTATATGTTTAATTTTAAAAAAATTTTCTATATTCAAAAAATCCTTAAAAGATCATATCTTAATATTCATATTTAGATATATATATATATTAAACATGAATATTAAATATAAATATTTAAAAAATCAAATCAAACGTCATTTTCTCGGATTGGGAAGAGAGGGGTGTAAAAGAAGGCAAGAAAAGAAAAAAGAATAAAGGTCGTATATTACCCTGAATTTTGTACGGGGGGAGTGACCAAAGACTTGTGTGGGATTAAATACATTTTGTTTTCGGCTTTTGACGTAAATAAAAGGTGGAGGAGGAAAAAGGGAAATGGGCGGCACCTCCAAACCCTCTTGATAAGAATATGAAACCCAAAAAATGCGTCTAAATGTTATTGATAGTTTGATACCGAAATAAAGAATCTTAAGAATATAGGGTCAAATGTGAAAGTCATACAAACTTCTGGAAGAAAAGTTCATAACATTATCAACTATTTAATGCATCCAAGATGTTACAAAAAATAAATCAAAATTAATTCCAATTATTGATAAATTATTAAGATTATACGATACTTTTTTTTCCTTGGAAAAATACACTATATACGTAGAATATATCAACAAAGGGAGATTTTTAAGAAGTAAAACTTATTAATAAATATGTAATTTGTTGAAAGAAAAATGGATTTATAATTTTGGTGACCATAATATTAAAAAAGAATGGTCAAAAATTCGTGGGAATGGATGGAAACTTTATATAAAAAATAGTAATGAGAGAATAAAGGAATTAAATGAGCCCAAATGAGAAAAACAAACAAACAAACAAATGAATAAAGAAAGGGATCATTTGAAAAAGCAGCAGAAAGTGAAACCTTTGTTAGAGAAAGTCAATATTTGGCCAGGCAAAAAAATGTGAAGTTTGATGCATCGAAACAAATTGCATTGCCAAAAAGATCATGAATATATGACAAACGTTAAGAATAAGCATCACCGATCAAAGCATACGAAAGCATCTTAAAGGAATGATTTTTGTGAGGCATTATTAGTCTATTAGTATTACCGTCTAAAATCTCCCCCTTTTTTTTTTTCCAAAGAGGAAGAAAACATGTTCATACCCATTAAAATTCGAATAATCATAATTATGACTGTTGACATCTAATGTTTAAACTACGACCGTAAATGTAATTTTGATTATAATTATGAATATAACATTAAAAAAATTATTTATAAATTATTAATTAAATTTATATATAAATAATTTAATGTCTTGATTTTAATTGTTAAAATCGTTAATCATTTACATTTAATTACGATGAACATTAAAATCAAAATCTTAAAACAATAGTTAACCCATTGTGTCACAATTGCTATTCAAAATTATGGTTGTTTACTTCAACTAAGGGGGGAAATTGGGAAAGAACGAGGAAAAAAGAGAAGGGCAACTTGATTGGAGGGTAAGGAAGCCGGATAAAACAAAGGGCAAGGCAATCATATCTCTTTTGATTTTAGAAGGGCATTTTAGAAATCGTGACCTTATCTATACGAGATTATAAAATATAAATATAATACAAAAAATAATTAAAATATAATTTAATAAAAAATATCATAAATTTTATATAAATATAAATATATCAAAATGTATATAATATGAGTTATTAATATATAAAAAAATATATAAATATATAATATATTAAATATAATTATAATATATAAAAAATATATGAATAAGGTACAAATTCATATTTTTTTTCGCTTAATCTAAGTGAAGTATTGGCTCATGGGTTTACGCATGCCAAGTCTCCGACCCTGTGGCCTCTGCAACCGTTATATATATATGCACACCAAACCACTCTCAAAATTGTCAAGCTTTTCTTTTTGTTTGTTATTTTCTTTGTTCATCAAAGCAGAGTATATTTGCTTAATTTCTTTCAAAACAACCAAAAAAAAAAAACAGAAAAAAGGCTGATAAATGGAGACAGATATGGAAATAAAACAATCAAAATTCCAGAGAATTTGTGTGTTTTGTGGGAGTAGCCCTGGAAAGAAGAGCAGTTACAAAGAAGCTACTATTGAGCTTGGCAGGGAATTGGTATCCCTTCTATAATTCTGTTTCTCTCTGTTTCAGCTCTGTTTTTATTTTTTTTTTTATGGGGGGGCTATTCTAATGTATTTTCTTAAACTAGCTTTCAGCTTTATTCTTCAAGTGCTTTTTCATTCCTTTCCTTACTTTTTCTGCTTTTTTTCTTTTACTTCACTTCCCTTTGGCAAATTGGTTTTGAGTTAATTGAAAATTACGTCCTTACCTAGTTCTTCCCGTTCTTAAACTCTCTACTCTGTTTTTGCTCTGTGTTAATCTGTTTGCTTGAATTTTTCCTAATCTTATTTTTGCAAAGTAATTTCCTTTTTTTTTTTCCTTCAAAATTTCAGTTTTTCAATAAATTTTGTTTGCACTGGTTTACTTCTTGTATGATTTTCAGTTTCCTCTTCGGATTTTCACCTCATTTTTGCTTTACTTGATGAAGTAAACTAAAATGTACTTTGAATTTGATAGATACCTGATGAAGCAGAGTTTTGTTAGGTCATGAAAAATGAAATATTATTGAAATGTTAACTTTTTTTCCTTCTTTTTTCTTTTTTTCTTTTTTTCCAAGTGAAGGTGTCAAGGAATATTGATCTGGTCTATGGAGGGGGTAGTATTGGACTAATGGGGTTGATTTCTCAAGCAGTTTTCGATGGCGGCCGCCATGTCATTGGGTAGCCATATTCCTCCCTTTCTGTTGTTTATTTTTCATTAAAATTGATTGATTGATAAGAAAACTTGGTTCTAATGTTGTCTTGGTTTGTTCTTCATGTTTATTACTGTCTGCAGAGTGATCCCCAAGACACTCATGCCTAGAGAGGTATTGTCTTCTATTTGCATCATGCGTTTTTCAACCATTTTTCTATAATTACCTTAAATGAAAATATCTAATAATATAAATTCAAAATTTAATTCAATTGATTAATGTAGTTACTTTACGAAATAACATGCAGTCCCTTCCTCTATCCTGGTGTTGCAACCTCATTTGTTGTTTTATTTTAAAATATCTATTATTTATTTTTCTAGTGGTAGCTCCCAGTCCATGACATGAATTTCTACCTCACTTTCGTTATCTTTTCAAGGGTTTCACACTTGTCTCTTTTGGGACTCATGCAGGCTCCAATTTATGGACTTTTTGGTTCTTTTTTTTTTTTTTTTAATGAAAATTTCCCTACGAATTCCAGTTCCACCAGAGAAACATGGAGTCTTCAGCATTTTTTATCCCTCTCCAGTGCTTTTTATTTGCCCAGCCACCATAACCATAAAGATCATCATTCTTTAAGTATAATATTAGGTTTTACATGGTGCATGCATTTTCTTCTGAATTTTTGTTTTTGTTGGTGAATTGAGCGTCGACTTGCTGAGAAAATTCCATGTAAATGGTATTATTTATATATATATAAAATTTGAACTGCGACCACAATATTTGCAACTGATTATTTGCCTTTGTCAGGCTTTTTTCTATCACTAAAAGTTGGTTTTCTTTTCGGCCATATTTTGCATTGCTTTTGTATTGACTTGCAGTGGCTAATAAACATTTGCAGATAACTGGAGAGACAGTGGGTGAAGTTAAGGCAGTAGCTGACATGCATCAAAGAAAGGCAGAGATGGCTCGACAATCTGATGCCTTCATTGCCTTACCTGGTTGGTATATAAGACCCCAATTACTCTTTAATATCACACAAAAATCTAATTTTCATGTTAATTTTAAGTTGAAATCAGCTTGAACAGATAAATATAACGAGGGACCTTGTTTCTTTTGGCTCAAAATTCATTGATTGTATAATTATGTGACGAGAGAATGAATGATGGTATTAATGCAATGATTAAGAACTTATGACTGAGCGGTTTGGTATTTCAGGACAGTTACAGTTTTAAAATTGGGGGGGGTGGGGGGGGGGAGATGTAGCTTTCAGACTGAGAAAATTAGCCAGCCATCTGTCTTGGTTGACTCTTTGAAGACTATGTGGAGGGTAACTATTGCATTGCTATGCATGGATAAGTGTAGAGTAGTAGACAACTGATAGCAACTCTGTTGCAGCTTGAACTACCAGAGATTTGGTCTTATTTAGACCCCCAAAAAATAGGCCCATGATTTAGAGTCACTGAGCTACTCTTCAAAGCCCTAATCATCAGCTTCTGACATTGAAAATTAGGCTTCGTGGTCACCGGTGAGCGCCTAAAAAAACTTCTTCATGTGGGTGAGATTGCATTATCCGTCCGATGCCACCAGTAAATACCCAGCCTGTGGTTTCTCTGTACCATCCCTTAACCAGATTTTATTACAAAAAAAAAAAACCACATGATCTATTCTCCTTTGCCAGTGCCAGAGCCAATGTTTGTTAAATAGCTTCCTGTTTTGATCAATCTCTCAATGGGGACTTGAGATTGGGCGTGGGGTGCTTTTCCTGGACCACATTTGGGTAACTCTGCCTATACTTTTAGATTCTCAAACGAAAAGGTAAAGCCCCTTTGGTTTGCCTTTTAAGGGCTCTCTAAAAGGACCTGCCCAAGTTTGCAAACATATTGGGCTAAGGCCGCTTTGTTTAACTGGGCTAATTGGCCGAATGGCAAAGTCCAAAAATTTATGGGCAAGGCAAATCAATGGGCTCAAATTTGGCCTTTTTTAAATCCAGCATAAGATGGGCCAAAACCTGACCTAACCTTCAAGAAGCCTTATTTGAAGTGAAAATAATTTGTTATATATTTTTTAATGTTTGAAAATTGATAGAATAATTTATGGGATCAATACCAACTAATATTGCATTTGAACAAAAACCAATTATTAACAACATGAAAAGTAAAAACCCATTAATTTAATTCAATGATCATTTTTTTGTAATAGTTTTCTAAGCAAATAATTAGTGTAATTAATTGAAGGAATTTCTATATTGTATTTTATGAAGGTGGTTATGGAACTCTTGAAGAACTTCTTGAAGTCATAACTTGGGCACAACTTGGAATCCATGATAAACCAGTAATATTCCTTTTTTTCTTCCTCTTTATTTTTCCAATTTCTCTAAACAAAAATAAGTAACGGGATTTTCATTTTATTTTAACATTCAAAGACCAAAACCAATGAAGAAAAAAGAACAAAAAAAAAATTTTTTTAAAAAGATATTAATTTAGTAAAGTGTCTTTCAAAGTTTAAAGTTTCTAAAAACTAATAAAAGTCTTTGTTGGGTTGAAAATTGTTGCAGGTGGGATTACTGAATGTGGATGGCTACTACAATTCATTGTTGTCATTTATTGACAAAGCAGTGGAAGAAGGTTTCATTAGTCCAAATGCACGACATATCATTGTATCTGCTCCCACTGCAAAAGAGTTGGTCGAAAGCATGGAGGTTCAAATTTTTATTTTTCTCAATTTTTAAATTCATTTTACACTTGAAAAAAAAAAAAAGAAGAAAAAAACAAGTTGGAATTTTCAAATCATTGAATCTCAGACTTTTTGTGTGCATACCCCCCGTCATAAAAAATAATAATAATAATAATAATTAATTGATTTAAAGCTCATGTTAATTTTTTATCACATTTATTATATTTTAAATTTTTTATGATTTTATATTCAAGTTTAGTCTTTTTTCCGCTTTTAGTTTACCTATGCAATGATTCATGTTATAATTCCATTTACATGTGATGAGGATTGACAAAATAGTGTTGTCCCGAATCTCTTTTATTTATTTATTTTTTTGTAATGTTATAATTAAATTGAATTTCTTCATTTGTTACCAATTAATTTTATGGGAGATATTTCGCATAAAGCCAAGGTTTATAGATTAAATTTTAATGGTAATTAATCACCCATTTCTTTTGTAACAGGAATATGAACCGCAGCATGAAAGAGTGGCTTCAAAGCTAAGTTGGGATATCGAGCAGTTAGGCTACCCTACAAAATGTGAAATCTCTAGGTGAGAGATTAATTGACTTTTAGGAAGATCAAGATGTTCCTGAAATGGGAATTTTTGTTTTATTCATTTACTCATTTTCTGATGTAAACAATCCCCCAAAAGCTTGACTTTTTTCTTCTTTTTCCCCAATTTGAAGTTGAAATCATTGATTCCCTAATGATCAACTTTGTGCCAAATTGCTGATGAAATGAAAAGAAATTGGTCCCGGGTTGGACTTGTGTTGTAAAATTTGCTTGTTATCGGGGGTTTTCATTCATTTTGTTTCTCACAGTTTTCTTTGCAAAATCCTAAAAACCTGGCATTTATCTATCTTATAACTTGTTAATTATGAAATTATGGATTAAATTAAGGAACAATCGACAAATAAGTAACCTATGGCTAGGCAAATTATAGGTTTGAAATATTTCCTTGGAAAGCCATGTTCACAATAGCTGGAAACAATCCCCTTGATGGGTGAAGAAGATTAAGGTCTACTTATAACAGCAAAAACATGCATGCAGCTGGTTAGCATGTGATATTTGGATGTTTAGGCACTCCAGTTGTAATTCTTCCCTAAAATTTGGATTCAAGCAATTACTCCTTCAACATTCATGTTGTAGAGAATTCTTCAAGAATTTCTACTTCATAACTGCATGTAGCCTCAAACCCATTAAAGACAAAAGCTGAAGAATTTGAATCGTGAAAATTAAATTGAATTTACTTTATAAAATCAAAATCATTTTGATTAGGATGTGTTATTTATAATTAATATTTCGAGTTTTTTTTGTTGTTCTTATTTAGGTAATTTTAACTATCAAATTTCATTTAAGTCACAAACTCACAATTTATACCTCTTATATATTCATTTTGCTTTAAAACAAAGTCAACCATTTCTTTTATATTACTTATTATCATTGTTACTCCTATTAAAAAAACTACTATTATTTTTCTTCAATCAAAACATGTGCTCGGTAACCCAAATTTAGTTCAAAATTACCAATTTTTTGTATCATAATCAAGCTCGGATCATCAATTATTTTTTCTCTATTTATCCCAATTAAAGATAACCATAAACATATATTTTCATTTCCATAAATGACTCATATGAAACTCATAACTCTACATTTTTTTTTTTTTTGCTATTCACCTATAAATCTACATCATCATCATCATCATCATCATAATAATAATAATAAGTCAATATACATTATATTAAAGTCTTTGAATTTTTCTTCTGATGAGCAGGCTATAAAAACCATGGTGGCCTACACCTGCCTGCCTCGAAGAAATCTATTAAAGCACCATCCCACTTATAATTTGTATATACAAACTAAGTACTCTAATTAAGACCAAGAATCTTAAACTGGACTTAGCCACTATATAGTTTCTGAAAAAAAAAGAGCTAATATACAATAATAGAAGGGGAGCTGCACGTGGAGACTGAAGATAGAATGTTATTTTGATTATAAAACTGAGATATTTTCCTATTTTTGTTCGGTATTTTAAAACTAAATACGGCACCAATAATATAAATTTGCATAAAATCTTTGCTCATGTGGCTTCCACTCAGTTTATTGTTTTCTGCCTGTCAAAGTCGGCCATCTGGTGCAGGTGCATTGGATATTGAAAAAAGGTTGATCAAGGTTGACTTTTATTGGGTTTGTAGGGTTTTGACTAAGTTAGGGTTAAAAAGATTATAAATTATTAACAAGTTTATTACGATAACACTTTCGTTTAATAAATTAAAAATAATAAATAAAATTATCAATTATTATATTTAATATAATATTATTACAGAAATGATATGTAAACCAACTTTACTCGAGACTGAAATTCAAAGAGAGAGACAGAGAGAGATTTAAGAATTTCAAATAATTATTGATGTTCTTGGCATTTGCACGTATGTGAGATTTAACTTGCATGCTCTTACATTTCATGTGCGGTTAGATGGGATTAAACTTAAAAAGGTAATGTCCTAATGATCACTTGTTTGAAAAATGGGAGGATTTTGGTAATTAAAGTAAGTCTCTTCCATTCAACATCTCATAAAAACACAATGATAAGGTAATTAACGACCCTAGAAAGTAATTAAATCTAGAAAAAAAATTATATACACAAATATAAACACATAACTAATTTTTAAGATATAATAAAAATTATTTTAATTTTTTATTTTTCAAAAATATCATTATGTACATAGTATTGTCCTTAAATCTACTCTTGATAAATAAAATAAATATTATTAAATTTCGCCAAATTTAAGGTTCCGTTGCCTATACTTGACATAAGCTTAAGAATACAAATCCCCAGTTATCATGACGTCATCATCATTTGACTGTGATTACAGCTTGCAAGGTGAAGTCTTTAGCATGTCTCTAATTTATTAGGATTCCGTTTGATTGGTTTTCAATATGTGGTTTAATCAAAGTGAAAGAAAAAAAGACAAAAATAAAATAAAAATAAAAATAAAAGCCAAACACAAATATCAAAGGAAACCAGAAATTATGAAATTTGTTTCTCCAAAATACTTTCCATTAGACATAAAATAGTCCTAATAATACTCTTCGAGATTTCATGGTGTAGATTCAATGTATTACATAGATAAATATATATATATATATATTGTTTAATATAAAGGAGTATGAACAAGTACGTTTCATATCTCCAAAATCCAATGTTGAAAAGCGTGGAACCGACATGAATTAATCCTCAACTGAAATGCATGTAAATACTTTTTCTTCACATAAAAAAGTTTACGTTATTCCTTCATAAAAAAATGACAGAAAAAACAGCATACAAAAGGTGAAATACTTATTTATATTAGGGAAAATTTAAGTGGATCATCTTATACATGCATAGCAGTGAATAAATCATCTCATCAATAATTACGTTAATATATTATTAAATTTTTAATTTCAATGATCAAATTTAATATTTCGTACCTTTAAATACTATAAAAACAAAGAAAAAAAAAGATAAATAGATAAATTTAATTTAAGTTGATTAGTCCAAATATTGTAATTTTTAGTATACTAAAGGCAACATTTCCCAAAAAATATAGTGATCCTTGCCCAAAAAAAAGAAAAAAATTAAAAAAGACAAATACAAGTAGTAGTACTTATCTAAAATACAACTAAAATTTGTCTTCATTTTCTTTAAATGCCATGCTTTCACCTGCAAGTTTTGTTGAATATTCTTTCTTTGAATATCTAACATAACAATTCACAGCTAGTTTTCTTGAAAACTTAATTCGACGATGATCTTAATCAACACCGACAACCACTGATTGAATCAAAATTCCTTTAATTAATTTCTGGATATATCATTTCTTTTTTTTTTTTTTCCTTCTCCTTGGCATTATAAATGGCGTCTCGCCTGTTAAAATTTAATCCTAATATAAGTACCAGACATTTCAATAGAAAAAACAAATTCCTTTGGTTTTATTTATCTTGAAAAGTCAACCACAATCTGCTTTCAATATTTCTCTCCCTTTCTGCAAGCAAATCCATTCATGGGTTTTCCTGCTTATTCAACTTTGCACAAAGTTTGGCGAAAAACGATTAATGAAGATAACAGAGAGCTTGCTGCAATGTTCATTTACGTATCTACATGCAAAGTCAACCCTGCCTTGCTATGAATTTATATATACTCATTACTCAATCTTTACTTTGCCTAATATACCTCAATGTCGACAACTCTACGCGGCATCGATCTTTCTAGCCATTGACAACAAATTTTTTTGTTGAACCTAAGGGTTTGTGTGTGTTTTTCTTTTGCTTCATTTGCTGAAGAAGAAAAGGCTGTGTTCTTTTAACCTTATTCTGTAGGTCATTTTTCTTTGTAACAAATGTAATGTCCATAAATTCTGCGTTGGTTGTCTTTGTTAATAATTTAACTTGAATTAAACTTCATTGGACAGGTAAATCTTGATAGCTAGCCTAGGGAATTGAGTTTTGACAAAATAATATTTATATTCTCTTTTTGTACTTTTGTTAAGTCTCTTTAAAGGAGGAATTATTTGGGATCATCTAAATTTCAGTGTTGAAAGCTCTGACAAAGAAGTAGGAAGAATTAATGAAAGCATATGGGATTAAACGCAGGCGGATCCGCCCTTTCCTACGCCATTAAAACCGGCTTTTTTTTTTAATAGCTCAGCTGCCTAAAGGGCGGTAATGCAAATGTATGAGAGAAGAAACTTAGTGAAGGTAACGCGTAAAATTCATCAATCTAATATATTGCTTGTTAATTAAGTTTATTAATATAAAGTTTTAGCCCCATGTGACCTTCTCGCTGCATTTTTCGTTGACTGCTTCTCGGTCACTTTTTTTTTTAGTTCCTTCCATTTATATATAAACGATCGCATAGGATCCGTTGCCCTTCGCCACCACCTTCTTCAACACTTCACTTTGTCTCTTCCATTTCTGTGGTCTTTCAAACAAGAATTCTTCAAAGCATTTGTGTTACATTTATATATTTACCGGTCAGTGTCAAGCTTAATGTTTGTGCTGATTTTCATGTTTTGGACTTCGTTCTGACTGATAAATATTTCGGTTTTTTTCCCCTGAAATTCGTCGGTATAAATAGCTCGGTATCTGAATTTATGAAATGGGATTTGTCCGGAATCCGAAAATCAGAAGTGGGGATTTCTTAGAAGGAATGCTTAGTGATTATGCTGGAGGAAAGGCTAAGGTGAAGGCTCCTAAAAATGTCTCTACTCGGCTTGTGACAGCTCTCACCTGCCTGCAATTAGCCTTTGCAGTCTATGCAACATTCCTTCTGTATTATATGAGTCCAGCGGTGGATTTAAGAACCAAACCGGACTTTACTTGGGCTACAAGGATTGCAAGAAACATGAAACAGTACTTCATCATCCCCCCACATGTTCTCGGTCGATACCAAGAGGCTGTTTCTCTGATGGGAGCTGAAAATCATCCGATTAGCCCATCCGAAGTTTGTGAGCATGAGAAGATCGATTTCTTGCAGAAGAAGTCCAATGATGTTCAAATGATCAAGTTGAAGAGAGAGTTGTATGATGAGATACTGGATTTTCAAAGCAAGACCATTGGCACAGAAACTCTATCTGAGCTAATGGCAATGAAATCGAAGTGGGATATGAGCGGTCCAAACAGACCAAAAGTGACAGTTCTCTTGAACCATTTCAAGAGAAAAACACTTTGTGCCCAGCTCGATTCGTTGCTTCAACAGACGCTTCCCTTCCATCATGTTTGGGTGCTTTCATTCGGGAGTCCAAACGAGCAGTCCCTAAAAAGAATTGTCGATAGCTACAATGATACAAGGATCAGCTTCATCAGTTCAAGCTACGATTTCAAGTACTATGGCAGGTTTCAAATGGCTTTACAAACAGAAGCCGATCTTGTCTACATCCTCGACGATGACATGATTCCTGGAAAAAAAATGCTACAGATTTTATCTCATGTAGCAGGAACTGAAAAGTATAAGAACTCTGTCTTGGGCAGCATAGGACGGATCTTGCCTTTCAGACAGAAGGATTTCACATTCCCAAGCTATCGGAAATTCCGGTCGAAGGAGGCAGGGCTTTATTTGCCTGACCCTGCCTACGATATTACAGTAGATAAAATCGTGCAGGTCGATTTCCTTTCCAGCTCATGGTTTTTACCTGCTGAACTTGTCAAGGCCCTTTTCATTGAGACACCTTTCACTTTCATGACTGGTGAAGATCTGCACCTTAGGTACGTTTACCATAACTGAAACTCGTATAATTTTCATTTTTTTGCGTATAAACATCGGTCTTTACCATACAAAAATGAATATATTTTCTTGGTTTAGTCACCTCTTCAATAGTACAGAAACAATATATTCGTTATTTTAGGCCATTGCTAAAATGATTATATAAGAGGGATTCCCTACATGTTTGATGAATTATATGTTAGAGTAAGAGGCTCAATGCAATAGAAAGTTGACCATGCAAATAACCTGATTTGAATGTTGATGGTATTGAAAGTTGACTCAGAAACCATTTGAAATACTAATTTATCCACTTAATTCCATGAAAGAATCTTCTTTACTCATGCTTCAATATAATAGTACTGATTTGGTCAGCTTTTCTGAATATTGTAATCCCTTTGGGGAATATGATGGATTTTTTTATATATTATTTTGCAGTTAAAGACTGATACTCTGTATCTTCTTTCCACTACTGATATTTTTGAATCACTGATTTGTATGTTCTACATTATTTACCTGCAAATTATAGACATGTTTAATTTTCTGGAAGTAGTGATGCTTGGTTGGAACTTTCAAATGGTACTGACTTTTAAGATTCTGTGAAGCACTAGCTCGACAATTATTGAGGTTCTAAGGTAGTTTCATACAAAGATAAAGGCCCTCTTCAATTTTTCACCAATAATCATTAATCAATGATTTTGGAAGTCCAAAACTACAAATAGTAACAATAGTAGAAGAATTAGAATGATGGTTGCAAATGATAAGAATGACAAAAATCAGATTTTAAATGAGAACAAAGTTTACTTGCTAAGTGCTATGCTACTCCGACTATTCATTTTTCTTGAAATACTTGTGACTGACACCTAAGTCCGACGCATATTGAATATAAGTATAGAGATATGACCCTCCAAATACATGAAAACACTTAAAAAAAATATTAACTTATCCATATCCGACACACATACCTGATCCGAGTGACATAGGTTAATTGCTACTGGTGATTTTATCTAGTTGTAGCTCAAGAATTTTTTTTTTTTTTTTCTGTTTTAAATTTCTAACAATAGTTTTCAAGCTTCTGATGGTTATACTTTTGTTGCAAACTGGTGCAGCTATCAGCTTCAGAAGTACAGAAATGCAGGATCATTTGTTCTTCCAGTCGATCCAACTGACAAAGAAACTTGGGGTGATAGTGAACACAGGCTTGCTTATGTGTCGGAAACCACTGTAATCTTCAAAGACATAGTTCAAGTAAGAGATGATCAATGGTGGAGGGCACTAACTACAGGTTATATAACTCAGTGGGCTGCAATTCATTCTCAAAAGATTGATGCCCTCTTTTATGCTCATTCAGTCGATGAGGTCAAGGCACTTGCACCACTGCTCGAAAAGTTCAGATCCACTGTTCATAAGAAGGCTTATATTGTAGTCTCTGGAGGCAATTTCTGCCCTTGTGAAGATGCTGCAGAAGCTCTGAAATGGCCCAAACTGGTTTGTAAAGAGAGAAGGTTTAAGATTTTCGATTTGCAAATTGGAGCACTTTCGGGAACATCGAACTCTGAGGTCCCAGTTCTGCAAGCAGTATACTCTAGCATGAAAGGGTTGATCAAAATGCACAACCCCAGTGTGGTGATCACTGTGACTGACATTGATCCCGACGTGAAGAAAGCTTTGAAGTTGGCATCCGAGATGAATGCAAATGGTACTGCACTGGTGTTCTTACCAAGGCCTTCTGTCTCAAAGGTTCTATGGATGGCTGATCTAAGATCAACAGCGTTACCAAGTAAGAATGCCATCCTTTCCTAATCGGTGCTTTTAACTTAAAGTCTACTTTGGTAATCTCTGCTTCATTTGTATTTTTCGATTTCGCATCCCACATTTTTCTTATGAGCAATCTCCTAAGTGGTCAATTGTCGATTGCAGATTGGAACCGGATGAGGATCTCTGTCAACATAATTACTCAAAACCGAGCTCCTTCCTTAACCAGGCTTCTCAAATCCCTCAGGGATGCATACTACATAGGAGATGAGATTCCCATCAGCTTCAATATGGACAGCAAAGTGGATGAGGCAACTATTAAACTTGTAGATTCATATGAGTGGCCTCATGGCCCTAAAATCCTGAGAAGGAGAATCATTCAAGGAGGGCTCATTCGAGCAGTTAGTGAGAGCTGGTACCCTGCATCAGATGATGACTATGGCCTACTACTAGAGGACGATATCGAAGTCTCTCCTTACTACTATCTATGGATTAAATATGCTCTCTTAGCCTACCATTATGACCCTCAAATATCCCTTCCGGAGCTCTCATCAATCTCTCTTTACACTCCTCGATTAGTCGAAGTTGTGAAAGAGAGGCCAAAATGGAACCCAACTGAGTTCTTCAAGCGCATTCACCCGAATACACCTTATCTTCACCAGCTACCTTGTAGTTGGGGTGCAGTTTTCTTCCCCAAGCATTGGAGAGAATTCTATGTTTACATGAACATGAGATTTACCGAAGATGCGAAAGCGAATCCAGTTCAAATCCCCAAATCTAGAACAAATGGCTGGCAAGCTTCATGGAAGAAGTTCCTCATTGACATGATGTACCTCAGAGGCTATGTTAGCCTTTATCCAAACTTCCCGAACCAAGCTAGCTTTTCGACTAACCATATGGAACCAGGGGCTCATATCAGTGCAAAAGACAATGTTGTTAAGCATGACAAGACAGATTTTGAAGTCCCATTGTTGATGGAAGATTTTAGGCCCATGTTGCCTAACGGGAAGATGCCTCCAGCCTCAAAGCTGCCATCATTGAATCTTTTCAACCAACCTGTTTCATTGAAAGGGCTCAAAGCAGCAGGAGCCAAGTTGGGTCAAGATGTGTTACGATGCGATAATGCTACTGAAATCGTGACAGTTGATCATGTGGCTGGTTTGCCAGTGCAATGCTCGAAATTCCTATGATTTGATTCCTTTGTTATTTGGTTATTCTTTATTTTATTTCAGAAAAAAGAAAAATCACCAATGTAATCATTTTTTATATACAATCACTGGAACCATAAAAAAAATAAAAAGAGGGGGAAGAAACAGTGGGAAACAAAGGTTTTAATTAACATCGTTTTTTTTTCTTGATTTGATATTCCATATAATGGGAAGGGAAGAAAGATTAATTGATGGAAAGTTTGATGTGCTCAATGGAACCCGAAACTGGCTCCGCTACGACCTGTAGTTGTCTCCATTAAGGAAAAATAAATAAATTAAATCATCATTTCTCTCTAATTTTGTTTTGATTTTAGACCGTAAAAACTTGCTATGAAACATCAATATAAAATTATAGTTATTTGAATATATAAAAATTTTAAAAAATTAAATATATTTTTATATTTAAATTCGAATAAGCTTGTAAATCAAACTCTTGGTAGATTTTGTCTAACTACAAGTAAACATTAAATAGCAGATATATATATTATTTGTTATAAGTAATTTATTTATTTGTTAAATGCCAAAAAGGACGTTTGACCAACCATGATTTTATACATAGCTAACATTAGTACTGTATTATTAAAGCATTATTAGACGGCTCTGTTGGGGATAAGTAACTACTGGGTTTGTCATATACGAGGATTATGTCTTCTTTTTTATATAACCAATTATTAATTTTTTTTTTTCAGCAGAGAAATAATTTCCTAAAAAAAGTGTAGACTTTAAATGTGAAATTTAAATTAGTCATCTCAATATTTAATAATATTACTAAATGTTCTTACATTTTCTATTTAATTTAATTTAAAGTTTAATTAATTAATTAAATTCGGTTCTATCAAAGTCCCCCCTTAATTCAACAAAAACCAGGTGTAACTTACTAGCCTTTTCTATCTCTCTTCCTTTTTATAAAATTTTATATATATAGTCATTTTCTCTGTTTCTCTCTCTACGTTGTAAGATCAGTTTACCCAAAAAAAAAAAAGGTAAGATTCTAACCCTAACATTTTTCTGGTTGAATTTTTGTTTTTGGGGGGATGGGTTTTTATTATTTTTCACAAAAATAATTACTCGATGGTAAATTTTGATGAAGTTAGTTTTTTTTTTTTCCCTTTGGGTTTATGTTTTTGATTGTTCTTCTCGGCTTTGATCTTGGGATGTAAAATTCTTGTTGCTTAGGGGAAGAAAAGGTATTTGACCCTTGAATTGAAAATATTTTGTTTTCTAAAAGTTTGAGATTTTTCTCAATATGATCAGAAAAAAAATCTTTTTTAGTATTCAGATCAAGAAATTGAAAGAAATGGTTTAATTTTGTTTCCTTCGGAGATAGTAAAATTCTTTTTTTTATGCAAAGTTTAAATTTTTAGATAATTGGGGTATTTCTGTTCACTGCATAATTGGCGGTTTTTTAATTATGTTAAACCATTCGGATTTTGAGTTTTAGAAATTTTTGATGGATCAGGATGTTAAATTGGTTCGAACCTAAAACTGGGAAAGCATAAAGGAGTGATTCTGGGGAGTGAAAACAGTATAAATAGCAGAATTTTTGACAGTTTTTATTTAAGAGTTAATAGATTTGACATACTTTTCAGTTGTATTTTTTTTTGCTGTCAATTGCATCCTAAGAGTAAAGTATGTTCAAATATGCTTGAACTATGAAATTTTAATCATTGGCTGAGTTAAAGCAATAACTTAATGCGTTTTGACTTGCTTGAACAGTATGTTAAGTTTTTGCTCTGATTTCATTTGCATTATGTTGAATGTAAATAAGACTTGTAAATTGTAATTTGTAATCTAGCTTTCCTTTCTAACCATTGAAAATGTTGCAAATTATTTTGTTCGTCTGATCTGAGAGACTTTTTTGAAATATAAAGTGTGCAGATCTTTGTTTGTGCTTTGACACTTTTTGTAATATATATTGAAGCTCGAAACCTCCTACTGGTCAGAGGTCAAGCTCGGTTGAAGATTAGAGTTGCTTTGCTTTCGTGTTCTTGAAGAATGCCCCATTTGCTCCTGAACTTGTGGGAGAGAACTGTTCTTGTGAGCATCATTTAACCTTTTAAATCAAGTGGAAGAGAGCATACGGATATGGGAACCATGCACCGCAGGTTCGGACGTATTTACTTATTAATTCTATCATTCACTGTTAGAAAGTAGTGGTGTAAATAATTGTTTTGAACCTTCCAGCATTCTTATGTGTCTTCAATTCCCAAAGTTTTCTTGGCTTGTTGCTACTGATGACAAATTTCCAGGGCCCCTTTTACTGAACTATTTCAATGCTTTGCAGTGGAGTATTTAAGAAAACAAATGATAGTGCGAGAATCATTATCGCAACAATTCTTGGAGTTGTTTTTGGATTTTTTATTGGTGTTTCCTTTCCATCAGTTTCCCTTTACAAGGTATGTTTGCCTTCATATATATCTAGCTATGCTGCAGGAGATCTATCATCCGTGTGATTTATTTTCAATCCCTTCAGATTCAAAACTTACGTTCAAGCTTTAGATCATCTGTTGATGTAGCCACATCTAATGACGAAGATTTCTTTATAGTAAGATCTCCTGAAACAACTGGGGTCAATGTTCCTAAGGTGACTGTTGCTCACTCCCCGTCCCTTTTTTCTTGTAATCTTTTGTTATTTGTTAGGGGAAGTCATTTTATTTATACTTTTCAGTTTATATATTTTCAAATTATCAGGGAGAGTTTTGTTTGCCACTATTTTCTTGAACCATTATATTTTGTCTGACATCAGCTTGAGGCATATATCTGTTTTCCCGCTTCTTGTGTGGAGCAGTGCTCTTTTTTTGCTCTTTTTTCAGAATTACAGCATGGTGCTCAGTTTTGATCCTTTTGTTTAATTGTTATCTTCTTTCCTTTTTTGCCCAGATATATGTTCCAACAAATCCTCGTGGTGCAGAATTATTACCTCCAGGAATTGTTGTTCCAGAATCTGACCTTTACCTGCGCAGATTATGGGGTGAACCTAGTGAGGTATGACGCATAAGTAATATTTACATTGAAACATCATAATGCTGATGCTTTAGTAATACCCTCTGAGTAAATGGCTGGAGTAGAACGGAACTTTCTTTTTCTATTAACATCTTTGCTGACTAGGAATGTTACATGCCGCTTGTCATGTTGCTTCCGCTACAAAAGTTCTGATGCATGAGGGCCATTTTGGCACTTACTGCTATCATTGTCAGCTCGGAAACATATGCCTTGCAGTGTGCTAAAATATACTTCCATGTGTCTTAAATATTCTTGGTCAATAGGTGTCACTTAATATGATTTTCCTTAAATCTGTAGGATCTGAAGAAGAAACCAAAGTATTTAGTGACATTTACAGTTGGTATTGAGCAGATGAATAATATCAATAAATGTGTCAAAAAGGTTAGACAATGGGACCATTCCATCCTTGCTTTTTAGTTTTTTGTCCGATTTTGATTTTCAGGGTTTCTGATGCTTCTGTATTCTTACATGTTGAGGTAGTTTTCTGAGGATTTTCAAATTTTGCTTTTTCATTATGATGGCCGGACAACTGAATGGGACCAATTGGAGTGGTCAAAGAACGCAATCCATGTTAGTGTGAAAAAACAAACGAAATGGTAAGTTTATAGTGTTGTGGATGGTTCAAAATTTCTATCTTTCCGGATCCTTCTAGTTAAGAGTTTTTAAGACTGAATACACCTTTCCCTATTCCTTGCATCTCTGAATTCCAGTCGCAGCATTTTTAGATTAGCTTAGACTTGTTGTCATTCAGGTGGATGATAATTTTGCTTCCAGTTCTGATTTTCTTGCTCATATATATATATATATATATATATATATATATATATATTAGGTGGTATGCAAAAAGGTTTTTGCATCCAGATGTTGTTGCCCCTTATGAATATATTTTCATCTGGGATGAAGATCTGGGAGTGGAACACTTCAATGCAGAGAGGTTTGTCTTTTGAACCAGTTACGTTTTAAACTAAATTTCAACATTTATATGTTTCATTTTAATTTTCTTTGCACAAGTTACCAGGTATATACAACTCGTCAAGAAACATGGTCTGGATATCTCACAACCAGGTTTGGAGCCCAATAATGGACTGACATGGCAGATGACGAAGAGGAGAGGTGACCAAGAAGTTCACAAGTAGGCTTTTTCTCTGTTGCGTGCACACCATATGAAGGAGCAATTAGTTTACCAATCATAAAAAATTGTTTATTTTTTCTCTGAAGTTCTGTATTTTGACTTGATTTACAGGGTTACCGATGAGAAACCTGGCTGGTGTAGTGATCCGCATTTACCGCCATGTGCTGCGTATTCCCTCTCTAACTCTAATTCTCACACAGATACACACAGACAACGTATCTTGCAAATTTTTAGCAAAGTGGTTATACTTATAAATTATGAATTTTAAAATTTAATTTGCTACTGAGCATTTTCAAAAAGGCCCTGACATCATTAATTTGGACTTACTTCAAGTTCTGAAAAATGGAAATCATGTCTGTCTGGAGAATTTTAATTGTCGATGCATGAGCAGTGTCTTTGATTTGCTAATTTGCGATGCACTCCACTGTTAACGTTCCTTCAACTGGGCATCTTCCTTTTCTCTTGGTGCATTTAATACTGTTTACTTGCTTTCAGTTTTGTGGAAATTATGGCACCTGTATTTTCTCGGGAAGCTTGGCGATGTGTATGGTATATGATTCAGGTAAAGCGTGCTTAATAATTTTGTGGACTTTCGCTTTATTGTTTAGAATATTTACCATGCTTAAAGATTAACTGACTAGATAGTTTGAACATGGTATCTGCATCCTTGCCTCAAAATAAATCCTAGTTAATATTTCCCCAAAGTTTGAATGGTATCGTAATCGTCAAGATCAGACCCTTTTGGTGGGAAATTGCACGTCTGAGGTTCAATTCCCTCAACCTAAAAATAAATGAATAAACTTAAATTGATGGACTCTTCATTAGTTCTTCAATGAGGTTATTTAGGAAAAATACAATTATGAATTGGCTCATTACAAGCGCCTTTCAGGATGAGTTCCCTCCATTCTCAACTTCTCCGGTGATGGAAGGAGAACTAAGTCACAGATTAGGAGCATACAACAATGTTTGATACAAATTTACTTAATACCTTAGTCCAGTTTCCTGAGCACCTTTCTTTTTGATACTACCAAAATGCTTAGCAAATCATGTTCTTGTAGAATGATTTGGTGCATGGATGGGGATTGGATTTTGCTCTCAGAAGATGTGTTGAGGTCAGTGGTTTCTGCCTCTTTGTTGCCATTTTCCTTTTCGTTATTGACTGCGCTTCAGTGTACGCGACAAGAACCTGTGGAAGTCTTTGCTAGTTGGAGAATCAGACCATTTATAAAATCCTTTAGAATTACCAACTCTTTTTGAGAAATTCTTCTTAAAAAGATCTGCAACATTTGAATTTATGAAAGCATTCTCATGACAATGTCATGCTGAAAGGATCAAAGGAGCTACTTGGTAAAAATTGTTAAAAGCTGTTAATTTTCTAGTGAGATTGATTTTGTTTTCAACTATTTAGTAAATAACATGCGAAGCTGGCTTCTGTTAGCCCACCCAGTGAAAATTGAGAGCTTTAATTATACTACCTTAGTTTGGCCTCTTATTTAATTTTTGTATTAAATTGCTATTTTCTTCTCCACAGCCTGCACATGAAAAAATCGGTGTGGTAGATTCACAGTGGATTATTCATCAAGTAATTCCTTCTCTTGGGAAGCAGGTGAGTCATCCTCAGCTTGCCAGATATTGTGCCTATGATATATATGCTGAATGGTGTTACGGCTTATATTCCGATACAGTTTCCATCAACGTTTCATGTGAAATATCGATTGTATGAATATAGCTTTTGATCTATATATCTGTTGGCATGGATGGTAGGCATGGAACTGGATCCCAGGGTGATGTTGACTTGTTTGGTTGAAAAATTTTAACTTAATAACTTTTTTTTTCTCCACTTGTTTGGAACAATTTAACTCGGCACTTAAGCAGCATAGGATGAAACCCACTCAACTTTGATGTTACTCGTGTCGTAGAGTTGCTCTTGCTCCTATTCTATTATTTTGGCATACTTTGCTTTATTCATACTCTAACATGTTTGTCATGGCCAACCTAATTATAATCTCATTACTGTGAGTTCTGTCAAATTTCAGGGCGAACCGCATGATGGGAAAGCTCCTGGGGAAGCGGTATGCATATTTATGAATTTTTTACATCATTTTATGTACCTTCAGTTTGAAATTTATTGTTTTGGCTGTTTTATCATTTGGCCTGCAATTGTCTTGCCTGGTGTTCCTTTCTTAACTCTCTTCTCTTTAAAATAATGGTTTCAAAAAGTTGCAACTTTCGTGTTGAATTTGTTTTATATGAATCTTAATAGAATTAAATTTATTTTGGATTCAAAACTTCTCCCCGTTAAAGAAAGATTAGATCTCTAAACCAACTCACATATTTCTTTCTTTTCCATTCACAGGTTAGAACAAGGTGCAAAAACGAGTGGTCGATGTTTCAGAATCGACTCGCTGAAGCAGACAAGGCATATCTTGCTCAGCATGGAAAGGGATAATTATTTTTATTTCTTTTTCTCCAACCCTCCCTCATTGTCACCCCTATTTCTGTATGTATCATCTTACCTGATGTTTGTTAGCCTTCAGTTTGGGTGACATTCTTTACTGAAAGAGTGTGGACTCACTCATTTCCCTCAGCCACATTTTTTGTATCTTTAAGATTTCTACAGCTATAAAAAAAGGGGAAAGAAAATTTTTTATCAGGTCTTTCTCATGAGTTATTATTTTTCTACTTGAATTTCTGTCACTTTGTTCATATCATATCCTCTGAAGAACAATGGCGGTGTGTTTTTTTTTTTTTTTGGGGGGGGGGGGGGGTAAACTTTTAGTGTGGAGATAAGGGAAGGGTTACAGATACTAGATTCAAACTCTAGCCGGATGTTATCACTTAAGAATAATTGCATAAACCGACTAAGTTAAATTTTGAGTTAAACAACAGTGATGTTTTTCCTTTAACTGATTTGAAGTCATCCACTTCAGACATTGTTTGCATTAGATTTCAATAATCAAACCCGCATGGTTTTCTGTTATGTCGTTGGTGTCATGAAAGCTGTGGTGAACAGGAAATAATTATAAAGCCAAAGTGCAAAATTAATGTGGGTTTTTTATTGAGGCAGGGGGGAGTTTTCTCAGCTGATTTCATCAATACTTAATGGCTGCATCATACTTGAATGACAAAGTAACGATAAGAGAAAAGAAAGCAACTCTTTTTGTAATAATTTATCATCATTAGTTCAAATGAACAACAGAAAAAGAAATGAAAAAAAAAAAAAGGGAAAAGAAATAGGTTGTCGTGTAATGTAACGGCTGAAATAATTGATTTGTCAACTGCTGCATTGAACCTCAATTACACTTGGAACTGAAGATTTTTTTCTGCAATTCCATTACATTACCAGGCCCATAAACACGTAGCAAAACTGATTTTTCCCTAGGATTTGATGCTGAAACTGAGCAAATTCCTTGTTGATCTGCTTGATATTTGCTTTCAAACAAAGACGATAGCATCAAGGCATTGATGGCATCAAGTAAAGCTCCCACCCGTTATTTACTTCTATTTCTCAGTCACTTGTTTTTACGCAGGCAAATACAGGCAAAAAAACGTGTTAACTATAATAGGAGCATTTTCTTAGATCAATTAGGGAGTTTGGACACCATTGATTTGTTCGTGTCAGCAATAAAAACCTGGCACCTGCTTTCTTGCTTTCAGGCAAAATGAAGCCAACTCTGTCGTGGAGTTAGGCAGACATCGAGATTCGAGACTAAATTGACACTAAAAAAAGGTGAGATTAAATTGATCAAACTATTCAAAGTATATGATACTAATATTTTAGAAAGAATGAAAGGGACTTACAGCCTGCTAACAAATGAACTGGTCCCTAAGAGCATCTTTTGAAGGAAGTTGAGCCATCGTATCTTTTATACCGAACACCTTATTTGGCAATCTATAATTTAACGTTATGTATATTCATATCATCATTTAAATAAAAATCCATTACATAAATGCCAAAATATCAGCGGAATATTCCATTGTTGATGATTTTGGTCCAACCCCAGTTCCCAGGGGATTCAAAAGGTTTCTTTTTTTTAAAAAAAAAAAAAATTGCCTGGTTGGTGATAATGATGCTTAAAGGAAGCCAAGGAAATGCATTTCACGAGTGAAAATGAAGTTTTGTTTTCCTCACCAAACTCCAATGGAGTTCGAGGATGGCAAGCCCTTTTGCTTGCATTGGCAGGTACCTCAGATTTCAGAAAATGTTCAACCCAACTCCCTGGCTTGTGGGCCAAGTAACATTTCCCCCTAAAAACTCTTAAGAAAATAGGTGAGAGCCGGCACAAGGGGTTAATTATAGAGACACTAAATGGTTTCGAAGGACCCCATTGGACTGTGACACGGATCTTCACCACTATAATTGAAAGCTTAAAGTTGTAAATCAATCGGTTTGACCAGCAAAAGCAAATCCAACTTCATAAAATAATCTTTTCTAATCTATCAGATTTGATACATACAATCAGAGACCATTTTTTTAATTATTATTTTTGAGACAGTAAAAAGTTTTAACCAAAGAATCACAGCCATAATTTGATGGATCAATGTCAAAAGAAATTATAAATATTAAGAATGAAATCTTGAATTTATTGAATATCATTTTTTAAAGTGAATAAATAAACCACGGATTAAATTTCAGGTTCAAAGGAAAAAGAAAGTTTGATTTACTGTATCAGGTCAATAGATTTTTAAAATTTGATGGTCTCTCGTTGCTTAAATTGATTGTTAACTTCCTTCCGGAAGAACAAAAAACAATATAAGTACTACATAAACTTGAAACAGCGGCGTTTGGCACCAGACCTCTTAGCAATCTAATATTAAAAGTTAAAAAAAGCCTGCTTAAAAGCCTTACATTCTCAAACAAGCCACAATCAACTCTGTCTCCCTCTCTCTCTCTCTCTCTCTCTCTTTTCTCCAAGCTTTTGCAGGTCAAAAATCTCTCTCAACTATCTTCTCCAGCCCATTTCACGGTTGATTTTCCTGGTCGCTGCTTACTGTAATAACTTGAAGTGCTTTGAGGGTTGACTTTTTGGAGTTGTATAGAGCCCTCTGTTAATAATCTTGTAAACTTACTTGCACCTCTTTCAAAGGTTCATCTCTTTGCTCAATCTCTTTTCTTTTTTTTTCTTTCGATCTTTCCCAGGACTCCTGAAACTCCATAGTAATCTACTTCTTTGCAAGGTAACATTTATTATATTTGTTCCCATTTGCTTTCTTATTGCTGCATAGACTTGCAAGCATGAAAAGCTTGAATAATACTAATACAATTCAAATATGTTGTTAAAGAATCTATTCCCATAATTTGCCAGCCTTTTTCATATCTGACAAGACTGCAACATTAAAAATCTCCGGAGAAATAAAGCATTTGTAAGTAGTTAATTTCATGCAGTTTTTTTCTTCTAAAATTTAAGTTTGCTAAGATCATAGATTAACATCAACATCCAATCATCCATACCGTTTGTACAATTTGTAAGATTGAAGCTGTTTACCAAATTTATCCAGATGTACAATTCAGAGATGAGTTTTATCTGTCAGAAAGTAGTGTTAAAAAAATCAAGTCGTTTCTGAGACTAGTCTGCCATCTAATTTGATAAACAAAATATTTAAAGCTTTGTGCCAGAGACTAATGCATCAATATACAACGATCGGCAGCTAACCAACCACCATTTTACTATTTAATTTTCAAATTTGCTTGACATTTTTATAATGATTAGTTTCAAACTCTATCAAGTTGCATTTTTTTAACACATCCAGTAGCTGTCTTTCTGATGTGTGTGTATATATTATTTTGTTTGTTCCAGAAAAGATGGGAGAGATGTCAAGCTTCCAATTAGGTGTTATTGGCGCCCTGTTTCTGTCAGTTGCATCATCTGTCTCTATTGTCATATGCAACAAAGCTTTGATGAGCAATCTTGGCTTCCCTTTTGGTAATTCTCTATACCTTTTTCATAGATGAAATTCTTTATTCCCGATTTGAAAACAGCATTGCCCATTATAATGATAAGAGCTATGCCACCTGGATTTTTCATTTTCCCCAAAGGATTTATTCGACAATATTTGTATCCGACATATACATAGTTGAATATTAGTAGAGCATATTATACTTCAAAAAAATATATATGTATATATATATATTTGAAAAAACTTTAAAAAAATAAATAAATATATCCATATCTAATGGTTACTTGAGTCTGGTTAACATAGAATAAACGTTAAGTTGATTTTCTTTTAATCCCCTTCTTCCTCTCTCCTCTTTCTCCTTGGTGCAGCTACAACACTCACTAGCTGGCATCTCATGGTAACATTTATCACTCTTCATGCGGCGCAACGCTTCAATCTGTTTGAGAGTAAATCAATTGACATGAAGACTGTGATGCTTTTTGGCATCCTTAATGGTGTTTCCATTGGACTTCTCAACTTGAGCCTTGGATTTAACTCCATCGGATTCTACCAGGTGGACTTCATTTTTTTAAACTTCATTGAAAATCTATTTCAAAAGCATATATATTATAAATATGATAACTTTTTAGCCCATAAATTTGGGTACTCATTTCTTTCTGGTGCTTCTTTTGACAGATGACCAAACTTGCAATCATACCATTCACTGTATTATTGGAAACTATCTTCCTACAAAAGCAATTCAGGTTTTTTTTTTTTTTTTTCGTCATTTTTCATAGCCATCAATTCTGATTGTTGAGCACTTTGAGATTCAAAGCTTACCACAAATCTTTTGCTTCTAATTTTGCAGCCAAAAGATAAAGTTGTCCCTCTTTCTTTTACTTGTCGGAGTTGGCATTGCCTCTGTAACTGATCTGCAACTCAATTTTGTTGGATCAATCCTTTCTCTCCTGGCCATCGTCACCACTTGTGTTGGCCAAATTGTATCCTTTTTGACTCTCTTTGCTTTCTTTTTATAATTTAAGAACTGAGGATGCATCAACTGATCAAGCATTTACATTTCAGAGCCATATTGCAATGAAAATGAAATTTAACATTTGAAAAGTGCTTCTGAAATGATCTTGAAGATTCAATTTTGAAGATTTATAATCAGGCATGGCCCAATGGTACATTGGCCAGTATTGTTAAAAATGCTGGCATATCAACGCTCAGCAGTTTTTTTTTTACCTGAAATTGCCCCTTAAAGCTATGTTGCACTCTTCACTTTTCTTGAACTATTCATGTACGATGAATATTCAGACATGGATATAGTAATATAATCCTCCAAAGACCCTATAAATATATGGAAATCTTGAAATTTGAATTATATTCTTATCAAATATATACCTATATTCAACACTCACACCCAAATTTGAATAACATAGCTTAAAAGTTTGTTCTTAACTTGATGGACATAGCTGACAAACACCATACAGAAGAGGCTCAATGTTTCTTCAACCCAGCTGCTGTATCAGTCAGCTCCATTTCAAGCAGCCATTCTTTTTGTCTCAGGTCCTTTAGTCGACCAGTTCCTCACCAAGCAAAATGTGTTTGCTTACAAATATTCCCCTATAGTCTTGGTAAAAAGAAAAAAAACGAAACCTCTCTTTTCCTCACCCTTATCATCAAAAGATTATCAATGAGATTCCTGATAACTAAATTGGCTTTTTTTTTTTTTTCTTAAACATTTTTGCAGGCATTTATCATCCTCTCATGCATTATTTCAGTATCTGTAAACTTTAGCACATTTCTGGTTATTGGCAAAACATCCCCGGTGACATATCAAGTTCTTGGCCACCTCAAGACTTGTCTGGTTCTTACCTTTGGTTATACACTGTTGCATGATCCTTTTACAGACAGGAACATCATTGGGATCTTGATAGCCATTTTTGGGATGGGATTGTATTCATATTTTTGCACCCAAGAGAACAACAAAAAGAAACAAGCTGATCATCCATTAGGGTCTCAGGTTTTTCAGGTGAAAGATAAGGATGCAACCGCACCATTTCTGGCTCTAGAGAAATTAGAAGGCCAAGAAGTTAAGAATTCAGACAAGGATTCTCATGTCTGAAACAAAACAAAGATTTGCTGTAAAGTTTTTGTTTTGCCTTAATGTATTGTTTCAAACATTTTGTACCTCAGGATAAATGACTTTGACTCTCTAAATAAACTTTCTCCGACTTTTTATTTTTTAAAGTATTCGTATTTGATATTCATATTCGATGTACATCCGAACATAAATATAAAAATTTGATCTTTCATATATACATAAAAAAAATCTAAAAAAATCATGCTCGTGTCAGAGATACTCATGCCCAAATCTAACTAACATAGAACCACTCATTTCCAATTCATCTCATCTTCCTCTTCACAGCTTATAATCGTAGAATTTATGGAATGATTAGCAACCTGTAATTCAGTTTCAAAGCAATTATCAATAAATGTCAAAGAAAGAAATATGAAGCACCGTGAGAATTTTTTTTTTCTCTTAATAATAGGTTCAAAAGTACCTTCAATTGCGGGGGGAAAATTCAAACATTTTTTATTTTTTAAAATTTTTAATAAAATAAAAAATGGGTTAAATTTCACCAATGTGGTGACTTTTGGAGGTTAGGTACATATTCATAAATATATATTTTAAAATAAATATAAAAATATGGGTGCAACTAACAAGAACTAATTAAATTAATACTCGAATGCATGATTTTTAATTACTAAAACAATGGGTAAGCTTCCAAATTTTAGTCAACATTGGCCCAATTTTTTTTTTTCTTTTTTGAGGTAACTTTATATGATTTTAGTTTATGTGACAGATTCCAAAAAGTAATGTAAATAGGACAAAATTGGTAGTTGCATTTCTGAAAATGATATTTTCCTAAAATCATGACACTTTCTTTGAATGTTTTTTTTTTTTTTTAGTAATTAAAAGGACTTTACTTCTAATTCATCATAGACAAGGAAAAACAATTTAAGCCATTTATTATTACGTGTGGGTCATATTGTTGTATTTCTGGTAAAACTAAAAAACAATAAAAAGGCAAAAATAATATGTAAATGTATACAAAGAGGAATCAATTTATATCGGTGTTAAATTCATTTGTTTTTTACGCACTTTAATAAATTCAAGTGGGATTGACTTTTATTAAAATATTTTTTTACATTTAATGATATAATCAAATTTGAAAAAAAAAAATAATTATATAACCCGAAACTAATTTGATAAATAAAAATTAAAATTTTTTTAATTTAAATTTAAAATTATCATAATTTAAAAAAAATATAAAATCAAAATAATCAAAATTTAAAATAATAATATCTACCAAGTTACCACTCGTAGAAAAACTCTCAATTCCAACCTCTTTTTTTTATATCTAACGTATAAACAAAATTAAAATTCCATACCACTTTCCCGTGAAGAACACCAAGTTCCTTGTGAATATTGGCAGAATCATTTTTCCCTTTTTTTTTTTTTGAGGGGGGGGTGGGGTGGGAATAGAGCAAACAAATAGTAATGGCCTGCTTGCAATGTGTGTAAAGTAATACAAAATTCTAAAAGTAAATGAAGAAAAAAAAACAAGAGATTAATTAAAAATAGTCAAAAAAAAAAAAAAAAAAACTTGTAGCTAAGCAGCAGATGAAAATTTAGCAAAACGAAGAAATGATTGGGATGATTGGTGAGAGTATTGAGAGAGGCAATGAGGCACCGCCACCCACGTGAGAGAACTGAGAAGCGATATAGAGTTTTGATTTAATTTGATATAATTAAATCAAATGATGCAAATTTAATAAGAAATTGACAAAAATTTTAAAATTATAAATAAAAATAATGTCTTAATAGGGTTATATAAATAAATTAATTTTTGTAAAGAAACACAACAAAATAATTTGCATATTTTTTCTATTGAAAAACTAATTTTTTTACTTTTTTATTTTTATTTTTTCTCTCGCCTTATTATTCAATTAACTTTTTATCCTAAAAAATTAGCTGTTCTTTTTTTAACTGTTAAAAAATTAGTTATATTGTTTTAAATATTATTGTTTATAGTAAAATATTAATTTTAAGTTTTAATCACCTATAATATTTGTGTAATAAATTTTAATAAATATATAAATTAAATAATTTTAAATACGATATAAAAAATATAAATACTATATATTTAGTAAATATAAAAATAATATAAAAAACATAGTTTTATTAATATTTTTAATAAGCATATCAAAAAATTTATCAAAAGTCAACATGCCACATCACTATTTCAACAATTGGTCTAATAGTGTCAAGTCTATTAATAATTTTTTTTTTTGGGGCTTCAAAATCAAAAATAAAAAGCTCAAATTACCCATAATTTCAATTAAGAAATCAATTTACACTAAATCACATATTGTAGGGATCATGGAGTTTCAACACTAAGGAAAAATTATAAATAATAATAATTGATAGTATATGTTAAAAAATTATGTAACCCAAAAAAATTGAAATAATTTCTGTTCTATAATTTACCAGCTTGAATACCTCTCTCGATTATCCTTCTCTGAAAATTATTAGTTACATATGTAATTAGGAAATTTTATACAAATAATTATGATAATAATAAGTATGATAATGGATTAATGAAATCTAGAAAACTAAAAGATTTTTTTAATATAAATTTATTACTTAGTGAGCAAATAAAGCTTTCCTCTAGTTTTACAACAAAAAGGAATTTTAATAGGTGTTGGAAGAAAAAACGCAATAAAATAATAAAAATTAAAGCAAGAAAAATAAAAACACATAAAGTTTACGTGGTTTGATCAAGGTGACCTATATTCACGAGTAGGGAGAGAGATTTTTTTTTGAAGAATTGACACTATAATTACAAGAAAAAACCCTATAACTGCATATATGCAATCACCAAATTAGTTCGGATCGCTCCAATTACAAAGAAAATGGGCTCGAGCCCTTTGCTTCCATCACAGGCCTCTATTTTTTTTGGTCGAGCTCCTACAATTTCGGTGCGAGTCATAATTCGGAATAAATCATACAATTCAGACACTTAATAATAATAAATTTTATTTTATTTTTATTAACAAGTGTCATTAAAATATTTGTTAAAGTTGATTAAATAAATTATTATATATAATAATATTTTCCATTAAATACACTAATTAATAATTATTATTTTATGAAATTTCTATACATTATAAATTGTAAAATTCTTAATATAATAAACTTTAAAAGTATTCTGAGAAAACGGTTGGCAAATATTTTAAAAAAAAATAAACATAAACTTTCACAAATTATAATATTTTGATATATAGATATAATTCTCTAGATATTCAGAGTCACTTAAAAAAAACATATTCAATAAAAAAATGAGAACAGTAACTAAGTAAAGATAATTACGATCGATATTTAACTAAACTAAAACGTAATCTTTTAAAATACAAATGTTTTTCCCCTCTTTGGCATTTCATTATTTTACGTATTTAAATTCATTACCATTTTTTAAAAAATATATCTTAATAAAACACATGACCATTCTGTAAATATGTTTTGTTTTTGGGTAATATTCTGTAATTATGTTGATAAAATTAAAATATTTCATTGATATATTAAACAAAATTTTACATGAAAAATCGAAGGACGAATGTTATGATCGAATCGCCATTCAAATTTTTTCAGTACCTTTAGCAAAGTTCTATTTAAATTAGCTTGTAAAACTGTTTTATCATTTTAAAATATTAAAATTTAGTTTTATAATTAAATTTTAAAAATATATATATTTTAATTGATCAATAATTTAAACCAAATATATTCGGAATAAATAATCGCATCCGAGCTCCACCTGGTGAAGACTGGGCCGAAAGCAGGTCAATTATACATCATTATTATTTTTAATAAATAAATAAAAACAAAAAGGAGAAATTACATGATTGGGTGGACAAGTTTAACGTACATTTTTAAGTTCAGAGGAAAGGAGAAAAGGGTAATAAAGTAATTGCATTCATTCAATATTCGACTGGCAATCTTTGTCTTACATACGCTTTCATAACAGTTTTCGTAAACTAACGGAGGACTGACAACGAAAAATCGTTTCTTCTCTTTTTTTTTGGCCGGTTTTGAAATTCTAAGGAAGAGTTTCGTCACTCGAGAAAGAACCAAAAAAAAAAAAAGATTGCATCTCTCGAACTCCTTTAATGGGAATCAGAGGATCAGTTCATTATCTAATTTCCAAAGCATTTTTTTGATTCTCTGTTTGGCAAAGAATTCTTCTCTTTGTTTTCGGGCGGAAAAAAAAAAGAAAGAAGAAAAGAAAAAAAATGGCTGGTTCGCATAGCGGAGAATTTAAAATGGAAGGATGGTTATATATAATTCGTTCGAATCGGATTGGATTACAGTACTCTAGGAAACGTTACTTTGTTCTTCAAGATCATCTTCTTAATTGCTTCAAATCCATACCCATTTCCAAACTCCAGGTGTCTTCCTTCTTTCTTTTTTAATAATATTTATTTATTTATTGCTTTTTTTTTTTTGTTAAGGAAGCTTATCTTGCAAGTTGCAACTTTCTGTACTCATTTAACGAATATTGTTAAAAAAAAAAAATGGCGTTAACGATTAAACTGATTATATTCTTTATTTAATCATTATTTTAGTTGCCAATTACGGATTAGTTGAGTATAACTTTAATAATTTCATTCCAAATGCGTTCTCAGGTAGAGTTTGAGTACTTTGATAAAAAGATGAGAGAGCTTTCTTGGAACTTTTTTTTTTTTTGTGGCTGACTTTTTTGCTCATTGTAGTCTTTTTTTTATTGTTTCTTTCAATCGAGCAGCTCAAATTGTGCTGATACCCTTTTTTTTTCCCCCTTTTTGTTGGGTTATAAATATAACTGTCTATGGGTAAATCTGGAGAAAAAAAAAAAATTCTACCGTCAACTTCTTGTCTGGAATATTTTACTCTCGACATTCATAAGTCACAGTCTTAGTACTTTTTAATCTTTAGCTTTCATTGAAGGTTGAGTCGATTTGCTGATAATAATAATAATAATAATAATAATAATAATAAGCAAAGCAAATACTTAGCATTTTTTGTTTAAAGAAGCCTGCAGTCAGGAGATAGAGGAGGGGTTGCAAATGCTGGATGTCACCTTGTAAAGGCTGTTGTATGAACTGATTCAGCTAAGCTCTGGTTTCATCATTGGACTAATTTAAGCATTATTTGTGATACGGTCACGTCTTTACTTTAGGGGGAAGTGACTTAACTGCTTTGAAGGAAAAGCTCTTGAGCCCTCTGTTTCTTGCTGTTGCAGTTCTTTTAGCTCTGTGAAATATTTGTATATATTTTGATGAATGAATAATTGGGGATGCTAAGATAGTATTTAGGCACATATTCATTCTGAGTTAATGATGTTTTGTTTATGCTTTATAGTTTCACAGTTGCAGGCTGTTTATGTGATGGTTTTGGCAATTTTATTGGGCAAAAGAGCTAAACCCTGATTGTTTTTCAGGAACCAGGCAGAAGTGTAATCATTGATTCCTGCATTCGAGTTGCAGACAATGGGAGAGAGAGCATTCACAGAAAAGTATGTCAATTGCGTGTTATTTTTCTTGGATGGTGGTAAATTTTCTGGTTTATGTTTTCCGACGGTTCATGCAATTGGACCCTTTGAAATGACAATTCTTTGTTTGACGATGTAGGTATTCTTCATATTCACTCTTTATAATAGTTCTAATCACAATGATCAACTTAAGGTGAGGGAAAATTTTCACAAAAAATTGTTAGTTAATATCTATCATACTTTCACCTTCATGTATGAGATATGGAATCTGAATTTTATAGCTAGGAGCTAGTAGTCCTGAAGAAGCAGCAAGATGGATACATTCCTTTCAGGAAGCTGCCCTAAAGGTTTTGAACTACTTCCTTTTCTTAATACACGTCGTAAGTTTCTGGAATGAGATGGGATGAGACTGAGACTTTATTGTATACATGCAGGGTGGTCCATTCCCTGGAAATGATGTTGCTTGCTCAAAAAGCAGATGGCAGTCCTTCAGGTATTATAATGAGTTACCATTCCTGTTTGTTACTCAACATATATTTAACTTCTGAGCTTTTTGTTGTCTGTTCACCTATGCATGTGCATACAATTTGAGTTCTATGCAGATTACTTGAATAACTTAAGTTGGATTTGTTTGGAATATTTATCAGTGATGAGTGTGAGAGGACATGATGCCTGGCCTTTATTAAGTATTCTCTCATATTTATATCCCATTACTATATATCAATTTCCTAAAAGGACTCCGTGCATGCAGATTGAGTAGTTCCAGTACTGCAAATCGCAATAATTCTATTGACTGGACTCTTTATTCATCTACAAAGATGGACAGAGTGACATCTGATGTTGTAGCACCATCACCTTGGACGATCTTTGGCTGTCAGAATGGTAAGTTCAAAACAAATAGTTGGGATTTTTGGGGTACCCATTGTTGTTTGTCTAAAACCGCTATTGCAATGCAGGTCTTAGGCTGTTTAAAGAAGCTAAAGATAGGGATTCTCATGGAAAGGTTGGTAGCTTTTGATTTACACGTCAATTATTTTCATGCAATTGCATTTTGACTTTTTGTTTTACTTCTCCCTCCATTGGCAGTGGGACGACCATCCTGCAATCATGGCTGTGGGTGTTGTAGAAGCAACTTCAGAAGCCATTTTCCAGACTCTTATGTCTCTTGGACCCTCAAGATCAGAGTAAGCTACCAAGTACTTCGTATTTTTGTTAAAATAAAGCAATCATATCCTTTTGCAAGTGCCATGGCTTGATTTCAATCTCAGGTAGTACTTTAATTGTATGCATGTTAGTAATCTTAGTAAATCTGGCTAGTGATACATTGGAACAGATTGAATTGTGATTGTTGTCTTATTGGACAATTTTTCTTGTGCCTTTAGAGCTTATGTCTCACTGAAGTTGTAATGGAGTGGAAGTGTGAACTTAAGTTTGATGCATGATAGAAACAAAAACCATGTAATCTTGGTGCTAGTTAATGTGAACTTCCAATCTATGTAGAAACTCTTAATACGTTATAGTTTAATAGCTACACAAAAACCATAAGAAGAAATCTACATTCTGAAGATGATAACATGCATAGATTTGGCATCTGTATTTGGTGCCCTTTCCAATGCATATATTTGATTTATGATCACTGCTTTTATGCTCTCTTTCATGCATCTGGCAATGTTTTGTATTTTCTGAAATGCCTTTTTTTTTTTTTTTGTCCTTTTTCTAAAACCCTGTGTAACATTGCAAATTGTCTAGCAGATGGGACTTTTGTCTCTACAAGGGTAGTGTGGTTGAACATCTTGATGGTCATACTGATATTGTTCACAAGCAGCTATATGGTGATTGGTTACCCTGGTCAGATCCAAACTTCTGATTTAGTCATTACGTTTTGCAAGACAAAGGTTTCTGTTTATATATTTTCACTAACTTGTTATATTTGCAGGGGAATGAAAAGGAGGGATCTCTTGTTGCGGCGCTATTGGAGAAGAGAAGACGGCGGAACTTATGGTAGTAATTACTCTGAGAAAATTCTTAAAAGTTTTATTCAGAAGTCAGAACAAATCCAGTTGAATTGCAAACTCACTTCTTTTGGTTGATATTATGACAGTTATTCTCTACCACTCGGTGTTTCACAAGAAGTGCCCCCCACAGAAAAGCTATGTTCGTGCCTGCCTTAAAAGTAATGTATGCTTTAAATATTTAAATAAAAGAGATCTTTATAAATCTCTCCAAGTTCTCTGATTCTGGTTTAATGCTTTAATAAAGACATTATAAGATGCATGAGCTGTTTTCAGTTTAAATTTAACATGCAAAAGCCTTGTTTCCTTATTACTCATACATGCATGAACACATTCATATTTACTGGTTTTTGTGTGTGTTTGTATGTCGAAGTGTAGCTTGGCTTCTCAGTTGAATGCTGCTGATAAATGCATATTCCATTGCTTTATTTTTGATCTGATCCATTACCATTTCCTTGTATACCGCACAGAAAATCCGTGGGTGGTGGCATATGATGCATCCTTGATATTTTATTTTTTAAAGGAAAGGGGAGGAGAGTTATATTTAAAAACTTCAAAATCAGATGTTAATCTGTAAGGTTAACATTTGGCACTTACTTGCAGGTGGTGGATATGTCATATCTCCAGTGACTGAAGGAAAACACTCAGTTGTGAAGCACATGCTTGCAATTGATTGGAAATTCTGGAAATCGTATCTTCTAAATTCTGCAGCCCGATCTATTACCATTCGGATGCTTGAGAGAGTTGCTGGTAATCATATACTGTGTTATAACTTTGTGTAATCTATTTCCCTAAATTTCAGTTGCTGATATAATCATATTTATCGGTTGTGTGGATGTTTCTGTGTGTCTGTATTATAACTTTGTATGATCATTTGAGGCATTAACTTGCGAGGAATTTAATCATGTACTTGCAGCATTAAGGGAGTTATTCAAAGCAAAACAAGGAAAATATCCTTCCACTGATCTTTCATCTGGAGAGTTGATACAAAATGCTAGGTTTCATCAGAGTGAAGAGGATGGCATGTTCGATATGTGTACACAGATAGAGGCTGGGAAAACTAAGGAAAATATGAGTGAAGCAATGGAAAGGGCACCTTCAGAACATTCAAGTCTGGCAGGTCTTAATGATGCTGCCGATGAATTCTTTGACGTTCCAGAACCAACGGACTGTGATCAATCAGAAGATGGGTGGGCTTCAGACTTTGGTCCTGAAGTATACTCTCAGGTAAAAAGTTAAAATTGTTATAAGTGATTTTACATGTAAATGAATTTGTGGTTAATGGTGTTTCATATCTCATAGAAGATGTAACCCTCTATAGTGTTTCTCCATTTTTGCAATTTCATTTTGTGGCTGTATTACTGTTACTCGTGATTTAAATGAGGCTATTACAGGTTATGTGAATTGTTTAGCTCGGATTTTCTCACTTGACTTCTGTGTGACTGAAAAAATTTCAGGATACACGCCAACCAAAGTTATCAACTGCTGCTGTTTTGGTGAAAAAGTTACATGATCTTGCAGGTGGTCCTATTTGGATGATCAGTATTCACTTCAACTTCTAAATTTTACCAACAAAAAGGAAGTTTTAGAAGGATGAATTGCTGATTGCTTACAATTCTTCTATGTTTCAGTCCAAAAGAGGGGCTACATGGACTTACAAGACATCACGAGGGAAAATGGCATGAGTTGCTCCTATGGAAACACTCTTTCCAAGGATCCAACTTGTACATTGCCTTGCAGTTGGACAGAAGCAGAACCTTCCACATTTTTAATTCGTGGGGAGAACTACCTAGAAGACCGAAAGAAGGTATGAAGAACAATGTTTCAGTGAGGTTTGAGGATAAAGCTGAAGTGTATAGCAAAACTTCATCTGTTGTGTTGTATGATCATTCATTGCATGCCTTATTGCATGATGTTCTGGTGAACTGATGTTTTGTCTCAGATGATCTCTAAATTATACATTTCCTTCCATTTTTCCTTGGTATGGCTTAGATACAATCATTTTGTAGGGTTCTGTAGGTATCATATGTTGATCAGCTGTTACATCTTGTAGTCCTGCATATCCCCATTGAATTCACTTTGGCTTTCCATTTTGGATAGCTCAATTTTAAGTTTTCCCGCATTATATTTCAACTTGCAGTTTAATATTATAGCTTTACTCTTGTTTTCTTCCAGTTTAAGGCAAAGGGCACATTGATGCAAATGGTCGCTGCAGACTGGCTAAGATCTGACAAACGAGAAGATGATCTAGGAGGGCGTCCTGGGGGCATTGTTCAGGTTTTCCTTTAATATATGTTACTAACCTTTTTGTTAATTGAGATTTTGAGGTTATTGCTCAAGACTCAGTTACTCACCTATAAACCCAAGCTGTACTTGTTGCATTTTGCTATATGTTGCTGGCAAATTGAAAAAAATTTTACGAGTGTTTATTTGCAGAAATATGCTGCTCAGGGAGGGCCAGAGTTTTTCTTCATCATAAACATACAGGTACCTTGTCTTTCGCTTGCACCTAATTCTGTCAAGTGATATTTCTATCTTCATTTTTGTTGGTTCTTGAGCTTTTAAAATAATCAAGTTATTTTAATGTGAAACAGGTGCCAGGTTCAACGACATATAGCCTAGCGCTATATTATATGATGAAAACACCTGTGGAAGATTCACCCTTGCTACAGAACTTCATCAAGGGAGATGATGCATATCAAAATTCAAGGTTTAAGCTCATTCCATACATATCAAAGGTTGGTGCATGCAGCATTTTGCTGTTGCGATTGAGAATCTCCGGATATTCTTGTATGGAAGTGAACTCACTAGAGGGTTCAATAGGAAAGTCAAAAACAAAAGGAAAAGAAATGAACAAGCTTGTGCTTAATTCCATTTAAGCAGAAGACGGAAAAGAATTTATATTTCTACAAGGTGTTTTTAAAGAATTAAGGTCTTAATATAAAATTACTTTTTCCAGATCTCGGTGCATGCCTTCTTTATCTGGAAAAGTGACTTTTCTCACTTAGGTCAGACACTTTTTTTTTTTGTAGCATCATTTGGGTTATGACTTTTTACTGCATTTGAAGATTTGCTTTGTGAGAAATCCTTACACTAAAGGTCTCCGAGCTGAGTCTACCCCTTGTCCTGTGAAATATGAAGCAAAGAATAATTGCATGCATTCTGTACCATGAGGACTGAGCTGGTTTTGTGATGAATAAAACTCTATTTATCATCGCATGAAGCAAGTTTCTGACGGTTGACTTTGTTTTGTTAGGGGTCATGGATAGTCAAGCAGAGTGTTGGAAAGAAGGCTTGTCTCATTGGCCAAGCTCTGGAAATTAACTATTTCCATGGGAAGAACTACTTGGAGGTAAATTTTTATGAACTACCCTAAACCCTACACTTTCATTATTTCCATAAGCTTGCCCTGAAATTTTGCAATCATCATTTCAGCTTGGGATTGACATTGGGTCATCGACGGTGGCAAGAGGTGTGGTCAGTCTTGTGCTCGGTTACCTCAACAATCTGGTAATCGAAATGGCGTTTTTGATACAGGTAAAATCAAACAGTAAGCAAAAAAAGGATGGAAATGAAAATGCAATAATAATTTAAGTTGGCTAGAAGGTTCTTGAGATTTTCATTTAATAAGATACCTTGGCAATTTGAAACAATAAAGAATTACTTGTTTAGTAGTTTTTACTTCTATCGAGCGGTCTATGAGATTTTCATTCGATTTTCCTGTATGCAGGCAAATACGAAAGAGGAGCTCCCGGAGTTCCTTCTCGGGACGTGCCGGTTGAACCATCTGGATGCAGCGAAATCTGTTCCTGTAAATGTATGATTAATTCTCAATCTGATGTTTATTTGCGAGGCCACCTAAGATGCTTATATTGATAAAGAATAGCAAAATCATATTATTGCATATTGCATTGCTGTGCTTGCCAAAAAAAAAAAAAAAGAGTTCCATTCTTTAATTCAGTCAAATGGGCATATTCACCTAACAGAAACAGCATTTTGTGCTGTAGATATCATGTCATTGAAATGGAAAACAAGCTTTTGTATAGATAACACAGGTTAGTGTATTATAATTTTTTCCATTCCGGTTAGATTTTTTTTTTTTTTTTGAACTTTCTTGCCTTATTTTCTTTATCTAAATAAGAGTATCCATGGGTCAGATTTAATCAAATTCAATAAACATCATTAAAAGTTTGCTTCCATTTTTCAATCAAGCCTATTTCATTTAAATTAAAATTTATCTAAAATTTAACTCAAATTGAATCAAACTTCAGGTTTTGATGTATCATCCGGTTCGTTCATATACATGTCTAGAATAAATGCATTTTTTTCTCCATACGTTTCTCTGCATTAGAGAAGCAAAGTAAAAACTCTACGGTAGACTTAGTGATTTTAGATATACATGATATGAAATAAATATATAAATATTTTAAAATTTATATAATATAAATTATTAACGTATTAAATTTTATATAATTTTAATTATAATTATGATATTATAAAATATATAAATATAATATAAATATATAATTTATATTATATCACGTTATGTCATATAGGGGTAGGGTCCACAAGCACCACCAAAGTGGCAAAGTGGCTGGTTAGGGCACCATTTTGGTATGTTTGACTCCGCCTAAAAAGAAAAATAGGACGGCAAAAAAGTCCGCATTCATATTATCTTCTTTCGCGTGTCCCATTACCCAAGGCGACAGCTGATCTATGCAACTATGGATTAGAAAAGTCAAACAGTCATAAACCACTATGCCCCCATTTCACTCCTTCCAATTCCTCCAATATCCGACCCATATTAAAGTAATAACAATAAAAATAATATCTGTTTTCTATTTATTTTGTCAATGAAATTTAAAAAAAAATAAATAAATGAGCCCTAAATTACTCGTTTTAAAGTCAAGCACATTATAAATAGCTGAATTTAGTTTTTAAATAAAAATATTTATTTTTATTTATTCAATTAATTTTTAAATTTTAAAATATGATATAAATATATAAATATTTTAAATATATTAAATAAAATTATCATATCATAAAATATACAAATCACACGCATATTTAAATTGATAAATCTATTTAAAATGATGATTTATTCCACTGCAAAAAAGAATTAATGGTCTATCACATTATGGCAAAATAAAAGTGACATTATTTATTCCACTTGTTTATTCATATCCTAATCAACATTATTCATTCCACTTGTTTATTCTTATCCTAATCACTCTCCTATACTCAAAACTTAGAAATTTAACTAAAGAAAAAAATATGACCAAGTTATTTGTTCATCCAAATTGTCAATTTTAAAGGATAAATTTATCACTTAGTATTTCTCCATTAGAAGAAAGTTGGTGGGTTGAGTTCACGCACAAAACAATATTTGCAATAGCTTAAGAAATCCATTCTTCGTGTTTCGTTGGCTCTCTCTCTCTCTCTCTCTCTCTCTCTCTCTATATATATATATATATATGTATATATATATGAATGCCATTTTCTTTAGAAAAAAATAAAACAGAAAACATTATCGAACCAAATCAAACTCAAGCCATAAGAAGTTGAAATTCGACTCAAAATTTAAAATTTAAAATTTAGCTTCGGCTCAATTGATTTTTAATTTTAAAACTAAAACTTGATTCGAAAATAAAAATCGAATTATTCAAGCTCTTTTACTTATAAAAAATGAGTTTGAGTCTTATATTTGACTTCAAATGCGATTATTTATATTAGAGTTTGAATTTAAATTAAAATTTTTTTATACTAATTAAAAATATATGTTAAAAAAATTAATCAATCTTACAAATTGCTCGAATCAATATTTAAATTCAACTCAATAATAATAATAATAAATTAAAATATTTAAATTCACCTCACTCAAATTCAACTCAAAAATATTTTAATAATAAATTAAAATATTTAAATGCACCTCACTCAAATTCAGCTCCTAATAATTAAACCAAATTTAAAATTTTTAATTGAACTTAAATATTTTATCACATAGTTATCTCGTTTATGCTCCACCCATACCCATGAAGTGAATATAGTATTACCCATATTTACTATTTTGCCCCCCTTAGGACAGGTCGGAAAAGAGTTCAAAGCTTTCAACTGTTCCATTTTTTTGCTACTTCGTGGATCAGCGGTCGAGACTGGAGAGATTTGTTTGTAGTTTCACACTGTTCTCATGCTGGTTCTGTGTTCCTCTTCGGACACAGAACTCAACCTTAATTCGTTTGGGTTTTTCTCCATATTTTCCCAGTAAAAATTTTCCCAAACCCCTGTTTGGCTGCCGAGATATTGTTGTTTTTCGTGCGTTTTTGTATTGTGGGGGGCCAAATCGATTAAAGCGTTAATTTGTGTAACCAAAGTCCCGAAAATGCTTCGAGGGGGGAATTTATGAGCACGAGATCGCGTTATTCGATACAGGTAGCCCACTATTTCTGAATATTTCCTCCTTTTTTTTAATCTTTTTAAAATTAAATTCTCTTCTCTTCACCTTCTGTTTTCTTGCAATTTCTCCTCTTTTCTTTTATCGCTGGCTTTTGCATAGGTTTTTATTGTTACCCTTTCTTTAAGTCTGGTTCGTTTTCGTTGTCGGGTTTTATGTCCTTATTTCTTGATTTCTTGCTATTATTATTATTATTATTATTACTATTATTATTATTATTTTCTTGTCAGGGACTGGAATAGGAATTGAGTGAATGGATCCTACTCTAAAATGCACAATTTTGTTAATTCTTCTTGGATTGGGTATTCACTGAATAAATTCTTTCTTTTTTTCTTTTTTATTGTTTCTAATTCATTGGACATGATTTTTTTCTTTTTGGAAGTGTTAATTATCTTGAGTACTTTTTTTTTCTTTTATTGATGTTTGTAGTGGTGAATGCGTTTTCTGTAACTGATTACGAGCATTGCGAAAATGTGGTTAAAAAATGGGCACGCACTTCACTTGATCGTGAACTCAAAGAGAATAAACATATGTTGAAGGATTTACTTTTCTTCCTTCATGTTCCTCGGACCGGAGGACGAACCTATTTCCACTGGTAATTTTTTAATAGTATATACGATGGATATTCAAAATTGAATGATAAGAAGTCCACCATTTTGCGTACTGCATTTAATTCTGCTTTGTTGTTTTTTTATGCTTGCAGTTTCTTGAAGAAGCTGTATTCGAGTTCTCTAGAATGCCCGCGTTCTTATGACAAGCTACGATTTGATCCTAGGTACGTTTGAAATTTTGTTCCTTTTTAAAGATGAAGGACAAGTTCTCCTGTACCCCCCCTTTTTTTAATTTCAAGGAAGTCTAATTGAATTTTTCCACCTGAATTCAGCAAGGAAAAATGCAGGTTATTGGTTACTCATGATGACTATAGCATAACCTCGAAACTTCCCAGGGACAGGACATCAGTGGTGACGATACTTAGGAATCCAGTTGACCGTGTCTTTAGCACTTATGAGTTTTCAGTGGAAGTGGCGGCTAGGTTTCTAGTGCATCCCAACTTAACATCTGCCATGCAAATGACTGGACGTTTGCGCTCTAGAGCTAAAGGAGTAAGTACTCTGGATATTTGGCCTTGGAAGCATCTGGTTCCATGGATGAGAGAAGACCTGTTTGCTCGGGTATGTCTTGTCTAATCCTGTGTGAGTTATTAGTCTACTGTCATCTTACACTTTTCCCTGCTATTTGTTCTACTCGTTTTACACTTTGTTAGGGATTAGAGTTTTCTATCTACCTTCAGTGAAGTCTTTGTCTATCCTTCGATTTCCAAGCTTCCTCTGAAATATTTCTTTGATATTTAAGTTAATGATACCTTTTGGCATTTAGGGTAAAGTTGTTTCTATAAAGCCTTTCTCTTATGCATTTTATTGCTGTTCATAATTGTTAGTATATATTTATATTTTTTTGGGTTTTTGCCTTTTAAGATAGCTTTACTTTGACAATTTTGAGAACATCTCCATCTCTCTTTCTCAGTTTCCATGATCAAAACCTACCAGATCTGCATTCATTGTATCTGATATGATCAAGAGGGGGAAGTTGTCTTTTGACAAGTACTGTGACTTCTATATGTGTTTTAATGAACCTGTCTGCCTCAATGATATAATTATTTACGAGACATTTATATTTACTTCGACTGTTATGAGCAGAGAGATGCCAGGAGAGCTAGGGGCGCCAGTGATGTTAAGAGCAGTGATCCATACAACATGGAAGACATTGCAATGCCATTACTCAATTACATCAACGATCCTATAGCTCATGAAATTGTCCATAATGGAGCAACCTTTCAGGTACTAATCCACATTTTGAAGCATTTCTATCTATGTTCTTGTCCAAACTGCTGGTTTACTGATTTAATTTACAGATTGCAGGATTGACAAACAATTCTTATTTACCCGAATCACATGAGGTCCGCCATTGTGTAGAGAAGTACAAGAATCTTGGTGAATATGTGCTTCAAGTTGCAAAAGTAATTAAAATAGTGATTGTTCATACAACTTTTTTTTGTTCAAATAATTTTCCCCTTCTTTTTCCAGTGTATTGTTGTAATTATGGTAGATACTTGTAAATCTTGCAGAAGAGATTGGACAATATGTTGTATGTTGGTTTAACTGAAGACCATAGGGAATCTGCAACAATGTTTGCCAATGTGGTTGGGCAACAAGTAATTTCTCAGCTGGTAGAATCTAACGCTATTGGTGAGGGAGCCACTGTAAGTAAGTCAGGTTAGTGTGGAATATTATTGAAAAACTTGTCTGATGCAGAATGCCTTGTAAAACCTTGTTATATGGCTTGTATTTGATTGTAGTACATTTAAGTCCTGATTTTGCTGCATTGTAATTTCATATCTTTCACTAAACTGATTGAATTCAAGATGTTTTTAGCTTACTTATATCACTTGTTCTGCAGAACAGAGCACTTCATTTTCAGATCCCGAGCAGGATCAGGTGCTGCATTTTTGCAAATTAGTAGCTGGATATCAACTTGAGTAGCACTCTTAACGATTTGTTTTTTTTTTTGGTTGGCATGACAGAATCCCATCTCAGATGACAAGGGGAACGAAACCACGCCAACATCAGATGACAATGAAGTAGAGCAAGAGAAAGTAAAACCATTTTTGTGTAGTCTGATATCTGACCTTTTTTATGGACTTACTTTGATATCTCTTCCTCTTTAAAAAATTATAACTTACATTTTCTTTCTAACATAACAGATGACTGTCAGAAAGCTTATGGAAACTTATGAGGTTTGCATTTCCGGTTTGCGAAAGACCCAAACACGTCGGCGTATTGCTTCCTTGAAGAGAATCTCACCAGCAAACTTCACAAAGGAGGTACTCTAAAATACAGAACATTAAAATGCCTTATCATTATTAAATACATGTATGTAATCTATTTCTAGAGCATGGTTGTTTTTGCTATATGATTATTTGTTGAACACTTCAGCCAGAGCATACCATGCCTTAATACCCTTGTGTTGGTCTAACTTTGTGTCAAGGGAACTAGCTATTTGTTGCCTTGATTGTCAGTTACATGTTTGGAATTGTCATTGGTAAATCTATTAGGTGTACAATGAGTAGGGAAAATTTAAGGTTCCAAAGTTAACTGGAAAAAGTATTTGTAATCAATGGCTGTGGTCTTTTTGGGGGCTTTAACATCGAATATTAAAGAGGGTTGTGTGAAAAAGGGGGGGAGAAGGAAAAGGAAAAAAAAAAAAAAAAAAAAAGGAAGCACAAGATCAGAATGGTTGCTTCAATCTTAGAAAGAAAAGAGTTCAGCCGTAGCTTTGTCAATGCTAGAATCTGCTTCTGTTTATTACTAACATCAGAATTTACAGGCACGTCTTCGAGTTCCTCAGATGGTCCTTCAGCGGATACAATCACTTAACAACCTTGATTTGGAGCTCTATGATTATGCTCAAGGAATCTTTGCAAAGCAACACAAGCAGGCTGCAGAGAAATTGTTTGATACGGTGAGTTTGGTATACATCCATGACTTACAAATACAATTTTTTCCATGGTGCTTTGCAGGCATTTCTTCTGAATAATAGTAACTTGTAATGTCCTGTTAATCAATGTTAGTTAGCTGAAACATGCCCTTATTTTTTAATTTTGCATATTATTGATCTGCTTGCTTGATATCTCTGCCCTTTTTAGACTCTAACTTGGTGAACAAAGTGCTTTCCTTACTATGCTGCTTATTTTTGCAGGAAACACTGGGGAGCATATTCATTTATTTGGGTCCCATCAAGCTTTGGGATGCTTGTTTGTGGACCATGCCATTTGTCTTGCTCTTTATTTTCTTTTTGTTTGTAAATGCAAAGCGAAGAACACTGAAATTGAAGATATGAATGTCACTGACTATTGATTATATGGATCACAGCCAAGAAAAAGTTCTATAAAGTGGACAGAAGAACAGGGTTTAGCTTATTATTCATCTTTCTGAAGTGCTTAAATGTGAAGCTCCATCGTTGGCTACAACTTTTTCAGTAGAGATGGCTTATGATTTAATATAAAAGCTTTATGATTAGTTTTTGCATTACATGATGACAATCTCATCTCAAAGTAGTTGTATAGTTCCTTTCAGGTGGCTTTTGATTGGTATGATATTTCTTTAAAAACAAACTTGGCACCAAATTGGCAGATGAAGTTTGAAATTGTAACAGAGTAAACTTGTCTCCAAAGTTCCCCTTATCTTCTAGAGAGTAGTTAAGAGTTTGAGACTTCTGATCTAGAGTTTTCAGCCTTGGGAAAGGGCTGTGGCGTTATAGAGAAACGGAAAAGCTGCCCATTCTTCTCTATTGATGATTGATTTACCGTTTAACTTTGTGAACCATCTGACTTAAAAGCAGAATCTTGGCTGGACTGGCTTTGAGAGGCCCACATCTGATTGGCAATTTGGCATGTGGTCGGTTTCAGATAGATGGAAATAAAGAGATCTATGACCAGAACAACACCACATGATGGATGGGTATTCTAGTGCTAAACGTTCCTAGGCGACGAAGTTGTGGGACCGGCGACACTATTTAACTTACGCACAATGACTATTAGAAATGGTACATTGTACTTTTTCTGATCACCATGCTAAAGTTTCATGCCTATCTAATTGGACGTTGGACATTATCTTATTCGATTTTGTGAATTTAGATAAATTTTCTGTTCAATTTTGGAAATTTAAATAAATTTTTTATTTAGATGCTAGATTCATTATTCTTAGTGGATCTGAAGTGGATTCGGGTAAAAAATTTTGCATATCCAATGTTTGAATTTGCCCTTTTTTTAATTTGGATAATGTCAAAATATTTGAATTTATTATGAAAATTTATTTTATTCGTAGGAATAATAAATTTGAATATCGTAATATGATATTTGTTTACATATTTAACTACAGTATAATTCTATATTTTATGTGAAAAAATAATTTAATGAATTTAGATATATGTTAGATTTACTTGGATGGACAATAATATTTGATATGATATTTGTTTACGTTTAACTATTGTATAATTTTATATTTTACTTGAAAAATAATTTAACGAATTTAATTATTTATTAGATTCACTTGGACATAAATTTCATAGATATTAATGTTTAGATAGTAAATGAATACTAAATGAATTCACATATTTATTAAGTCAAATATATTCAAAATCAAATATTTTAAAAATCACATATATCCAATTCGTTGCTATATACTAAATGAAAAACAAATAAATTCACATAATAAGTTAAATGCATTTGAAATAAATTATTTAAAAAATTACAATTACATATATCCTATTCATTGCTATATATATTGAATAAGAATTATAAGGGCTAAGCTAGCTATAACATATATATGTATTATAAATAATGTGAAATTAAAAAGAAAAGTTACATATATATATGTCTTATAGATGGTCAATGTGAAAACAAAATTAAGAAAAAAAAAGAGTTAACTTAAGTTACATATATATATATTATAAATGGCTAATGTGAAATCAAAATTAAGGGAAAAAAAAAGAGTTAAACTTGTTTTTGCCACTTCACCAAAAAAAGGTGAAAACACCTGTTTTTTTAATAAAATTTGTTTTCAATTAAGCAAATTGAATTTCAACTTTAAAAGAAAAAAAAAACTCAAAATCTCGAATTTCCGCCTATTTTAAAGGAGAAATCATAATTTTTTTTTCTTGGACAAAGAGCACATGCTTTTCTTTGTATATATATATATATATACAAACAAACAAACGATGAAACGTCGTTAATTGCCTAAATGGCCAAATCCCTTTTTTCTTACGGTCAAAAGAAGCAGAAAAAAGGGCAGGCACCTAAAATTATGCCCATCCCCCATTATTCATCAGCATCAGTAAGGCAAAACAAGAAAAAATCTCAATTTCTAAAATCTAAAAAAAGTTCTTCGCAATTGCCGTAAAAAAAAAGAAGTAAAGGAACAAACAAAGAATTTGTAAAAAAAAAAAAAAGGAAACCAAGAAAGAAAATGAAAGAAAATAAGTGGAAAGGGGGAGGGACCACAGCATGTGGGAAGCTCCTACTAAAAAAATTTGGGACCCAAAATTGGACAAAGACAATGGATTTTTCTCCAATCCTATGATCCAAACTCTTCCATCTTTCGTCGGTGATTTCTTCAATTTCTCTCTCTTTTTTCGTCGGTGATCTCTTTCATTTTTTTTTTTTCTTTTACCCTTTTTAGATCTATGTCTCGACCCCTCCCCCTTCTTTCTTTCGCTTTCAAATCCTCGTTCCCAGATTATTACTTTCAATTGTTTTTTTTTTTTTCTTTTTGGATAAATGTTTTATAATTTTAAAAAGCTATTTTTAATGAAACCTTCTTTTTCTTTCTTGCAACTGGTATGGAATTAATTATTATTAAAAGGATTTTAAAATGGATGACAGATGAGCAGTGATTGAAAGAAAATCACACAGCCACCTCCATATGCGCCTTCTTACATTAACTTACTCTCTTTCACCCAAAAAAAAAAAAAACAAAAATCCCTAAAAATCCCAAAGCAAAAAAGAATCCCATCCCATCCATCTCCTCTCTTCCTCTCCTTCACTTCCCTCTCTCATTTTCCTTCTCATTTTCCCTCTGATCCAAACAATGCTTCCTCTCCTTCAATCTTCTCCTTGAAACCAGGTCCTCTCTCTCTCTCTCTCTCTCTCTCTCTCTCTCTGCATTTTTTTTCTTTTTATATAAAATGTTGGCATTTATTTTTCATTTTCCCTTTCTCTCCTGCATTTGGGTTTTGCTTTCTGTTTGGTTACTCAGAAAATGAAGGAAGAAAAGGCTACCAACCAAACTCTTTTCTTTGTAATTGTTAGTAATTTTGAACTTTCTTTTATTCCTACATTTTTATTTTCCATGTATCCAAACAAGCTCTTGAAAAGAAAAAAAAAAGGTTCTTGTAAATTGTTTACATTTTTTTTAAGCTGTAATTACTATTGTTATTAGCTGTTTATTTTACTTTTTAATTAGTAGCATTTTGCTTGGTTAATTTCATGCTAAAATGACGACTTAACTGATTCTCCAAACCTAGAAAGAGACCTTTTTTTTTTCCCATTTATAAAATTCTGCTTAATAGGAAACTTCATAATTAAGATTATTAATATTGCCTAAAATATTACGCTAGAGTCGTTAATTGCTCCATTTTTTAAAATTTTTTTGTAAGATAAAGAAGTTATTGCTCAAAGGTGTTACTGCTTTATAAAAAATGATTAATAAATAACAGTAATTTTAGCTTGATAAGGTAATTTCCAAATGGGATTATAAGTCTTTGTCAACTCATTTTATACGCTTTTCAATTAATTTTCAAATTGGGTTTGGTGTTATAAATACTTAAATCAAATGGCTTTTAAAATTGTCTGTGTTTTTGTTTAAAATTTTGTGATAGTCGTTAATTTTTTCTCTTCTATTTTGTGAACAGAAAGATTAAGCAAACTCGGTCAGACAATAAATTATGAATAATTCTTCGTTTGACAAAGGCTTTGATGGGGTCAACGATGATATCTTTGATGATGTAATGAAGTATTTCGATTTCCCTCTGGAAGATATTGAGGGGACTGCTGGTGGTGGTGGTGGTGATAGTGGAGAAGGTGTTATAAAAGATTTTCATTTGCCCCTTGATGATGACGTGGAACAGAAAAATGGTGGTGCTGGTGGTGAAGAGTGGGATTGTAACTTTCAAAACTTGGAGCCGCCGCCTGCTAATGTTTTGGCTGGCATGTCGTCTGGCTTTTGTGTCGATTTTTTTGGTTCAGTGAGTTACCTTTGTTTCCCTCTCTCTAGTGATGACTAATATAAATATTTATGATTTAGCTAATTTATCATCGGAAATCTTTCTCCTGAATTTGTTTTTCACGTAGTCCAATTAGTGTTTCTATGTTTAAAAATATTTAGAGTCAATATAAATAATAGCCCTTTGATTCTTATGAATAACTTTAGTGTAAAATATTGATTGAAATCAGATATACAAGATCTTTGTGCCTCTGTCTACCACTAATAACCTAATCTACTTCTGGAGAGCTAACTTACTAGGAGACATTACATTGTGGTATTCATGGCCTGGGACCAAAACTTTGCTGGCCTATCAATGCTTTTGTCCTGAAAATTTACCATCCATAGGGATTAGTTTTCTGAGGGTGCCTATTAAGTTTGGGCAGGATGTAGACATGTCAAGTGCTTTTTTGAAAATATGACTGCATATGCACTTTCACAGTGTGCTTTGTAGAAAGCAACCATTATAGTAAATATGGTTAATTAGTTTTCTGAGGATGCCTATTAAGCTTGGGCAGGATGTTGAAATGTCAAGTGCTTTGTTGAAAATATGACTGCATATGCACTTTCACAGTGTGCTTTGTAGAAAGCAACCATTATAGTAAATATGGTTATCTTTCATTCGTACTTCATTAAGAAGCAATGTTATGGAAGTAACTTTGTTTCTAAGAAATGCAGTGTTTCTCAATCCCGTGAGCTTACTTGCACATTCTGTTCTTTGTTGATGAAATTCTTTTGGGAATTATGTTCTGGACAGAGCATTGGTGATGGCAAAGAGGGATACTTGAAAAAGTTTCAAGAGATTGAAACAATAATCAGATGTTGTACTTTGCAAAAACCAAGAGACTGCATTGTATTTTGTGCACTGCAGATATATTAAGAACATGGTTCATATTTTGTGCACTGTTGCACTGCATGCTGTGATACAGCTGTTCGGTCCAAGCAAGCAAGCAACCAGGCCCAGTAGGTGCTTGGTTTGCCTTGCCAATAAATGGATGGGACCACCTGATAATGCTGTTGATTGTGACTCTGATTTTTTGTTTAATGGCAGATTGGCTTTTTTTATGATAAATTTTATAAGAGATCCATTCAATTTTTGTTGCTGATAATTATTCTGAAATGGATGGCTTCTTCTCTGTTACCATTTTCCATTGATTAAAATCTTCCTTAACCTCATATCTGACGTTTTGCTGAATTCTTCTGCCCTTTTGTATCTAGTGTGATGGATCTTCTCAGCTACACCACCGGTCAAGCACTACCAAAGCATCCTCCAGCACAAGTATTACCCTACACGGTGAGCCTGCCGATGTCAAAGGTTCAACCTGGTTTCGAACCTCCAGTCCAATATCTGTACTTGAAAGCAGTAGCACTTGCTCTGCTGCAAATGCAGCACCTATTAACCCTAAGCTCTGTTTCCTGGTGAAGCGTGGTCGAAGCAAACGCAGACGAGCATCTACCTTTAACCTGCACTTCACATTTTCTTTTATGTCCTCCTCCTCCTCCTCTACCTCCAGAGGATCTAATTCTTTGGTTGGTTCTGAATCCGAATCCGAAAGCCATCTTACCGAGGAACCTACCAAAAAGAGACGGATGAAGGAAAAGAACCTAACATGGCTTTCAGGTTTCAGTGAGACGAGGAAATCCCCCTCCCAACAGCCTATTGTTGTTAGGAAATGTCTGCACTGTGAAGTTACAAAAACCCCACAATGGAGAGAAGGACCGATGGGACCGAAGACCCTTTGTAATGCATGTGGGGTTCGTTACAGGTCCGGCCGCCTCTTCCCAGAGTATCGTCCTGCTGCAAGTCCTACATTTGTTCCAGCATTGCATTCCAACTCTCATAAGAAGGTGGTAGAGATGAGAAAAAAGTCCAAGCTGCCGATGGGTACCGTAACACCATCAATGTTATCAATCCCACCAGAAAAGGTGATAGCAAACTTGCAATGATTAGTATTAGGTCAGAAAGCTTCACATAGGGAGCTTTCATTGTTCTATGTCTTAACATTTTTTCTTTTTTTTAATTTCTCAGTTTGTACATTGATGGAATAAGTAGGAACTTGGATGATGAGATGTTTTGGCAGGAATAGGCAGAAAAAAAAAATATATATATATATATCTCAGTGAAGTAGAGGGTGGAAGGTGGATTTTCAAATTAGGCTTTAGTGATTATGCTTAGCATGTTTGTCAGTATCGGTTCTCATCCTATTCATTTATTCTTATTGATTGCATTTTCTTTTTTTTTAGTTTGTTTCAGATTTCCCATTTTGTTTTGAGTTAGGGATATGTTATTATCTATGTTCAGACATCAATTATATCCAAAGAAGGGGCACCAAATCCCATATGCTTTACTCCAAAGCAATGGAGGTAAGCTATTCATCATAGTTAAAGCTATATATTTTCGATTTCAAAAAAAAAAAAAAGAAAGCTTTATAAATTTGATTTAATCTATATGGCATGCTTTAACCAGTTTTTAAATAGTGATTTTATTTCGGATGGTAAGAGAAAAATAAAACCTTTTCCCTTATTTTACTACTGGAGGGAAGAATTTCATCGAGTCCCTACCCATCATTACAAATAATTTATCCTTAAACTGTAAGTAAAAATCAACTTACCATAACTGTTAGACGGCCCACGGAAAAAAAATGTCTTTTTCTTATTTGAACAAATGTATCAGGGCTTATGGAAGGGTTAAAGCTCTTTTCTTTTATTATTATTACATTTTTTTTTTTGCATGATATATCCTTAATATTTCAACGAGCTCTTGCTTGGTTTCTGAGAGTACGTGAGAAAAGTGGAAAGGAAATCTTATCGGATTTTTTTCTCAAATTGATTGGATAACGCAAGCATGCTGCTGATAAAAGTGTGACCTCACGTTCCAACTTTTGTTGGGAACTTTTTATCTTCATGTATTATGTTATTTCATATACTAACGTCAACATGGGCAACAGGCTGTTCTTACGAAAACCCAATCTCAAGTTCCCAATCAATCAAAGGCCCAATTTCGTGGCCTACGTTGCCCATTTTCTACAATTAATAATTCGTTAACAGGTGAAATAATTGGTCAAACATTTTTGTAAATAATTCCAAATATTTTGTTCTTTTTTTTTTATCACTGCTAAAAACCATTGAAAGTAAAAACAATTCATTGAACATGTTCCGGTTTTCATAGTCATCACCTTATAATTTCCCCCTCCAAAAAAAAAAGTCAAAAATAAGAAAAACGTTCAAACTAGAATTTATTATAGTTTCAACTTTCAATGACAAATCATTGGATCCAACGAATTAAAAATCTCCTTTAATTCCATTCATTCATGAATTTTCCGGAGTTTTTTTTTTTTTTGGTAAAACGCCGATGAAATCTTGTTGATTTAATATTCAACAAGCTGGCATGAAATGTTTTAACTTGTTTTTTTCTCATTCATGAATTTCCCCAAATCGTTATCGTAAACGGCGAATAAATTGTCTTGATTAATATTCAACAAATTTACACAAAATACATGAAAGAATTAATTAAACATATCATATGTATTAATTTTTTTCTAATTTGTTGAAAATTGAATTTCGATTATCAAAGTTAAACGTTCATTATTCAAAAATTAGTTCATATTAGTGGAATGTAAAACTCTATCCGTATATTTAGTAAGATGACACATATTTTTATAAGTATAATAAAAATTATTAAAAATTAATATGTAATTTGTAAAATTTAAAAACTCTAAAGACGTTATATGAGGAATGGAACTCTTAATTTAAGCTCCAAATTTCATTATGTATAATGAAATGTCAAACAACGGATTAAAATGTTGTTAATTATTCGGTCTTCATAAGTTATTCTTTTCACACTTTTTTTTAATCGATAATATAATCTGAAAAACCAATCAAGATATAAAATTAAGCACCAAGAAGATCATATATATATATATATATATATATATATATATATATATATACACACACACAAATATTCAAAAAAAATCCGAAAATTTGGCTTTTAGTATAAAATATAAATAGTAAAATTATGAAAATTTAGTAGTTTAAAAAAAGAAAAGAAAATGACAGAAATTATAAGATGAGTAAGGCTGTATTAGTAGATGATAACTCTATAAAATAAAATTATTTATTTTCATTACGTACAATAAATTAGTTAAGTTTTAGAGATTTTTATTTATTAGTTTTTATTTTAATAGTTTTAATTTATTATTATTTTTTTTTGTATTTTAATTACTTAGTTATTTAAATACTTTTAAGTCAAAACTCAAAGGAGTTTTTAAAATTACAACAAATTAATCAAGAAGTAAAATGGATTCAATCATTCAAAGTCATTAAGTTTGTAATTTTCAAAAATAATATATTCAAGCCACTTGGAAACCAAGTTTCTTCTTCCTTCAGGGCTTTGTTTATATGTATGACTCTTAGTATTAGACTTAAGAATATAACTGATATTTTATAGTTTTATTTTTTTTTAGTTTTCTGAAGAAAAGAGATTTTATTATTGAAGAAGCAAGAATATTTTGGAGAAGCTTGAAAATTGAAGAATTGATAACTTTTAGTTTTCTCTTTTCTTTTACTCTTGTTATTTTTCTTGTATTATATATGATAGTGAAACTCCATAATTCTATATTTTTATTATTTATTATGAATTAATTTTTTTAGGGTTAAAATGAAAACATGTAGTTTGAATTATTTTATTCTCTATTCTTAATTCAATGATTTTTGATTTTGTTTGTTCAATCTTGTTCGTAGTATTTCTAGTTAATTGGCTACCAATTGATTAATTTGGTAACCTTAATTAACTTAAAAAATGGAAAATTTGTGCTTAGATATAGGTTGAATGACATATGTTTCATATTCATTTATTAAGATGAATTGATTTGCATATTAGATAAGAATATACAAGCATTTCATATGTAACTAAATTAAAACCTAAGTTTAATGAGTTTTTCTTAATTTAATTTATATAGGAATATAGTAAATTGATTAAGAGAGATATTTTTATAAGACTATTAAAAAATACTTATAAATAAATTAGAACCTTAGATTAACAGCTCATTAGCATTAGCCGAATTAAGAGAGTATGGTTTTATTCAAATAAGATGCGGAGAAAAATTGTAATCCTAAGCTTTTATTATTTATTATTTGCTTTATTATTATTATTAGTTTTAATTTATAATTTTTAATCATTTTTTGAATAAGATTAAATTGTTTTAATTTTAGAACTTAACAAATATATAATTTCTTATGAGAACTCTACTTTATTTCTATATTACGATATGTATAATTACGTAATAAAAATTTGATAACGATGAAATATTTTTTTAAAAAGAAAATGACTACCACATTGTAATGTGAATTTAATAATTTATATACTAATTTCATGTATATTTTTTATTTTATTAAATTTATAATATTTTATATTTGTATAAATTTTATTAAGATAATAATTTAATGAATTAAATTTAAATGAAAAACCAAAACAAAACAAAACCAAGTTTTGTCAGATAGGCGGACATTAGACGGCCCATTCAAAATCAGAATGTCTCTCGTAATGAAAGATCTCACCGTACACGTGGCAAATGCACCCCATGTACTATACTGTTAAAGAAAGTGGGGAAGTCATCGATCCTTTTTCGTCCTTTGTTCAATCATCAGTCGAAATATTTTTAGTTTTACTGCTGAGTAAGAAAGAAAGAAAGAAAGAAAGTGGGTTGAGTTGAGTTGAGTTGAAAAACAGTGGAAAGGGAAAGACATAAGGACACAGATTCCTGGGCTGTCTGTTCTGTCAGTCACACTGGCCTTAGGCTATGGGTCCCAGTATTTTATGTCCCGTTTTCTTTGTAATATAAAAAAATGTAAATGTAACGTAATGCGATGTAATGTCCCCATCATTTTACAGTACTCGCGAGGCTGAAAGTCTTTCCACCACCATGGGCCTATACCTCTTTTGATCCTGCCACGTGTATGCTAAATGCCTTCCCCACGTCACCGGTGGGTCAACTTTGTACAACCCCCGCTTGGTCTTTAGCTGTCAGAATAACTCAGATGCAGAGATGAAAGAGGAGAAGAGTGTGGGTTTGCCGTTAAAATGCACAAGCAGCGCAAGATAGCGAAAAGCAAACCTTAGACGATTATTAGATGGAAGTAGATCGGCGAGTTTGTTTTTTGTATTTTTTTTCTTTAGGGGGAAAAAAGGACCAAAGAGAAGAGAAGATTTTACTGGAAAAAGAACAAAAATAGAAAAATTTTATATATATAAAAAATGACGCAACGGCCTGCCTTTAAAAGGACGTTAAAGGCGTTTATAAGTTTTGGAACAAAAATGGGATGTTTTAGCTAATTTCTGAACCTTGCTTTGCTCTTCGGACTGTTTTTCATGTGACTTTTTTTTTTAGCGTTAGGTCATGAAAATGGTTGGCCTAAGAAAGTTATGGCCACCAATTTTAGCCTTTTTAAGATAAAACAATTAGGTATTCGTAATAAGATGAACAATCAAGTTTTTGTTATATATATATATATATATATCTTTATATATATGAAAAGTTATATGATCCATTATCAGCAGAATTTTTTATCAAAATAATATATTATTGAATTTTATGTGACTTATATGATAATTAAGTAAATAAAAATTAATATTTAATTAATATTAAAGTGATATTATTTAACAAATCTTATTAAGATTAATTACTCTAATTAGTCTTCTAGTATAGGTCCTTAATCTATTTTATATAAATTGCTTGTGCAACATTATAAGGTAATTATAAAAAAAAAAATAAACTAAAAGTCTTATACGGGTGGTCATCTTCGTGTACTTGAAGCGAGATCGCGTTCTTGATAACAATGGTCAAAAATACATTTTTTAATTTAAATATTACACATATATCTCTTAAACTATATTAAAAAATAGAATATGCTACAAATAAAAAAAATTGGGCTCAAAACAGGTATCAATGAAATTTTGATTTAATATTGTATGGGTAACGTCCAAAGAAACATGCGAATTAATAATTAATCAAGATTGACGGTATTACTTATATTGTATTAATAATTTTTGAGACTTTAGAACGAAGAACACCTAATGTGAAGCTTAAAATTTTTAAAAGAGTTACAATATTAAAAAATTATGAAAAATTTGATAAAAATATTTTGATACATTAAATTAATGCTAGAATTTATAAAATGGTTGGCCATGAAAATAAATGTAAGTATATAATTAGAAAGAGGTCTATCATTAATTATAAAGGAAAATAAAGGGTCTATTTTGAAAGGATCACTTAACGAGGCAATGGCAATACAAACCAACATGTTAACCATCCGAGACCCTAAGGAGAAAGGAAAGAGGTTGGCTGGGATATTGCGGTGGGCATTGACAACGGCAATGACAATGGCAAAGGCAATTAGGCAAGTGGGACATGACGTGAGACTAAGACGTAGAGTCTAAACATAAGGTGCTAATAGGTTCAAAAATCCGACCCATACATTGTTGTATGGTCACAAAATTAATTTAATAAGCACTTTTGTATATTTGTATTAATGATAATGATACCACAAGGATTGCTGGATCATGGTCATTTTGGATGTTTAAATATTATTTATATAGTTTTGGTTTTTGAGCAAAAGCATGTGATAGTAGTTGGGGTGAAACCAAAAATTTTATATTGAAAAGTCAGAAATTAAAAAATAAATTTTTGAAGGGATCAAAATAAAATTTTTATTATTTTTTATTTTAAAAATTCTAAAAATAAAAAAGTTAGGGAGTTGGAGGTGAGGATCTTACTTGCCCTTTAGCTTCATCCCTATTTAATAAAAATAAGATGGTTGTTTATTTTATAAACTCACAGTCTAGTTCTTAACTAATTGATATAGGATTAATTTTTCCTTCAATATTTCTCTCCAGTCAAGGATTAAAACTATATTTTTGCTTAGAGCTAGTAATTTCCCTATGTCAATGCTTGTATTAATGTTTTCTTTTTTGCTTTCTAACAAGTTCATATTCTCTAGATTATTGTCTACTTTGGATTCATGTCCCATTGTCGGTTTTGATGTTGTTTCTTCACCAACAGCTTTCAATTTGTTCTTTTTTCGTAGGGGTTTTCTCATCTGTTCGAAATGCATGGCTTTTAGGGCATTTTCGGTCAATCTTTTGCCCGATTAAGGTTAGAGATTCTGCCCAACTCTTTAGAGTTATTCTCGAATAATGTTGACAAAACAAATTGTTTGTGAACTTAACAAAGCATTTTCCCATTTTTTTTATGTGTTTTATTTTCACGGTTGTAACCAAAACTTTAGCTTTCAATTGAAGCCTTGCAGAATTGAAAGTAGTTATCTTAAAGCAAGGACAAATACTATTATCTTATAAGGAATTCAAAGAGTACCATCAACTTTGCATTTCAAAGATTTCTATATTTGAATTCAATACTGCAAATGTGAATGTGGGATCAGATTCTTTTTCCCTTTTCTTTGGGTTACAATTAACATTTTTTAAGTCCCTAAATATGATTCTTTGGTATTTTTTTTTCTATTTCGGGATGAGCAAAGCAAACATTTTTTTTAATTTTTTAATAGTTAAAATAAACAAAGAAAGAAAAACTGAATTTGCAAGCTACTTATTGGAACTTAATTATTATGTACTAAAAATAAATATGTTGTTGGCAAGGGAAGTTGTGTTAATGGTGCCATCTCATTTGCATTTGCATGCAAAATTGTTCATTTATTTACTTAAATAAATATTTTTTTTCTTACCATTAAAATTTTCTTTTTATTGTTTGTTGTACTTTCACCATTTAAATATATATATATATATATATATATCTATTGGTGTTGATTTTTCTTACCATTAACTTTTAGTTATTGAAATTAATAATCAATATCCAACCAATAAATTACATGATTAAAACATTAATTCAAACAATGAAGATGGGGTTCTTTTTTAGAATCAACTGATGTCTCCAAATTCCTATGCTAATATATTATTCATCCTTTTTCTAGATAGTTTTCTTCACCATGATATCATTGCTTCCTTTCTCAAGTTTCAAATTTTAATGTGTTTCTAAATTCTAGTTATAGAATAATTATCAATAAACTTCCATCCAGACCATTAAGTTTTCATGTTTTCTTCATTCAATATTTATATTTTGGAGCCAAATTTAGATTGAATGAATAAAATTTCATCAACTTTATATATATATATATATAGAAGGAAAAAGGTAAGTGTTGCATTTGCAATTAAATTTACATTTTAAGAAAGATGGATAAATAATTTAGATTAAATTGTAATTACGATATCAATATTTTTTATCTTTGTAATTAAAAGAATATATTCGCATTTAAATTTTTTTATTATAACCTTATAATTAATCATATACTATTTTAAAATTTGAATGAATAATTATAATAGAATAATTATAGTTGATTCTTCAGTTAATTAAAAAAATTATTTGAGATCCGAGTGAAAATTATTATTTAAAAGAAAAAAACCTCTAAATGGTTAAACTTCTATTTTCCAAATGAAAAAAAAAAAAAAAAGTCAAACCATTTCTCGCTCACTTACGACGCTTTGAATGACAATGCCGTCTCAACAGTAACTATTTCCTTACATATTTTGCAACAAAAAAAACCTCCAAACCCATTAATTACGTGGCACTTCCTAACTCGTCGTTGTGTCACCTTCATGTAACCATATCGTCTTTTTCCTCGTCACCGAGCAAAAAATCGCACAATCCCCACAAAGACAAAGGGAAAAACAAACTCGCTGAGAAAAACGAAACAGAGCAGAGCAGGAAACGGTCAGTCCGGTTCGGTTCCAATCCAATGGGTTAGTTTAACTATCGTTCAACCAAATTTAATTTATTAAAATATTCGATTTGATTCAATTAGTAGTAAATTTTTAAATTATTTATTAAATTTTAAATTGAAGTGTTTGATTTTTTAAAATTTTTAAAATTTAAATTAAATAAAGTTGAATATTATAATTTAATTTAATTTTTGGGTTACATTTTATGTTATTTTGATTTTTTTAAACATATTAAATAGAAAAATATAATCTTCTAAATATAAATAAAAATTTAAAAAGATATATTTATATCAAATATATATTATATTTTTATCAAATATTTATCTAAATTCGATTATAAGTTTTTTTCATTTCTTCACTCAATATCAAATTTGTCCAAAGAAAATTTTTTTATTAAATTCATTAGACTCAACTTAAATTATTATTTATTAATAATTTTTTAAATTTAATTATAAATATTAGTATAAAAATAAAATTTTAAATTAATAATTCAAACTTCCAATTAATTTAAACCTTAACCGGTGCCGGTCCGAATGGAAGTTGATAAAAAAAAAAGTGAAAATTTTCGGTCCGCTCGGCATGACGATACAGAGTTTCTCTTCTCTTTACAGTATATTGGATTGGGATATTTTAGTTTACTTTGAGTTTTGTATCGTCATATGAGATTTTGACGTCATAATCACGTTTTAATGAAAATTATTAGAAAAAGAATATAAAACATATTTATTAGTATTAAAGGGGTTTTTAACTCTTCTGTTTGATGTGGGATCTCTTTCTTTGTTCTGTTCCTGTTCTCTAGAGAGAGAGAGAGAGAGAGAGAGAGTTTTAATTTAAGATCTTAAAAAGGTAAAAAAAAAAAAAAAAGAGAGAGAAAGATAAGGTGCGAAAGTCAGGCTTTAGACAGAGAAACTAAACAAAGCTTTTGAGTTTTGGACTTTGAAGTTAAGAGATGGAGACATATGGTGGTCGTTTCCGTACCTGATTTCTGAAAAAGAAGATTAATGTTCGTTTTCCATCTAAATTAAACCAAACCCAGTTTCAAAAACCTGCAAAATTTTCAAGTTTTATCTTTACAGTAGTACTTTTTTTTAAGAGTAAATCAATGGGGGGTTTTTGTTTTTATGGTTTTTAATTTGAAAACTATTTTCTGTCTCATTTGCCAGTCCTTTTCTTGAACTGTTTAATCGTCACGCGAGAAAAGAGAGAGAAAAGAAAGATTAGGCAGATAGAAAAGGAAAGGAAAGGCGTTTGCATTAAAAGGGTGTTTTTTTGGAAGACAGGGAAGTCTGATCAGAAGAGGGTTTGTTTGGGTTTTAACAAAAAGGTAAGAAATTTTTAATTTAATGTCCTAAAATTTAATGAACTTGTTTCACTTTTTTGGTTGCTGTTTCATTTCAGCTTCTTTCTTTCATGTGTCAAATTCTTGGGTTGTTCATAGCATTATTAAGTGAGAAGTTGTAGATTTCATACCTTCACAAGTTTCTGTTTTTTTTTAATCCCAGAAAAGACCCAACTTCAAAGGCTGAATCTAAAGAGAGCCTTAAGAAATGAGAGAACCAGAAAATAGCTTAGATCCACAGCTATGGCATGCCTGTGCTGGGTCCATGGTTGAAATCCCACCAGTGAACTCCAAAGTCTTCTACTTTCCGCAAGGCCATGCTGAGCACTCTCTCTCTTCCGTGGATTTCTCGTCTTCTCCTCAAATCCCGGCTCTTGTTCTGTGCCGAATGGCTTCTGTCAAGTTCTTGGCTGATACTGAAACAGATGAAGTGTATGCCAAGATCAAGCTTATACCGTTGCCTAACAGTGAGCTTGATCTTGAAGATGATGCCGTCTTAGGTGGTGGCTCTAATGGGTCTCATAATGTTGAAAAGCCTGCTTCTTTTGCTAAGACATTAACTCAATCTGATGCAAACAATGGGGGTGGCTTCTCTGTTCCAAGATATTGTGCTGAAACCATTTTTCCAAGATTGGATTACACTGCGGATCCTCCTGTTCAAACCGTTATGGCCAAGGATGTTCATGGCGAGATATGGAAGTTTAGGCATATTTATAGGGGGACTCCTAGGAGACACCTGTTGACAACCGGTTGGAGCACTTTTGTTAACCAGAAGAAACTTGTTGCTGGGGACTCAATTGTGTTCTTGAGAGCTGAAAATGGTGATCTTTGCGTTGGGATTAGGCGAGCAAAGCGTGGGATTGGAAATGGACCTGAATCTGGTGGTCCAGGTTGGAATTCTAGTCTTGGAAATGGAAATTGTGTTGGTCCTTATGGAGGGTTTTCAGCTTTCCTGAGGGAGGATGAGAGTAAGATAATCCGAAACGGGAATTTGGGTTGCGGTGGGAATTTGAGAGGAAAGGGAAAAGTGAGGCCAGAGGCTGTTCTGGAGGCAGTGGCACTTGCCGCCAGTGGTCGGCCATTTGAGGTCATATATTACCCAAGAGCAAGCACGCCTGAGTTTTGTGTCAAGGCATCTTTAGTAAGGGCGGCAATGAGGATTCCTTGGTGTTCTGGGATGAGGTTCAAGATGGCTTTTGAGACTGAGGATTCTTCTAGGATTAGCTGGTTCATGGGAACTGTATCTTCAGTTCAAGTTGCAGATCCCATCCGATGGCCTAATTCGCCATGGCGGCTTCTCCAGGTTCAATATTTCTCTCTGATTCTTATCTATTTGTATAAAAATCTTGGTTCATTTCTTTGCTGAATTAGCACCTGTTAAGCAATGCTTGTATTAATGATTCTTATCTATTTGTACAAAAATCTTGGTTCATTTCTTTGCTGAATTAGCACCTGTGAAGCAATGCTTGTATTATGAGCTTTTTCCAAGTCCAATTAGCTTTTTAACCTCTTCATTGCAGCACTATAATGATACTTGTTTTACCATGTTTTCAACTTTTAGTAGTCTCTTTAAGTCTGGAACTGTTTTGCTATATGATATTCCTAAATATTCTCAGCAATTTTAATCTTAAGTTCTTACTAAAGACATCAACATGCTTCAAATTGTTGCTATATATATATATTTTTTAAAAAATTTGGTTGCCCTTGTCGCTAATAAAGGGCTTGATTTGGGGACTGAAAATTTTATCCATGGCCTGTGTTCTCATCTGACAGAAATAGTTAAATTTGTGCCTTGTTTATAAGTGAATTGCTCATGTAAACAAAAATCTGACACAGCTTATATAATTTTTGCCTTACAAACATGTTCTTGGTCATTTAAGCTTTAGATTTTTAGAATTAGATAACTTTATAATATGTGGTTCAAAAGAGAATAGTTCTGGAGCTTAGCTCTTTCTCTCTCTCTCTCTCTCTCTCTCTCTATATATATATATATATATATATCTATATTTAGAAGTGGATGTAGACAAAGGCATTAAAATAGTTAACTTGTCACTGTTTATCCAATGCTTTGATAATTAATTGACTGGTGCAAAGCCGGATTGTTGGTTCTCCTTTTAGTAGCCCGCCCTTACTTTATAATCACTGTTTCAGGTAACATGGGATGAACCAGATTTGCTGCAAAATGTTAAACGTGTGAGCCCCTGGTTGGTTGAATTGGTATCAAACATGCCTGCCATCCACCTGTCACCTTTCTCACCGCCGAGAAAGAAGTTGAGGCTTCCTCAACACCTTGACTTTCCCCTCGATGGACAATTTACGATGTCATCATTTTCAGGCAATACCCTTGGGCCTAGCAGCCCCTTATGTTTATCTGATAATGCTCCTGCAGGCATACAGGGAGCCAGGCATGCTCAATTTGGATTATCTTTATCAGATCTCCATCTTAATAATAAGCTGCAGTCCGGACTGTTTCTGTCCGGTTTCCAGCGGTTTGATCCGCACTCTAGAATTTCTGATGACATCATCATGGCAAGGCGCACAAACAGTAATGATAATCTATCTTGCTTGTTAACAATGGGGAATTCTAATCCGAAGGAGAAATCTGATAATGCAAAAAGACACCAGTTTTTACTCTTCGGTCAGCCGATACTTACAGAGCAGCAGCTCTCCCGTAGCTGTTCGAGTGAAGCTGTCTCACAAGTTATCAATGGAAAGAGTTTGTTAGATGGTAATGCCGACAAAATAAAAGATTCTTCTGATGGTTCGGGATCTTCTCTTGAGAATCAATTATCCCCAGAGAAGTCATCTGCTGCTGGATTTTTGTGGCACCAGGATTATAGAAGCATGGAAACTGGCCTGGACACCGGCCATTGCAAGGTATTCTTGGATTCAGAGGATGTGGGACGAACTCTGGACCTCTCGGTTCTTGGCTCTTACGAAGAGCTATACCGGAAGTTGGCCAACATGTTTGGATTAGAAAGATCAGAGATGTTGGGTCATGTGTTGTATCGAGATGCGACCGGTGCTGTCAAACAACCTGGAGATGAACCGTTCAGGTATCAATCTATATTCTCAACTTGAACTGCAGTTAGCTTTTTCGGTTTTTTTTTTTTACACTGTTTCCTTCTCTTTGGTATTGTAGTGCTTTTATGAAGACAGCCAAAAGATTGACAATAAAGATGGATTTAGGCAATGATACTGTTGGAAGGTCAGTCACAATTTCTTCATTTCCTTTTTTTCCCCCCTACTAATGACCTTCCAAACTACTACCAAATTACAACACAATGTTCATGTTCTAAATCTGTTGGATTGCGAACAACCTGTTCTTACAAACTCGATAACCTGTTATCCAGGTCATGGCTTACAGGAATTCGAACTACTGAAAATGGACTAGAAGGGCCAAACAAAACAGGTCCCTTGAGCATATTTGCATGATTCGGGGATCAATGTGGGAAAAAAGAAGAAGCAAAGGATGGGATCATTGAAGAAATTTATAGAACAATATAAAAGACATGCTTTGCTACTCTAAGGGGATGTCTGTATAGGTTGCTTGTCCAAGTACTTGTGTTCAAAAACAACATTGATGTCTTAAAATTTGCTGAATGCTCTTACCAGTATTATGTTGATGTTTTGACTTATGATTCCATCCACGGAAACTATATGTGTAAGGAATTCTGTTAGGGACTGTTTTCAACTTATGCTTTCATAATAATGGTGCTGAAATTTACCCTCTTTGAGAGAAATCTAGTGCAGTCAGCTAGCTTTGAATTGTTTAAAAATAAATAAGATGTTGTCAATAATTTTGCATGTACTAAACATTATGATTCATTAAGCAAAACATTTTCATGAAAATATATAATAAAATAAGAAATGGGAGATGTTGGGATCATAAACACAGAAAACATGTGAGACTTGACTGTTCCAACAGTTTGACGGCCAAGCTGTTGTGGTCTGGATTAGGTTTGAAGATTCACTGAATTTTGTAACACAATAGACAAATAAAATTACTAATTTAAAATCCCAATACTAAAAGCTTTTTAAATTAAGTGGGGGACTTATTGTTTGATGGGCCCAAGTCCAAGTCTGAGTCAAATGACAAATAAAAAATAAATAAAAATATTTACTTTGAATAAAGAGACAATTAATTAAAGTATTTTGTTAATATGTGCTTCTATAAGTTATTAAGATGCAAGTATCAATTAACAATTATTTTATTATAATTTCAAGAAAATTGTTTGTTTTTGCTGAATTCATGGAAAAAAAAATAATACATTAATTATAATTTTTAATAAACATGATCTTAAACTGTACCTTAATAATTTTTTATTTTTACAGTAATATTTAAAAAATATTTTTAAGAACACTTATTAGCAAATATTTAATCCTAATAAAAAAAAATTCTCGATGTTGGGGATTGAAGGCAAAATTAAGCATAGAGCACTGTATCCAAGAAGGTGCTGCTAATGGTGTTTTTAATTGTTGAAATACTTGAGTTTGAGCTTTCATCCACTTTGACCAATTAATAATATATATATTTTTTTAAGAAAATAATGAATACTAATAATTAAATTAATTTTGTTAGTGAATGTCCTACGATAATTTTCTGAAATTATTATATTAAATCATATTTTTAATGTATATGAAATTCATTAAACTAACTATTAATTTTTATAATCAATGCACAAATATCAGATAAAGTAATAATTTGATTAGTTTCAACAAATCAAGAGAAATCCTAAACCAACAGCTTATATTAGAAGGAGCGTTTATGTACTTTTCGAATGATAAAAAATATACAAGTAAAAGATCATTTTAATAATTTTAACAGAATTATTTTATACCTACAAAGTGTTGAGGTTAAAATAGATGATAAGGATCGAGTTATCATTCTTTTATGTTTCTTGTTGAGTTCATAGGAGAATTTTATAGAGACTATGTTATATGGTAGAGATAGTATTTCTGTTAGCAATATGAAATATGCTATGCAGTCTAAAGAATTAAAGATCACTCGTTAGCAAAATCTTGATAACAAAATTATAGTAATTAATTATAAGTTTTTTTTTAATATTTGTATAAATAATGAAATTTTCAGTTCCAAAAATTTATGAATTATTTTTTTTTAAGTTCCTGAAATATTCATATATATAGGTTCAAATAATATATGTCGTAAACTACAAAATATCAAAATATAAATATAATCATTAAAGTTAAAATTTTATTATTGATAAAATTAAAAATTATTTACTACATTGATATAAAAAAAAAAGTCTTCTATTTAAGTGTAAACGACAGAGATATGATGACGTGGGGTAAAAGGCCCCGTTCGTGCGGTGGACCCAACAGACGATTTTGTTGTTCTTACGGTGAAAGATCAAAGCCTTTGGGTTATTATTATTATTATTTTGGGTAATTTTCCACAATTTCTACGGTTGTAATTAATATCACGTATGTCTGATGTACGGTCAAGATTTAACCCCTTTTACCGCCGTCGCTGCAGATTTTTAACAACGATATAATTAATAAAACAATCTCCTCTCATCTCCTTTTGCTTATAGTCAACAAAAAAGCACACAGTACGCAAAATATTGAGATTTTGACTTATCGTGATATTTTGAACTCTGCAATTATCAATTTCTTTCTACGAAGAAATATCGTGAGAAAATTTTATTTATATAAATAAAAAAAATTTATTAAAATTTAAAAATATAGAGCTCGTCATTTTATAAAAATACAAAATATACAATAAAATTTTTGATCCATTATAATATAGGATTTTTAAAAATTTTGATTATCAATTAATTTAATTCGTAATCTAAAAATAACGAAATTACTTATATTTTTTTAACTATTATTGGATGTTTCAAGTTTTACGTCGTAGATGTCTTTGAGTTTTATATTTATGAAATTTTTGATTTATTATGAATATATCTTTTACTTATATTTTATATTTAAATATTTATTAGATGATTATAATTATTTAAATTATGAAAAATTAAGAATTTAAGAATTTAAGGTTCAGTTTTAACTTATTCATGGTAGAAAATATTGAAGTTCGGTTAATTTAGACAGATAGGGCTTAATTGAAATATTTTTAGCCGGTAAAAAAAACTAAGTTTTATATAATTTGATTTGATTAATGGTAAATAAAAATGAGAATTAAATTAATTATTATTCAATTATGATTTTAATCGAACTGATCAAATGAACATCTTATGTAAAACAATAAAAGTTTTAATAAATTATTTACATTAAAAAAACACAAGAAATTTTTTAGTATTAGCGAAAGAGTATTGGGGCTTTTTTACTGAATTTGAGAGAAAGAATCCAAATTTTACTTATTTAATTAGAAAATATACATCAATTGAGTTAAATGCTCAATTGGGAGTGTTAGAATATTGGGTTTTAGGTTCTTTCAGGAACATAAATAGGTTGAGTAATGTTGGCATATAATAAGGGGAAAAGGCAAAGTTTAGTTAATATGTAGATAAGATAGAATAGAACATCACATGTTTGTGCTGCAAAAGGATTAGGTATTCTGTTAGGTCATGTTGTCAAAATTATTATGGTTGGAGATCATGACATATTTGTCTACTTTTAAACTACTAATTTATTTCCTTCATATATGCATGCTAACAAGTGAGAAGTTGTGCAAGATTTCTTCCATTTTTTCCTATAAAGAAATCATAATTCAAGACTACCAATTAGTTCTTGATTGGTTAAAATATATATATATATATATAAACCAAATAGCAAATTAAATCTTTAAATGTGGGAGCAATATTTTAGGGATTCGAAATCTTATATTTCATGGAAGATTGAATACGGAAGAGGTCACTAATTGAAGGGGCAAAAAAAAAAAGAAGAAACATCAAAATCCTTTGAGAGGACACCTTAACACAATTTGGCTATCAAATCAACTTGACAAAGGAAAATTAAAATACTGCATAAAAGACCTTATCAATCAACCCTATTGTTGCATGACAAATACTAATATTGAAGAAATTAAAAAAAAAATTGTAGACGGCCATTGATGGGAAATAAAGAAAAATTGTTTTAGTGGATTTTGGAGGTCGATCAATGTCAAAAACAGGAAAAACCCTTTCAAAAAAGGGAGTAGAACTGTAGAATTAAAAAAAAAATCATTATAGTTATGGACTTGGGTATAGTTAAAATACATAATGATGGTGATGAAGAGCAAGAAAAAGATAATGGGGGGCTTTCCTCAATCAACCAAGAAAAATATTCAAACATGCAATGAAAAGCTTATGCTAGGTTGGAGTTTTGGGCATAATTTTTTTGAATTTGATTTGATTTAACTTAAATTATTATTTAATAATTTAAAAATATTTTTATTTAAATTTAATTATAAAATATATAAATATTAATATAAAATTATTTTTTAATTTTCATTACTTATAAACAGTAAATATAAATTTTCTAATTGGTTTAGACCTAAGATTAGAACAAAAAATTTGAAAACTTTTGGGCCATGGCCCATATATATGAAATACTTGCAATTTATCCTACTAATCCACCCTAAAACTTGGCCGAAATAGTTTGGGCCAGGAAGCAGCAGAGGTTGAAAGCAAAAAATTGTGGCTACAAGTAATATAAATGTAAAAATATATATATATGGTGCCGGATCAGTCTATGACTTAAAAATGAAAAATGGTTTGGTATTAATCGTTGGACGATGCATTACATTTGAAGATAATTGTATGCACTTAACAAATACTAGTTTCTTAGATACGACGCAACCGAGCGATACCGACGAACAAAAGTGTATAAAAATCAAATTATAAAACAACAATAAAAATTGATAATTTAATATGAAGACTAAAAATATGATTAAATATGATTGCATTCAAATACCATAAAGATTAAAATATGACTGGACATGGGAAACCCTTATCTTAAATCAGAGCAACAGGAAGAAATTATTAGACCTTGAATAATATGAAAACAACAATAAGAGTAATACTGACAATAACTAATGAACAATAAACAACCATAGCACACCCTAACCTTCAACCTTCCATTTGGAAGCAAAATTATACTATACATATGAATTTTGCTGCTTCTTTGCCAATCAACCAAAACTGTGATGTTGATCTCGTTCCAACTTCCTGGTTCAACGCCACCGTTACTCCAAAACAGCAACCTCTTGATCAACCCTCCAATAATTTGCATCATTGAACTCCTTCATTCCGGGCCCACCATCATCGGAATTCTCCTTCTGCGATACCTTCGGAATAATGTTCCTCTTCAATGGTCCGGCTTCCCCAACTATTCCCTCTTTCAAAGCTTGTTCCATTGCCTTCTCTGTACCTTCTAATTCCACACCTACGAATTCAACATCCTCTTCAAACAAAGAGGGCACTACTGCTGGTGGAGATTTCTGACTTGTACCACTGCTCACTGATCCATCACTCGAATCTGTGGAGCCGACGGAAACATTTGGAAGTATGGATTCCCCATTTGACAGGGGACCAACATCAGTGACCCCTGCCTTGGTATGAGCGGGTGGGCTGACATCCGAGCTGTCATCATCGAGAAATGGGTTTTTGCTTGAACCACCTAGTTTCAAATCCGAAGATCCTCCCCAACTCACCCACTCGGGTAAAGGCCTATCTCCAAACAAGTCCTCATTTTCTCTTGCGTCAAACCCGGAGAAAACCATATCAGGAGAAGCATTCGCTTTCTCCCATTGTAGGTTCAACTCTCCACTGCACATGGAATTGTCTAATCCATTCATTGCATAGGAAGTAGATGGGCCATTCACGGACTGTTTGCTTTCATTCAACTCGTCCTCCTCTCCAACTACCACCTCATCATAACTACTGCCGTTACCAACAGCAGCAGTGCCATTCAAGTTGATCTCATCCATCACGTCTGTGGCCACAGAGGCAATAACCATTCTATCATCTTGGAATGCAAACCAGTTGGAATTTGTGAACAGACTGCTGCATTAGAAAAACATATGATTACGGCTACTTAATAGAAGTATTCACCCATCAGGGGTCCATCATGAACCTCATCAGCCAATTACTCCATTACTACAAGTAATGACAAGAAACTCACCTCCCTTGGTCATCACCGAGCCTCAAGGATGATATGACAACCTCAGCAGATTCATCATCAAAGTATACATGCTGCAAATGGAAAACACATATCTGCTATAAAATTTGATGTTTTAGAAAAATGGAAAAAAAAAATCCTCTTTATTTGGTTCTTCCATCACTCATGCTGATCTTAACACAGCCCAAGGTTACGTTACCGTCAATGTCCTTAATAGGCAAATAGAGAAGCCACTGGAAAAAGAACCTATTGCCTTAAAAATAATCACAGAGAAGAATTCAATTAATTAAAAGAAATCAGACTCATTCACCTCATCATCTCGATCAAAAGCACCGTGGTCCTGAAAGCAATTGGAAAAAAAAAAAAAACAATAAGCAGAACAAACATGTAGAATTTAAGATATTGTTATGAGGAAGCCAAACTACATACTTCTTTATTATCATCATTTCCATATATTTTGTATCTGAATGCCTGGCTTAGGTTGTTCGCTAACGCCGCAACATCATAATCTCTATCATGAATATCATCCTCACCACTATCCCTTGTTCTGTCTTGCAATGCTGTTGGGCGGCTGCAAGTGAGAAAGAAAAATGCATGAGATTCTTTAAATGATTTTTCTGTTAGCTCTGACAACTATGCAGTTGCTGCAAACAGTAATAATGTGCTAAACATACTATTCGAAACTTCACAATTATAGGCATCATATCACAGAAGTAAGCCATAAATAAAATAAAAGAGCGAACTATCAGTCATTTTATGTCATTTATAAGTTCAAAATCTTCAAGAAGACGATAGAGTCCATGAATGCCTACATCTCACAAAATACCATGTCATGCACATACAGATCGTGTGATAATTGACATTCAATCATATATCGTACTAATCTGACTGCAATGCATATCAGAAGTGAAGAAAGAACATACCCACAGGCCCATCTGTAAACATTTTCAAGTGCATTACGTTCTTGCAGAACATTAGCTTGCCAATCATTCCATTCGCTATTTTCCTATAAAGAATATAAGAACTTGTGTCAGCAAATAAAAAAAAAGCCATATAAAGAATCCCTAGTAAAATTTCCTAATCCAATATAAGATCGGATCATGAAAGATATACGACCAACGTGCCAAATAACCCAACAACTAATTCTGTTGAACTTGATCCAGATTCACCATACTACAGAAACATTCAAACCCTAACTTTAATTACAACAAAAGTTGTTGGCTTAAAATAAAAATGCACCTATAACCTCTAAGATCCTGAAAGAAACACTCATACAACATGAACAAGCAGCCAATTCCACACCTGTAGACGTGTCTGAATACAGCTATTGCTACTTCCCAACTGTACAAGTTTATTTGAAATACGTGTAATGTGACCGATGTTTCCTGCTCGTGGTGCATGTTTTCCAGCAGCAGGTAAGGTTGGCTGTTTCAACAAAAAAAGGGTTAAGCTGACTGCATAATTAGGTAGCATTTACAACCATTTATAATTATACTTGTTATAAAGCCCTTTAGCAAAATGGACAAATAGCAATATGACTAACATTTACCTGATTACTGTCACCAGAAAGAATAGGATGTTTGTCCGTTTGGAGAAATTTCTTGATCAAATCACATTCTTGAAGAAGATGATCAATTATTGCATCACTCTTGCTCTCCAGACATGATAATATTATACTCTCCACATGATGATGTAGCGCATTGTTGAATGGATACCTGCAAAAATTGAAACAAAGCGATAATAAATCTTAACCTGCTAACAGAAATGATCCAACGCCTACCTCAATAAGACATCAAGCGCTTCCTTCTAGATTCAAACTTCCAAGAAGTTGTTTTCATTTCATTCAAAATGAAATTTTTAACCAAAAGCTTACTCAAAGAAAAGATCAAGAACTCGTTGAATGGTTCCTGAGCTGACCAATTCCTTCTCTGCAGCTTCATTTTGGATTCTCAACAGCACAGCAATGAACTCAACAATCTGAAATAAATAACACAATAAGTTTCGGCACAGCCCACAGAAAAAGTCTGCCATACATTGAGCACAAACACCAAACAAATCAAACAGGTGTCAAGTTGAGTATTCCATGTCGGTTGGCACATAAAACTTCTAATGAGAATATAACATGAACCTTTAGACGATGCTTCCCGAGAGGTGGCCTCAATTCTCCATACGTTGTCGGCAAAATTTTCTCATCAGATAACACATTCAACAGCTTGAGTAAGTCGCCTGCAGAAAAAGATGAAGTCTTGAATAGCATGGCTAAAATGAAAGTCAATATGTTACATGCACCTATGAATATGTAAAAACTATTACATACAACTTTTAGATAAAGAAATCCACTCACCGAGCTTAGGCAGCATTGCATTGACAGTCTCTGAAGTTACAGGGATTGGAGGCTCATACATATGTTGATTTCGGAAAGAATGCATCAAGGGAGAAGTAATTGCAGATCTTTTTGGATCCAACAATGAGATACAAACAGAGAGTGAGTGTACAAGGCCAGATTTTGAGTGTGGATCTTCCAACGCATGACCAAATATCCTTGCAACAAAACTGTATATGAACATACTCAAAATTACAGGTCAAATCACAAACATATACACAATAGAGTACCAAGATCGTGACACAGGTAGGGCAAAGAAAAGAAGTAACTAAATCTCACAAACCTTGGACTAGAGAGTTTAGTGGCTAAAGCTGATGGAGCATTCCGTGTTATTGCACATAATGTTTCTGCTGCATTAGCATGAACTTCAGGAGGACACTGGTCATTGCAAAAAAAGGGTCGTGAGACTCATTACAAAGTATGGTATGCTGTGAAAAAAACAGAAAATTCTCACTTACAGATGGACTCAATTTATCCACAATCATCTCCAACAAATTGCTATCAGCTAACCATTGCATTACATCCAAAAAATTTGGATATACATGATCATCAGCAACTACTAACCGAACCAAAACCTATGGAAAAGGTGCATCTTATTTCAATATTCAACCAAAACATATAAAATGCCAAGCAGTATAAAACCCACTATTGTAATAAAACAACTGGAGAAATCTTTGGTACCTCCATGATGGATGTGATTCCTATTAAATCAACCAGTTTGTGGAATACATCTTGATGTACCTGTTAATAATCAGTCTCGGTAAATTCATATAAATAAATAAATAAAAACATGCTATCCTTTGTAGTTCAGAGATCATAAACCACTGACAAGCTCATTTCGTCAAGCAAGTCAGTGCACTTAAAGCATAATTACTGTAACAAACCCAGAGAAATGAAAAGGATTCATAGTCCACAGATTTGTTTACGCCACTGATTCAGCATTTTTGACTAAGATTATAGGTGACAAATTTTATAGTTGCATCATGCATGTCCATGTCAAATTAGTGCAAAGTTCAATTCGGGAAGAACATAAGGTTCAAAGTACCATTGCACCTTCATACACCAACTCTCAATTACACTAGTTATCCATATTTGCAGGTTATTGAACAAATAGAACAAAAGTATCAACAAATTTGCACGAAGTCTAAGAATGTGACAGCAAACATAAAAGCTTTGCTTACTTGAATATAGTGCATAAGTGGTACAGTCTTCCGTAGCATAAGGCATATAAAAACCTAAAATACAAAGCAAACGAAGCTTTTCAAGTGGTCGTAATAACCAAAGCAGTACCAAAGAAAGCATGGTATGACATAGCAAAGAAATTAATCAGAACATGAACAAACACACCTTACTGAAATAACCAGCTAGCAAGGCACTATGAGGACGGTTCGGTTCCAAGAAGGAGAAAAGTAAGTTCAACAACTGCCAAAAAGAGAAAAGCATATGAAACAAAACCATAACAAATTTCATAACTAAAGATGTATGATCAAGAATGAAAATGACGCTCATACCTCTTCCTTCTCAACTAAAGTCTTCAAAATAACATCAATCTCACATGTAAATATCTCACAGGCAATGAATGGGAACCTATACATAGAAATGACCAGCTCATTAAGAAAAAGAATAATTAGCATCAGGAAAGTTACAACACAAGGAAACACAAAGAAATCTAGTTCCTGATTCCTGATTTAATAAAAATGACATACTTGAAGGCCCGTTTGCCGTCAGCATCCTCTGGAGGATCTTCGACAACATATCGCAATAACTGCTCAACCTGGGCTCTATCCCGTAGACTGTACGTAAAAAGTTAAGTATATGATGAGCATCAAGCAAGACTAATTCTCTACCAGATTACGCAAACACTTGACCAATTTAATTATAACCATATCAACTTCTAAATTCGAACTAATTGCAATAGACTAGAAAACTGATCAAAAAGAAAAACTTGATGAAAAAAATAAGGAAAGCAAAATTTACAAATTGATGAGTCGACTATTTAAAGCTTTGCACTCTTGGATTATTTCTTCCTCATCCAGAAGCTCTTCCAATGTAAAGTTTTCCTTGTCTAATATCGACTCCACCTATAAAAGAATATCATAGTCAACATAACTAACAAGAATTCCAGTAAACACAAAATTAATGAGTCAATAAAATTCTTAAAACAATTGAGTGGAAATGGAGAATGAACATCAATCTAGAAAGCTAATCCAGCTAATCATATTTAGCTTAACAGATTTTCGCCAATAAAATTAATGGCAGTTATAGTTCAGCTTCAAATAAAAGGAATTCCAGCCATTACCACGTAAACTAGATTAAAAATCAAAAAATAATTCATCGAATTCAGCAATGAAATTTTCCGAACGAGGCGGACAAACCCAAGTCACTGAAGCTACTTCCCCAAAGCATCGATAAACCCAAAGTAAATTAATATCCAAAAAACGTAAATTTCAAAATAACTAAGCTGAAAGAAAAGCATTAATTCAAACCTACAAAAAAAATCTAATGAAAATTAACAAGTTCATAACATCGAATAAAAATTACTCCCCAGAAAAGAGAATCAAAGTAGCGAGTAAAGAAGAAAGAAAATAAGATTTAAAACAAAAAGGATTAATTAAATAAATAATTAGAACAAAATACTCACGGGGGAAGAGGCTGATAGAGCTGTGAGCTTCCAAAACATGGTGAACAAGATAAAATAGTAAGCAGAGTAGTTGATTTAGATCTGTAAACCCTGAAAATAACCAGTGAATCTAGGACTAGTAGAGGGATAGGGGAAAAAAGCACAAGATTCAAGAGTAAATAAGAGGAGAAGAATTTTGGAAAAAAAAAAACTAATTTTTGCTGTTGTTAAAGAGAGAGAGAGAGAGAGAGAGAGAGAGAGAGAGAGAGAAAAATTATATTATAGAATGAAGAAAATATTTCCAAAAATGTTTTGCAGGAGAAAAAACAGTGGTACGAGTTTCAGAAAGCCATTTTTAAGTTTATTATTATGGCCAAGGGGAAGGAGAAAGGATCAAATCATCATTATGGATGGATGTAATGTATGTATATATGGTATGATGATGATTAAAACATGAGGAAATGTAAAAGTTTCACTTGCTGTGACGTGTAGTTCTTGCAACCGCAAAGCGTCTACTTTAATAAATTCGGTCAAAAGTTTTGCCATCAGATGAAGTTAAAAAGGTCAAAGCAGTGTGCACGTGGAATCTGAGCCACGCAATGACGTTTGGAGTTCTGTCAAAGACTCGTGACTTTAGCGTAGCTCGCTTGTCATGGTTATCTCATGGATGGTCGATTCATATGGATTCATCTTTTTCTAATTTAATGCCGGTGAATATGATACGTGCGAGTGATAATTTCTACTTTGCATTCCCAACCTCCCCCTGGTATTTTGATTAATAAAATATCTTATAAAAATTAATGAAACAAATAAATTAATGTAGGTTTTTTATAAATTATATATGATAATTATTCAATATATCGATTATAAATTTTTTTTATTTTGTAAATAAATTGAAAGAATATTACATATTTTTTATATTTAAAAAAATAATAAAAAATAAAAAAATATATAATAATTTTTAATTTTATTTATAAAATTAAAAAAAATATTTTTTGTATATTAAATTATTTTTTAATTATACAAGCGAAAAATAATGACACTATTAATTAAACCTTGAATTTAATAAAGGGATCATCACTTCTTATTTGGTCTTTGACATCTTCATCTTTGGTCTACGCTCTACTAAAATTTTATATTTATATATATATATATATATATATCTATGTATGCATAAAACGCTCTCTTTAATATAACTATAAGAATAAAATTCCTGCTTAATTAATCTTACCATTTCTTAAAAATGGTTTTAATGAACTACGTTATTACTATAATTATTTTGGGTAGACAAAATGAGCATTATTATTGTATGAAACTCATCATGGAAAATAGATAATTCATTCTTAAAGGAGACACAAGGATGCATGAGATCTAATCTTAACTCATCCATGTTGTCGCTATCAAGACGCATCCCACGAATTTGATATTCATATCCTAGTATTTGATGACTTTTTCTTTATTCGTAACCGCAATTTAAAAAAAAAAAACAGAAATATAAGTAGGTTTCAGAACTCTTGCAAATGTGAATGTTATTTGAGGAAATATATTTGAATTAATCTTGCTCTTAACACAAAATATACATATATTAATCACTGAATCATATTCAATCCTTTTTTTTTTTAATTGTAGAGCGAAGAGAATAAGAGAAAACTTTATATTTTATATTTAAATTAAAATTTTGCCAGAATTCTCAATTTCAAAAATTATAATTTAATTTTATTTAAATTCAAGTACATATAGGTGTTGGCTTGAGCACTACACAACAGTCGCAGAAAAAGCGTGAAAAGGAATTATGTCATCATTAATTAATAAAAGTTAAAGTTGGAAACAATTAACAGTTATAAAAGGTTAAAGGTGAATTGCAGGTGACAGCGTACAAGCTTTTAAACTTCTATTAAGTATTTCATTGAAAAAAAAAAAGAAAAAAAAAACCTTTCCTATCCATAAAATTCTTAATATTTTTATTGCTAATAATATTCATTCATTGATAAATTTGTTGAAAAAAAGGCGAATTTTTTTAAGATTTGTGACTGAAGAAATGAAGGGGGAATTTCCAAATTAATTAATGGGAACATGCAAAAGAGTTATTGTTCACTATGAAAGGAGATGGAAAAAAAATGAATAAAATGCGTGAATACAAACAAAATAAAGACTGGAATTTTGAGATTCATATATGAATCTGATGTAATTTTATTTTAGATTTGTTCAGTTTCGTGTTAGTTTATTGGTCGATTCGTTTGTTTTATTATTTAGTGATTTTATATAGATATAATATTTAATAATGCTTGTAACTTTCACTTTATAAAAAAATTGCTGGCAGTGTTAGTTTGCAAATCTATTGTGTCATTTTTTTGTGCACCATTATTAGTAAATTAGTGTCCATATTTAATTTACGGATACGATTAACAGATGCCTAAAGACATATTTTAATCACTTAATTTTAAAAAAATTAAGTATTTTAATAATTACAAGAAATTTTTAATTTTTGGTAGACATTGGTTAAACTTTTCCTTAATTTATTTGCATGTATTTGAATTTAAAATTAATATTTATAATCTTTGATGACTATAATAAAATTAGATTAGATAATGACCTAATATGTAATATTATATATATATATATCATTGAAGGTGAAATTGGACCTAACTCAATAACATATTAGGTTTTTTTATTTTTTTGGAAAGAAAATATTTATAAAGATAAAATTATATAATACATTATTAGTAAAGTTTTTAAATTTTATGGATAAAATTAATAGACTGAGACATATTCTTATAGTATATTAAAAGAATTTTAAAAATAAAATTTATGATAATTTTTTTAATAATTTAGAGGTAGAATCAAACTCAAATTCATATGTTAACTGTAATACAATCTTAATTACTGAACTAATATGTTGTTAACATCTATTGTAATCTTGTAATTCTCTTATGTAATTAAAATTTTCACTAAAACTTAACTATTTTTTAAATGACAATTGAAGTCTGGAATTAAAATGTACTGCATTAATTTAAATAATTTTGAATTAACCGAGAATGATGAAATGGATCTTCCGGCCAGGTTGGTGGACATGATTGATAAAAATTAGGATCAACAGCGCACTATGTCCTTGTAATTTCAATTTCGGACATATCATTTTCGTTGGTTGTCGGCTAGACAACGGAGCGTTTCATCCTTTAAGTATTTTAGGGTTAAATTCATCTTTCTTTTTCTTTTTTTTTTTTTTTGTGTTTTGTCTGTGATAATTTATTTATTAACAATTGTATACATGTGATTTGGCCATGAGATAAAAATGGCAAGGCCATTCAAAAAATAATGACAGGATATAACGATACATTAAATTAAATGTCATACAGGTAAAAATGTAAGAGAAAAAATAATATTTTTATTTTGAAGATATAAAAGTATGGCATTTGACAAGCAAAATAAAATTTAGATTATAATTATCAATCAAAGTACATATATAAAATTACATTTTTATTTTATTTTATTATAATTTTATAATTATTTAGTTACGACATAAAAAATATGTAAGAGCCCATGAAATCATTATTTAAAAATATAATTTTATATAATATTTTATAAGTTTTACATAATTTAAAATTATAATTAATTAATTACACTACAATAATCTTGATTAAACAAAAATCATGAACGGAAAATGAAAAATTCGTTTCCACTTCAATAGATCCTAAAAAAAAAAAAGGTTAGGTGGGTGAAAAGGTTTGAAAAATAGAGAATTTTTTAAAAAATAAAATTAAGACAATTTTATTTTTAAATTTTAATCAATTAAATTTTACTATTAATGATTGTTTTCATCTTTCTATATATCTTTTAGGCTTTCAGCTTAGATTTTAAATCTTAATTGGAACTTTGATTTAAAGATTTAAAAAATAAAAATAATTCGGTATTAATAAAAAAATAATTGGCATTTTTTTATCAACCAACAAAATGCGCGTTAGCTTCTAAGCTTAGAAATGCTTATTTATACAAATAATAATATTTTGGCCGATCAAATAGGATCCAAACAGTCTATATCCCAACATTTGATTTAATAATTGATTTATATCTCTTTAAAATTGAAAAAAAAAAAAAAAAAAAAAGGAAACAATCGTTTTTCCAAATCAGGTTTAAGTAAATTCGAGAGCATTAAGCCGGTCCCAAAACACACCATTTTCCCCGAACTCGTTCCCAGCCAATCCCATCGCGAGTACTTACCAAACAAAACTCAAACGGTTGACCGTTCTGCAACTCAAAGCGACAAACAGAACCCAAAAAAAAAAAAAAGAAAGAGCTAAAGATAGAGAAAGACTAAAGAGAGTCCTTTTTTTATTTAAAAAAAAAAATTCTTTTATTGCCATTTTTTTTCAACTATCTTAAACCTGAAGACATCACCAAAATAATCGCTTTTATTAATTCCAGATTTTCTCGCTCTAATTCTTCGGAATTCCTTGTTTCAGGTAAACGTATTTTATTTTGTTTTAGGAAACTGTGAAATTTTGTTGTCATTTCTTTTTCCTCGATCCATTTGTAGCAAAAAAGATTCGATTTGGGTAAAAATTTTTTGATCTATTTTAAGGAATGATAAAGAAAGGTTTGGTTAATTACTTGACTCTTCTGTTGATAAGTTAGATGAGCTGATGTTTCAATTGATGAAAATTTTGTGATAACTAATTATACTATTTAATAGTGATAGTTTAGCTGCTTTACTTTGAAAAAAAAAATAATTTGTTTTAATTCTATTTGATTACAGTGAAAATTAGAGGAAAAGAAAAAGAATTTTGGTTATTTGATAAGTTTTGGGAGCTGTGGCCTGTGAGTATGAATTGAAAGAGAATTAGTGGAAGAGATGAATGTGAGCCATGCGTCGGTTCATCCAGTGGAAGATCCACCAACCACCGACGGAGGCGGAGGAGGAGGCAACAACGAGGTGCCGCCAAGAGTGAGGATGAAGGATATACAGGGAATGCCTGGTACTCCAGGAGGGCTTGCGTTGCGGATATGTCAGTTTGTTTTTGCAGTTGTGGGACTTTGTATTATGGCGACCACTAGTGATTTTCCATCCGTTACCGCCTTTTGGTAATGCTTTTGATTAGTGTAAAAAAGGTTTCTTGTTCTGCTTAATGTCAGTCTAGATTTGCAAGTGATGATGAAGATCAATATTTGATTTTTTTTTTTTACTTGCAAGCTCTAAATATGGAAATGATGCTATAAATTTAATGTTAGAACCTCGTTTGTGTATATGTGAATATGATTTTAGAATCTAAGAATTGAATATAGGAAGGCTGCTTGATTGGTTGCTACGTGCATTGCCTTTATTTTATCTAAGCATTGTTGTTTTCCTCTGGTTGCAGCTATATTAGTTTGTCAATTTACATCTAGTATGTCTTGTCAATCATGAATATCTTTGTTCATCTGTTAACTCAAAGTGTAATTAGCTAGTATATTTAGTGAAGCAAAGGTTACTTTTATGGAGTAAAATGTTAAAAATCCGCTTTGAACAACACATCCAAGTTGAACAATTTAGGGCTCTGTATGGGGTGAAATTTTTGGATAGGGGAGGGAAAGAAACCAAATTTATATATTTTTCAGATTTGACATTTTTTAAATCCCAGGTGATGTCTTATATCAAACTCCGTAAGAGATGTAAAGAAAAAATAGAATGTGGGTTCTTAGAAAATGGCAAATGCCAATCCTAGGATGTCTTACATCAAACTCTCTACGTCCTCCATTATCTGGGCATTTTGATGATCATAAAAAGGGGTGTGAAAGAGAAAAGTTCTCATCCTTGTAACTGTTCAAGGAGGAGCATGTAATTTGGTTTAGACCTTTTTTTCATACGAAAGGAGTTGTAAGATCTGTACTCTCACAATTTGATTTTTCTTAATAGATTATTTACACGAATTTAACATCTTTTTATATGAAGTCTTTCTGTTGACTTTGGTATACAACATATGATTAACAAAGTAAAGCAACTAGTTTTGTTTGTTTTTTTATTCTGCGTTTGATTTTATATCATGATTCTTTCTTAACATGGAATTTTTTTTATTTGCTACATCAGCTACCTTGTTGCTGCCACTGGTTTGCAGAGTTTCTGGAGCTTATCACTAGCTATTGTCGATATTTATGCCCTTTTAGTGAGGCGTTCCTTACAGAATTATCGTGTTGTTAGTTTGTTTACCATTGGTGATGGGGTAAGATGTTTACTTTCACAGTTAAAAGTGAAGCTAGAAGGTTGGAACACATGATGTCCTATTTGTTTTTGTTGAACCACAGAGAAATCTTTAATTTGCATGTCTGGCTTTCTTAGAAATTTATCCTATACCTACATACATACTGTTAGATTTGGCACATCTGATATGGCTTCAACTATTGGCTGAAGTTTGCTATGACGTAGTGTTTGAGACATTCAAAACTGCTTGATCTACCTTGTGACTCCTAATTTTGAACAAAAGCTTCGTTGCTTTCTTTGAAAATTGAGTCAATCATTACTCATTCTGATTTGTTTTTTTACTTTTTTTTCCTCATCGACAAATTTGGCATTTAAAGAGCTAATATTGCATCAATAGTCTTCCATGTGATTTCCATGCAAAGCTCGTTGCCTTGCCATTGGTTCTGATCCATAGACATTGGTGTTTGTATCGGCCTACAACTAGTAGAACCCCACTAGTCACTGATAAGTCAGAGCTATTCTGGAACTGGATTTGAACTTTTGCTAGCACTTCGTAATATGTTTTACTTGAATTGGAAAAAAAGGTTCCTACTTTTAATCAGTCTGTGTTTGAAGAAGCCTCAGCATTGCCATGATTTTCTTGCACTACTCATATGGCAATTCCCAGGACACAGGTAGAACTAATTGCTAATTACCCTTAGGAGACTGAACTTCGCATAGTTTCTACATATGCAGTGCAAGCTAATCAGGTGGAGTAAATTTGATCGGAAAGACAATTTTGGATTATGTGTTACCATTGACCATGTCTTGCAAGCATGCACTAGTTAAGAGCTCGAACAGTTTTAGTTTTTTTCCACCACCTTGTTTTTCCTCTCCTTTATCTTACGTTCACATGTGTTAGATACAAGCTCTTGAGATTTCAGACTTTTTTCTTTGTCTTGATCATATGTTTTTCTGCCTTGCAGATCACATCCACTCTGACGTTTGCCGCAGCTTGTGCTTCTGCAGGCATCACCGTTCTTATCGACAATGACCTCGATATTTGTGCACAGAACCATTGCGCACAGTTTGAAACTGCCACTGCAATGGCCTTCATTAGCTGGTTTACCGCATTACCTTCATTTCTCTTGAACTTTTGGTCACTGGCATCCCGATAAAAGGGAACATGGAAGAACTTGAAGTAGAAAGGAGTAACCGGGCCATTTTCGTGTGCCATATGAAACATTTTCTTTGTGCCAAGTATCTTCCCCTTGTAGCATTGTCGGACTGCCTCGAATTCAAAAACTTGGTCGTGTTATTTTCAGGTTTTGTATAGTAATATGAATACCAGTTGCTTCAATATAAACATTTGGAGATGGAATGATTGAATCGAATTTATGTATTATTGAGCATCTCCTTGTTCTTCTGCTTGTCTTTTTTTTTCTTTTTTGACAAAATATTTGGCAATTGCAGGGTTTGAGACTTCTAGTCTCTTTGATCAAAGAACCCTTTCCCCAACTATAAATATTATAATTCTAGGTTTTTGTTAAGGGGTGCTTTTAGAATCTTTTTAAGATTAATTAACAGATTATTTTTATATTAAATATAATAATTCATAGCTTTATAATTTTAATGATTAAATGAAAATATTATTTTATATAATCATTACAATCAAATTTTTTGCTGCAGTTAAGCAAAATCTTTTATTAATATATAATAAACCATAGGAAACGTAATAGTAATACTTAGATATTTGATATAATTCAAAAAAATTAAAATATTATATTAAATATAAATTTTAAAATTTATATAATATAGATAATTAATTTATTAAAATTTATTAAATAATAGAGTGCGTCAACAGTTGGATTGACACGAAAACTGTCACCTTTACTGCCGCAATCCACATAATCACTTGCTATGCTAAAGCAATACTGGCCAATATTGGCCAAACTGAGTGAATAGAAGTTAAATCCAGACACACTTCTTCAATCAGACAGTTTACGCAACATGACACAACATGCACCCCACTTGGTGTCAAAATCTCTACTCTTTCTTAGCTGATTGTCACTGCTGCCTACTATTAGTTTTAATACAATTTCATGGATCCAATGTCAGTTGTATAATTACATGCAAGAAAACATCACCGCCTAGAAAAAAAATTTAGCGGCATGAATTTTGGGTAGAATCCCAACCCTGCCACATGATTTACAGACCTGTAGGAGCCGTGGCTACCTCCTTTCTGATCCGTCATTACTTCCAAGGACGTTAATTCAGATATATAGAGTCTAGAAAGGCTCCACCACCTTCTCAACCATGTCAGGCCGCATTAATTCAGGAATTCGCTTACTTAGACTTGAATAATAATGGAGTTTGACACGTTTGCCAGGAAATGATGCCATGGACTCCGTCATCTTTAAATGTAGATATTTAATTTGTTTTCCCAAATGAGTTCTTCAAACACCAAAGGACGTTTACATGGTCAAAACAATAATTTGGATTTCACTAAAAAAGATTTAATTAAATTAATAAAATGCAAGCCTGAGCTGGATGCTTGAATATTACAAAATTTTCTTCCGTTCTTTTTCATTTCATTTCACATTTCCCTTTTTCCTGAATTGTTCACTTTAATCCAGAGTCAGCCAAGGGAATAAGCTCCAGTGTTGGACAAATAAATTCCAGTAAAATGCTTTTTTTTTCTTTTTTCACACAAAAGACCAGTTTACAAAAGAGAAGGCCAGGCAATGGACAGTGCTGTCATCAGCTTCAAGGACTTTCCAAGCAACAACTTGTTCATACGAGACATGGCGTCCCATAGTTGACATGCAGATACCAGCCGGTAAGTAAGCAAATCCCTGATCAAGAATGTAGAAATCTTTAGTCCTTTATGTGACAACAATGCAATTCTAACACCAAGGGGAAGTAATATTTTTTGCTTAGGACTTACCTGGTGCATCAACTTCGTAAAATCGGAGCACAATGCCTTGCGTCCAGAGTCATCGAATATTTTATCCAGTGTGATATCTTGTAGAGACACTAGGGTTGTCTCCAGCATGTCCAGCCCGGCTTGATTTGCGAAGATGAAAACCGGTAGCGACTGCAAGACCGAAATAGAAGCATTACTTCAGAAATATTCTACCGCTGGTTTAGGATTACTTGATTAACGAGCAACGAAAACGGCACCTGTTGAACCTGATATAAAAATGTTTGAATATAAGCTTCTAGTGTTCTAGATTTTTCAATGGATTTGTCAACGTACCTTCAACGAACAACACAACATAGCATGAGGATGTTGCCAGAGATTCTTCAATATTGAATCAGCACCGGGTGATTCAGATCTCAACAATTCTGCCCCTAAATGGTGACTGACGAAGAAGAAATGAAAATGACACATGGCAACTAGAATAAAAAGGCGGGGGGGGGGGGGGGGAGGGATTAATGAGCCTATTCGGCAAATCTTCCTTCAAAAGCACATAAAAATTTCAGTGACTTGTAGACACCCAATTTTATTCAGGGTCTTCTGATCACGTTATGACAGCATGCTAGCAAAAACTAATAAGGCTTACGAAATTGAAGCAACTTGCCTGTAACTCTGGCAGATCCAGTAAGCTAGTGTATGTGCTTCTGGAGAACCCGGAGACAGCTTTGGTCCTATAGATGGGCTCAATCCAGATGGAGATATGGCCATGGCAACCCTCTGGACAGAAGAAATGACACTACGGACATATTGGCGTGCCATGGTCGCAACATTATCCTGAAGATTGCTATCAAAGGGAAACTGGAAGGCAATTGTCAACACCGATCGAGTGTTCTGAGATGATGAAACATCTCCTGAAGCATGGTTTGTTCCAAGCCCCACTTCAAGACTAGAAGTCAGGTCCAAAGTCCGATTAGCGGTCCATGAATCCTTTATATCAGACTGTATAATAACACCATCAGGATATTGTTTTGTATAAAAACTGAAAGGTATCATTTCAAATAAAAATAAAACCCGAAGCCTGAAACTAGATATAAGTCTAGTGTATTCACTATTCACCTCAAGATAGTTAAGCAATTTGTTTCCAATTATGCACTCATTTCCTAATTTCATAGCTATAGCATTTTTTTTATAGGAACTATAACTTCTTTTGTTAACCTATTCTATGGTTAAGTTCAGTGAAACCTAACTGGTTTTGACTCCAACGGGATAATACGGAATCCAGAAGGTAGTAACGGAGCATCATCTGGAAACATTTCATCAATCGGAGCAAAGACAAGCTCTGAACAGGCTCCGACAGCATTCTCATCGATTCCACTGCATATCTGTAAAGATGATAATACAGATAAATTTTATATAAATATGCAAGGTTCGGAAAAGCAGGGCCATATTATTTTGCTCCATAAAGTGTGAAATAATTATAATTGTTGCTACTACAATAGCAACAGCGATCAGTTAATGTAATTAATCAGGATACAAATTATTTTAAACACGTCAAAGATGTCAAATCAAACAGGAGGTTTAAAATATTTGACTGCAAATGCAGTTTTTGGTTTCAAGCAGCAACAAAAAAATTGTAGTTCACGTTTTATATTTCCATTCAAGATATAAACCACCACCGAAATTCGACTGGCAACTGTGAGAAAAGCACCTGCAATAGATGAATATCCCTTGATAAAAAGGCATCTTCTTGCACAAGCGAATGGCCTTCAAGTCTTATAACTTCAAGTATCTGGTGCATGATAAATACAGCATTAGCAAAATTTATTGGACAGACAAGTTAAGGCGATGTTTCGATGGAAAAAAAATTGAAAATGCATTTTATGGAAACTTAAGAGGACTAATCATTTGAAAGAAGTAAATACCGATTGCTCACGATCAAAATCTGCTAGGTGCTTAGCACCTTGTAACTAAATGATTTAAAAAAGAAATAGCCATTTTGGGTGACTCCATGCGCTACTAAAACTACTATATAGTGTCCAATTGACACATTATCTTAAATTTGTAGAACTCTATTTGCTTACATAGTAAACATCCGAACATATGACAGAGGAAGAGAATGAACACAAAGAAGATATACCTCTTCGTGTTCAATTGTGTGGCCAAGTGGCATAATAATCTGACTCCCAGTAAACCTCGTAGGTCTCATTCCAGGAAAGGCATATGCTCCAGCCTTCAATGATGCAGCAGAATAAGCATCAAATTTGAAATCAGCCCACTCTGAGCGGTGCTCTCTCAGGAAGCGCACTAGCAGAGCAGGAGGTACATTCTGACAACAAAAATATCAAGGTATTTAGACACATTAGATTCAAAGTCAAAGACAATGTGTCAAAAAGGCTTAAAACTTCAGTGTACAAGATGAAAAAAATTCCAACTTCCCAACTTAAATTTTTACTTCATTGCCACTTGCATTAAAAGATGATTTTTCCCATTTTTAGGGGCTTTCTGGAACTTACTTGAAGCAGCATGGATGCCTTGGCACACAGAACACCCCCAACAAACGAAAGAGCATTGGTAGGATTTGAAGTGCTGCTGAAGCTCTTGCTTGAATTAATTGCAATTATCACATCCTCGGTACCATCACAATTCATTATCGACCATCCATCATCGTTGAATCCATTTACCGCATCATTAAACCCTCTACAAGTAATCGATAGACACAATATTTCAATAAAAGGACAGAGCACAATGGATTCCTAAATGCTCAAGTAAACAGGTTCCGGACATACACATGCATTTTTTTTTTTTGGCACAACCTTATAATTTAAACAAAGACGAGAATTTAATATAATCTTGCAGCTACCTGCTTAATCTTTGGCTAAAAGTTCTCAGGACAGCTGGCTGCCTGCCCAGACTGTAAACCACCTCGCCACTCGTCTCCTGAGCGATCTGCTTGATGTAGCGCAGTGCCTTAACAGAGATCAATTAATCAGTGCCTTTAGAAAATGTCTTTCAAGGCAATGAAAAAGAAAACAAAAGAAAGTTTTCCCCCTTTGGTATTTCGTGTTTAGAGGACAACCAAACCCAATAGGATACATGCACTCAGAGAACAAGGAATTTCTCATCATTGAAGAGCGGAAGTTAATCTCAATAGTGGATATTTTTGATTGACTAGCTTAGACCTACAAAAGGAAATACGTTTAGAACAAGTTGCAGATACTGCCACACTCCAAGCAAGGGCCTAGCCTAATTGACTTGCTAAAAGGTAAGATACTATGAGAATATAGTAGCTAGTTTTTGATATAATATTTATCGTTCCCTTCTGTAACCAATAAAAACCTAGGGAAAGCCTGGTCTAATAGCTTTCGTTTCGAGAATCTAGTGCCACAGAATTGAATAAGCACCATCATCATAAAAGAGAATATAGACAACACAAATTTGGACCGTAAAACAAATGTTTGTGATGCAAATTTTAAGGCCTGCAACAATTAAAGCACCATGAAAAATTTGCCAGGCAAAATTTTATCCTACAAATTTGTAAATTGATTAATCAATCTATTCACTTCTGTTAATTAAACTACCCATGTTTTACAGTCGCAATAATATATTATCACCTCCCAGTCGGGAATCTACTCACCGCAATCGTCATTTTCCGAGCAATTACTTTCGATGATTCATAATGCGGGCGCAACACCTCTGGCACATTCCATGCCTGCAATAAGGTTTTGAGAAATTAAGTCTAGCCGCAAAATAGACACGTGAAGACACTGGAAAAGACCCTCCACCATCAGAAATCGTACCTCGAGATTCAGGTGGTCTACAATATGGATGATTGACCCTCCACCATCACAAGGCCTGATCAAATAGCCACCAGGAAGCACTTCAGCTCTCACAAATTGAGCTGCAGCAACTGCACTTGGGCCGGCACCAGTACCGGAAAGAGACCTCTCGCAGACCTTGGACGAGAGAGCAAAAATGAAAATTCCTATCAACACCTCTAACCATGTCACTCCCATTGACTGATTTACATTATTTAATTAGCAATAAGCGCAAGACATGCATACCACAAGACTGCCATTATCTAAAGTTGTAGTGTATCTTAGAGTCCAAAAGTCCCTTGCAGGAGCCAGCGTAGTTGGAGCGAACATCTAAAACAGTTCTCATTTTAGTCATTCCTTAGGACAACAGGTTACCAATTAACATTTTCAAAAATAGATAACAGAATGATTATTCTTCACCTGGGTGTATACAAGCTCAATTGTTCCACCATTGCCAGCTGGAAACATCGTGAAAACTTCAAGGTTCCGGCAGTCCCGAAACCAAGATGGACGATCCTTGAGAATCTCCACAATCTATTAACAATAATTTAATTGTTTTGTTCAGAGCAAATAGCCATGCATGACGATTAATGTCTCAATTTTTTTTAACAACATTCGAATTCATACCTTTGTAGGTTCTAAACTTACAAGACCGCAGGCTCGAGCTGCCACTCCACTACAACTTTGGGAAATGGCACATATCCCAACCAAATCCGGACCAGGCTTATAACAGATTTAAACTAATAGGCTCAGAAATACGTTGACTTATGAAGTAAGAAAAATAATATAACTGAATTCATATACAAAATCAATCAACAACTAAGAATGGAATAGCAGATCTATAAGACAATGACCAACCTTCATCCCAGGCATCTGGACCCAATCAACAGCAGTTCCCGTAGCCTTGGAAAGGAACTCTGCCAAGGCCTCCTCTGCAATAGAGAGGAGTCTGCCAAAAGCATAACGAAATTCACAGCATTTATTAAGGGGGGGGGGGGAAGAAAATATATTATACATGCATGTGTTTGTATGTATACAGAAAGAGAGAGAGAGAGAGAGAGAGAGAGAGAGAGAGAGAGTTCATTGTAGCTAATAATAGAACTTACCCAGCAGGGTTATTGGCATCTCTTAATGAATGCTGAGGAGTCGTAACCACAGAGTCACAGCTCGCATCAGTCGCTGATGCCTGAAAAGCAAACTCAAAAATAAACACCAGGAATGGAAACAAACAAAAAAATGCATAATCTTTGCTTAAAGCAATTGTCGAAAAGAAGTGTGACAAGGTGAATTTTGCATATATAGAAAGAAACAAGAACAAAATTGAAACAAAGATGCAAAATTTGAGACAAACACCACTTGGGGAGCTTAAGACAGAAAACTCGCATATAACCATGATGGCAAATTAAAGACAATTCAATTCTAAAAATTGGGTATGCCAGAAAGATCCATCTAATGATGAACACCAGAAGAAGGCATAAAACAAATTAAATTACTAAATCAACTACTAAAGTTCGACTTAAAATGCAAATAAAGGACATAAATTTTCAAATTATGCATTTTGATACAGTTCCTTAGTGTGAATTGGAGAAAGATCGAAGAGGTAGAGACTAAAAGAAGAGATATTTACAGTATGCAGTTGTTGCCTCATATAACCATTCTCGCAAACCAGCTGAGACACCTGTTTTTGCAAACGATCATTCTCTTCCATCAACAGCTTGTTCATTGCTGTTAATTTTCTATTCACAGCCTGCAGCCTTGAAGACTCTTTCCTTTGCTTCTCTCTACACCTGCAAACTCCGTCAACAACCATATAACTAAAACTTTCTACCTTCAACCAAAAAAAAAAAAAAATTCATCTAAAAAAGACCCAATTTTTCTATAGTTGATAGCAACTAGAACCAACGATACCAAAAAAAAAAAAAAAAAAAACAAAACCCAATATCAAGTTTTTGTACCTGCGATTTTGAAACCAAACTTTAATCTGTTTAGGTTCAATGTCGGAAAGAATGGGGCACTCCCTTATCAACTGTTGCCTACGCAAGGAACTTGGCTTGGGGCACTCAGCATAGACTCGTTCCAAAGCTTCAACTTGCTCAGCTGTGTACCTAACATACTTGCCAGCGTCAAGATGTTGTTTGTTTATGCTATTGGTACCATTGCAGCTCACCCTGTGTTGGGCCACAGCCATAGCCATTTCTTGCTAAAACCAAGATTGCAATTAGAAAGAGAGAAAAAGAAGCTGTGAGCTGAGTTTTAAAAAAGCTGCTCGTTTTGGAGGGACTTGGTTTCAGAACTAAAGCTTTTTTCTTAGTAAAATCCGTCCTTTTCTAGGAATATATATGAAACAAAAAAAGAGAGAAAGAGAAACAGGGAGCTAAAATGAGGGGGCTTTGATTTGAGACAGCTTCAAGTAAAACTGTAAAAGATAAGTGGGTAGTTTTTTTTTTTTGTGCGTTTTTGTTTTCAGCTGATGATGATCAAGCTGGTGAAATGCTCTCAAAATCTGCCCAAAGATCCAACTTCCAAAACGTTTTTCAAAAGCACAACCCTTAGAAATCTTGATCCTAATACCAACCAAGGAAAAAAAAAATAAACACTGGTAACAAGCAAGCTCGATATCACTGAAATAGGTTCCTCAAGCGAGCTTCAACTGTTTACTTCTCTTTACCCAGAATCAAAGAAACCAAAAAAAAAAAAAAAAGGAACAAAGCTTTGAAAGGCTCTCTCAAAAAAGAGAGCCCAGTGGCAATAGCATTACAAAAAAGCTGGCTTTCTGCAAGAACCAAACCCAGAAATGTGAAGAAACACTGAAATCTTAACCATGTTGAAAAAGAATATGAAGAAGAAGAAGAAGAGTCTCAAAAACCAAAGAAAAGATTCTGAACTCCTAAAGGGTTTTAAAGAAAAAAAAAAACCAACAAAAGAAGAAAAAATTTGTCAAAAGACAATTGAACAGAGAGAAAGTGAAGAAAAAAGTTGTGACAGTGAGTGATCTAAGTATGAGCTTCAAACTGTGGGGCGGGGGGGCATAAAAGAGCGAGAAAGAGAGCTCATTTGCACGCAAACCGACAAACTTACCAGAGATTTTTTTTTTTTTTTGCTTTTATATTTTACCAGCGAACTTCACTTACTTTACTGTCGCTATTGTCTACTTGAAATGACAATGTTATCTCTAGCCTTCTGACGACAAATACTTTCAATTCTTTTAATTTTTCTAACATCATGATCATCATAACAATAATAATAATAATAATAATAATATCTGAGACACAACATTCACATTAATCAACATTAAAATCAGATTTATTTATTAATAATTCTAAAACACATATACTAAAGCCAATAATTGTCTGTATATTTGTCTTGATTGAGTAATAAAGCTAACCCATATTTGTATTTTTAACTTACACAGTAATGGATTAGTTGAAATATCTCTGTTTTCTTCATCTAATTATACTTTTTCTTTTGTAATCACTTTCTAATTGTTAACACATTTCTTTTAAGTTCTATAATTGTTGTTCATGCATCATTTCTAAATCTTCTTTTTTCTTTTTGCCTTTTCTTTTTTTAGGATTGGCTTTTAATACAAGAAAAGAACACTATCAAAGCTTCTTTTTTTTTTTTTTTTATCCAACCCATCTTGGTTAAATCTTACCTGAATTTGATAAATATAACTATTTGTATATATTTTTACCTTAAAAAAGAAAGAATAAAACTTATTTTTAATAAATAATATATATTTATTTTTAAATAAAATGCATAAATATCATGCCCAACATTCAAGATTTGAAGTTAAAAAATAAGAGGGTGATTCTAATAATCAACTTGTTTAGTTTTCTATTAATTTTTAAAATTTTTTACTCTTTCATTGAGAGTTTTAAACCTTTTATATTATAAAAATATTTTACATCAAATCAATTATTTTTAAAAAAATTAAATAAATATAATAGTAATTATATTTCTTTTATTTTTAAAACTTTAACGGTGTCTTTGTAATCCAATGAGCCAAAAGGACAAGAATATTTTTCAATAAATTAAAAAAAAAAAAGGCAAACAAAACAATATATATGTATATGGTTTATAATGGCAGCCTCAGATTGTTCCAGAATATATGTGAGATACATATATATATATATATATATATTCTTTGTGAAATGAGAAAAAATTACCTTCAATTTTTATAATTCAAAAACTGTAAGTTTTTAATTTGTGCATCATCAGTGGGAAATTATTCTTGCAGTGTCGGTTTAATTGTTTTGTAGACAAACATATAAGTAATTAAAAATTTATAAATTAAAATAATAAAATAATATAAAATTTGTTAAATTATATATATATATATATATATCTTGTCATCCCAGTTCTGATGTTTGTAAATTATCTATTTTATCCATATTTTTATTCTTTAAGTAAACTGCAAGCTATCGACTATGAAATATTAATATCGTATATATATATAAACTTTGGGGTTTCCAATATTTAAACTATAGCACCCATATTTGGCATTGAACAGGTATAGTATTAAAAAAAAATATATATATATATATGTAATTTCAATGAATTCAATTAATTTCATAAAAAATAAGTGTCACTTCAATATCTTTATCTAATTGCCCTCACTCTATAGTTTCACCTATGGCAAGAATTATTAATATAGAACATTGCGTTCCTTATATATTTATTTAAAAAAAATGTTTAATTTTTTTGAGTAAAGAATCAAGAAATATATTAAAAAAATTATTTTGTTTAATGGTGCAAGAATGTTTGTTTACTTATGGGATGACATATTTCACTTCCTTTTAGCATGCCAAAAAAGTTTGGTTTGGAATCATGTGCTAACACATGCTGTCAAAAAATATATATATATATATCTTAAATACTATATGCGCATAATAATTATATTAATTATTAGTAAGTATTATTATTGTTTCTTCTTGGGAAATTATAATCAATTTAACTTAGATTAATTATTATGTGTCTAATGTATAATTTTATTAATTAATTAATAATCATAATAATAAAGAAGCAAAAGGCCAACAAAGCTAAAATTGCATCACAAGCAACAAAGGTGGAAAGAGTATTAAATAAAAAAATTATTGCTTTTCATGTGAGGTTGAGATTAATCTTTTTGATTCAATGATTGTGGATTTCAGTAGGACTTTGAAGAATATGAATAATAATTAATTAATTAAATGTGGGAATATTTTATACTTGATCTCAGTCTTGTGCATGAACTCTTGAATTTCAAGCAAAATGAGGGATTTGCTTTCTTGATACTAATATTGTACAATAATTCTTAAATTAAAAAAAATGTTATTTTATCCACTTTTTATGAAAATTTTAAATTTTATTAATGAAATTAATAAGATAATATATATTTTTATACAATATGAGGTGTTTATGAATTAACCTATAATTGAAATTTTTTTTCACATTCAATCGAATATCATAAAAAGCTTACAATATATAAATTAACTTATTTAGATTAAATTAATTGCTAAATCTATCAATACATTTAAATTGATTAACACAAATATATCTAATTTTTTAAATTTAGTATCAATATAAGTGAACAATACAATATAAATATTTGAAAGAAAATAAAAAGTAAAACAGAAAAAATACGTAGGCATAAAGTAGAAGAAATGGCAGACATGATTGGAAACAGATGATCTGTGTTGGATCTGATAAATGGAAAAAGCTTAAGATTCAAGATTCAACCGACGCCAATACCCACCCTCTTATTTCCAAAAGGATTTATATATAAAAAAAAAAAAAAGCTTTTTTTTTCCAATCTGATCTGCTGTACTCCATGACTTTGCATTGCTGTGATCCTATCAATATCACACAATCACGATCGAATGTTGTCGTCGGCTGTTGCTTTGCGACCGAAAAGATAGAAAGCGCATGAAATGAAACCAGGCCAATGGATTCAAACCATGTGGACAAATCTACACAACAAGAAATATATATATATATATATATATATATATATATTGCAGAAAATGAAAGCAAAAGTTTAGCCTCGGCCCCTTTCTTCCATCGCGGCCGTCTTTGGTGCTGTCGGTATTATTTTGTTACAATGATGGTCGATGGGTATATATACTTGTTGACATCTACACCTACGTTATTTTTCTACTGTTTCATGTCATCTGGCATTTCGTTGCCACATTGACATGCATGCTGATAAGGCTATTTTCCATTCCTTGATGATTATTATGATCGATGCAATATAACATATATATATATACATATACATAATTAATGATTCCCTTTCTCCAATACATAAATATGTTTTTTTTTTTTTTTGGCGTGGAAAACATAAGCTCCACGATTCCTATAAATGATCATCGGTCCATCTTCCTTTGTCTAAACCACCTTGCTGGCTCATCCTTTTCTTTTCTTTTTTTGCAAACTTTCGGCTACTAATTTGTACCTATATCTGATCTTTCATGTTGAATGTAGTCAAATGTTTAGGTAACAAAATTTAGTCAAAGATAGGATCAACTATTTTCTCCAATATATGCCCAAAGTTTTTTATATATTACAAGACCTAAATATAATAATAATAATAATAATAATAATAATAATAATAATAATCAGAGAACACACATCTGTCAGTCGCTTGTGATCATCTTAATCAAATGGTGATGCAAGCATGTTGATAGCTGCAAAAGAAGATAAGTGTATGCATGAAATATGTGTATATTACAAAATTTGTCCTACAAATGTGTCAAATCGTATTGATGAGCAAACGTCAAATGGGTATATTTTTTCTCTCTTTTGTAAACTTAAGGTGTTGGGATTAACATTCTTCCACTTTGTCGCCCTCTTTTCCATAAATATATATTTTATATATTTGCTTTTTTTTGTAAAAATTTATTAGTAGTTATTATATTATAATAAAAATTATATTTTAATTTTTATATTATTAAATTTATTATTTTAATTATTATATTTTTAAGTTATAACAAATAAGAAAAAAAAGTTAACAATTTTAAAAAATTATTTAAATATCGATAGAATATTAATGTATTATGTGATATTAAATTTTAAATTTTATACGAAAAATAATTTTAACTTGACCCTAAACCTAAACTTATTTTTATGTAAAATTTAAAATTTCATATCGCATCATAAATCAATATTTTATTAATATTTAAATAATTTTTTTAAAATTAATAATTATTTATTTTTATTTATTATAATTTTAAAATATCTTTTATTATAATATAAGAATTCTTAATTAACTTTTACCTTGCTTCACTTTTGTTTAATTAGTTTTGCTTTTTCTCGATGTTTTTTTTTTATTGCATATGGCTATGGCTATGGCTATTGGGTGGGGTGTTACTATCTTCTTTAGACGTGAGCCATTGCTTTTTTAATAGGAAAGGAATAATGCCAGTGCTTCCTTAACCCCTTTGGGCCCATTTCAGTCCAATCTTGTGGGCCCATCCTGTCTGGCCCCATATAAACAAAAAACCATATCCACAAAAATTATTTAAAAAAAAAAAGAAGAAAGGAGAAAATCAAAACCCCTCCTCAACTCCCACATTTGCGTAAATCAATAGACTGCATACGTGGCATTGCTGTGAACAGTTGGTGGCATTGAAGTGGAGACTTAGCCCCCAGCCATGCTGGTCAGCCCGTTTCTAACTCTGTCAATTACTCTTATATTTATATATTTTTTTACCTATTATTATAATTATATTTAAAATATTATATATTTTATAAAATTTTATATTTATATTTTTTGATAAAAAATAATATTATAATAATAAATAAAAAATAAAAAAAATTTAAATTTAAACTCAAATTTAATATTAAATTTAGAATATTTATATTAGATTTATAATATTATTGTATCATATTATATTTTAATTATTTTTTATTTTGAAATTATCATGCCTCTCTCCCCCCCCCCCCCCTTTCTCTTTCTCAAATTTTCTTCCTTTGCTTGTTTGGCAAATTTATTATTGAATTTTTTTGTAGTACTCTTTCTCTTCTTTTCCCCCTTAAATATCATTTCAGTTCACATCTCTTCTTCATGCTCTGTTGTTTTCACCATAAAGTCATAACCCACGAATGGATAAAGATGGCATTGTAGTGTTCTGGAAAGTTAGGACTTAGGGTTAGGAGTATTGTTCAAGCCTTGGCCCTAGAGGTAAAAAAAAAAAAAACTCTGTAACTATATGACAAAACGTCTTTTCATAGTGGTGATTTTCTTTCTTAAAGTTATCTTAGTTTATCAACCACTTGATGTAAAAGTAACCTTCTGGAGCTTTCACTACAGTTACTCCACTCAAACGCCATCACTTATGGCCTGTAGACTTTGATTTATCTTCACTCTCTATTTCACTTTCATGTTATAATCTGTTCCTTAACAGTTTTTATTTTCATCTTTTACAAAGTTATAATCTTAAATAAATTAAAAGATATTTTAACTTTAACTTAGATATCACAATAATAGATACGGGGCATTTCATAATGGGTGCATGATGGTCTTAACAAGAATAATACAGTTTGAATTTGCCTTCCTCAAATAATATTTAAAGAAAAAACCCCAATATTCTATCTCAAAAATATGAAAATCTCAATTGTTGTTGGACAATCTTTTCACTAATTTTGGACCCCAAAGCCGAACATTAAATGATTAGAAAAACTTAAGGCCCAGGTGGCCAAAGATTCACTTGGATTTTGGACCATTGCCAATTTTGTTTTGTCACATAGATGTATAGGCTGGCTGAATATATTTTTCACCCATCATTTTTTGTCCTCTATTTGCCTTCTTCTGATGAAACTTCATGGCTTCTAAATAAAAGCTTGAAATAGGCCCCTTAGATTCTTACATGGTTTGACATGAACCTTCACCTTACAACATCCTGGAATATTATTAAGAAAAAAAAACAATTATTCTAAGTGCTAAATTAGACAAGAAATAAGGATTATTTTGATTTATGACGAGAAACATTATGATAATACCTAGTGAGATATCATGCGCTAATTAATGTGTACATTATATAACGAAAAAAAAAATGATACTATGATATATTTAAAGGTTTATAATTAATATATTGTTAAGGAATAAATTTATACATTATTAGTGAATTAAAACTTGTTATTTTTATTAATAAATAACACTCAGTTTTAAAATTTTTTAGCACTAAATACGAATAACTTAATTTCTATATGAGATAAAAGTTTATAACTGTTAGGATTTAAATTTTAAACCACTAAAGCCATTTAGCATTAAAAAGCCGAAAAAATAGAGTTTTTGTAATTTGGAAACTGACTTTTTGATAAAATTACTTTATTATCTTCACATTTCTAAACTTTTATTATTTTAAACATATGAATATATTTTTTGACATTATAACTTCTTAAAGTACTTTTTCACAGCAATGCTAAATAACTCGTAGTTCTTAAATCACATTTTTTTTGACAACACATTTTAAATAGATTTTTTCAAAGTCAAGCTTTTTCAAGCAGTAATACTAAATTAAGCCTAAATGTCATTGATCTTAAAGATAACAATATGAATCAATTAATTAAATAAGACCATAAGTTCACAAATATGTGACATCTTATAATTTATTGACGGTATGTAAATTTATATCAATTTCTGAAATAGAGTAAATGATATCAAACCCATATTGTTGGTAAGCTACATATTAATTTTTTGTAATCTAAAACTATGTAGTGAAGAAATTAATGCTTGGGAGGTTGCCTAGCTATCAATGGGAAAGTAAACATGGGGAATTGATTGAACAGAGAATAATTCAATAATTGGGGGCTTCGAAAGTATATTAAATGAACAACAACAATGACAATATAAATCCGCCTTGCTCAATGGTATTATTCACCTTCGATGGCAGCTGCTTCATCTATTAGTAGAAAGGATGACTTGTTCTTCATGATTAGCTTTGAATCTTCATTCTCGCTTAGGTCTTGCCATCCATTCAAAAACTTGTATAAATCTTTATTATTATTATTATTATTATTTTGGTGGAATGAATTGAGACAAGAAAAAGGTTGGAGGAAGAAAAGAACTCACACCATTATAAATGATCCTCGATATCACAGCAAAAAAAATGTCTTATGTTAGACTAAGCCTACCTACCAAATATAAACAATATTAAAAAAACAAAAGGGTATTCAAGTTTACTTTAGATCATTAATGGTTGCAATGGATTGTTCAGCAAACCCTTTGCATAATTCCGTTTAGTTTTCTCACAATGTCTTAAAATTATTATTTCATCCGAACGAGTCGAATACCTCCAAATTTTATAATATGCAAAGATTTTTGAATTATGTATAATTATAAGGTATTGTTCGTTTTAAAATCTATATTCTTTATTTTTATTTTCATAAAAAAAAGACATTCGGTAAAAGAAAGATAGACCTTCACTTGTATAAATCACAGTCAAAGTTTATTGGGTTATTAAGAGATCTTTCCCTCTTCCATCACCACTTGCAAGTTGGAAGTGCTAGTAAGAGGAAAATATGAGAGTAGTCAAGCACTTAACGTAGAACATTAAGCACATGGGCGAGAAATTTAGAACTTAAAAAAATATATATTTTTTAAAAAAAGGTTTTTGTTGGACTTGAAAAGGTGGGATTGAATATCGGCTTTGAATATATCTCGTATAGAAGTAATATGATGAAACTAAAAACTTTTACATTCAATTTTGAACACTAAAAGAAACTTTGACATTATAATCAAAAGATTATTCAAATATTCAACCCATTATCAAAGACTGTTTAACATTTGAAAGTAGATTGTTTTAGTATAAATTTTGTTGTCAAGAAGACGGCCTAAAATAAGGACACCAGTTGAGATCATACAGCTTAAAAACCACCCTCTAACTTGTCATCAAAATTTAATTTTTTTTTAATGCCACTCTTAACTAGAATCACAAATCACCAATCACCAGTGCTGTGGAAAAATGTGTTGGTTTCAGCAGAGCTCCAGACTTTTGTAAATGTTGGTTTTCAGGCAGAAATGGTTGGATAGGCTTGATCATGATGTTTGTAAGAGATCAGAAGTGTCTGGCTCAGTGCTAAGAATCAAAGCTATATAGCTGCCCCACTTCATTTATATTGTTTCACAGTTTTCCCAGGATTTGGTTAATTACCTACTAATAAGACTATTTTAGTTATGACCTGGTGCTGAAATAAGCATTACTTCACAGCAAAATTTAACACCCCTTTTTTTGTTTTATGTTACAATGGATTCTTTTAGATGCTTAGGGCTTGGGGGGGGGGGGCTCCAAAATGACTAGTGAATCAGATAGGACAATAATCTGTTCTTTAGGAAAAAATGGTTTTAATGATTTCGTTCTTTTGTTATTAATTGATTCTGAAGGAGAAAAACGAGGAGCAACCATGGATTAAAAAATCAAATTAGATCGGTTAATCAGTTTGATTCAATTAAAAATTCTCAATCAAATGATTTTATCCGATAAATATATTAAAATTAATTTTTAATTAAACTATCACAAAATCAGTTCGACCTTCAATCCAGTTTTTTAACCTTGGAGAGCAACCAAAGCCCTGTTAAAACTGCTACTCAGCCCTTGTCTGGCTCTAAGATTTGTCCTGGTCTTGGCCCTAAAAAGCTATCTCATCTGTTTTTTTTGTCAGCCAGTTAGCTCCTATAGTCCAGACCAATGAAAAAGACATTGCATTTCGTTAAGATCTTGGGTCCTATAACCTATTTCTCAAAAGTGAACTACCTTTTTTTTTTTTTTCCTAAGATTAAGAAGCCTATTTTCTGGTTTACAGACTACCAGAAGATGTTCCTTTCAGATGAATGAAAACAACCCAATTTTGTTTGGTTAGTAGTCTAAACTGTGGTGCTGTCAATCTCAACCAGAAGAACAGTGCTCGACTGGAGCTTAGTATGCAATGCTTTAACAGAAGCCAAGAAAGAAAAACCTTCTCAACTGATTGAGTTACATTGTCCCCCCTTCCCCCCCCCCCCCCCCCACCAAAGGGGCCACTTTGGTCAATTTTTATTTTTATTTCTGGGAATTAAGGAAATTCTAGGTCCCATTGGGATCCTGTCATTTTGCCATTCAACGTTATAGTCGTACATCATAAAATGGTTCGAATGTGTTATCGATTGGAGCATACCCTGCTTTTTTCAGCTTAAGATGTCGGCTTTGTCAGACTCAGCAAAAATCCAAGGTGACAAGAACTTATCAAAGGGCTGCTATTGTGGAGTTTTAACAGAATGCAGCAACTTTCTTTCATTGTTGTTACCAAATCGTCATTTAGTAATGAATTCGTAATTTTAGCGACCAAGATTCAATTTTGACAGCTTCAAATACTCAAAAAGTTTTTTCTTTTTTCTTTTTTTTCACAAAAAAACCCATGGTTTTAAAGTTATGTTAAACTAACTGTAATGTAAAAACTAATAATTTGCATGCTTATTTGGCTTTTGATTTCAATACAATTTATTAGCTAGGCTCGAAAATTCTCCTTAGAAATACAACATGAAGGGTTAACTTTAATGGCAATGATGATATGGGGCTGCTGAGACTAACTTAACCTGCAGAAACTGTAGCTTCTAAGAAAAAAAAGGGCGGTAAAAATACCTAAGAACAGAACACTCATTATTATGAGAGAAAAAAGCGAGAACAAACTTGATACCAACACAAAACCATGGCTCTATAGCCTCAAATTCGCTCCTTCACTGCCATCAGATCTTGAGTTGTTGTAAACTCTGTACTGTCTCCAATTTTTGCAGGTTCTTTGCTGTTGTGCTTGCAGCTTCCTCTACTTGAGCAGGTGACTTGTTGGGCGGTGCAGAAGCAGTAACAGTTGCAATATCTTCATTTCTAGCAGAATGTTTATCTTCTTTCCGTGCTGGGGGAGCAGCGAATACGGGAACCACTTGCCTAACGGTGACAGGTGGGGCAATACGTACAGGAGGAGCTAGCAGCGCTTGGGTGGGGAGTGTAGGTAGTGATTGCTGCAGGAGAACTGCAGATTGCGGTGGCCGAGCAGGAAGAACAGAATGTGCTGACTGAGTAGGAATTGCGGATGCTGGTGGCTGAGGGGATACCGCAGATGGTGCTGGACGTGGTGGTGCAGAGAAAACAGGCACTGCAGTTCTTATTGTCACTGGCGGAGCAGTGCTGTGGCAAGGTGTCCTAAACTGTCGGATGGGAACATAAGGAGCTGCTCCAGCTGCAGGAAATTTCTGTGGACGAGCCACATGGCTTTCAGGTGGAGGTGTTTGCAATGATGGCGGTATGGGCTTGTCATTTGCTGTCGCTGACATAGATCTGTTTCGAGGAACCAACTTCGGGCAGATTAAAGGAAGGATTTTTGAGGTGGTAGCAGGCGGCTGTGGACTTGTCGGTCTCGGATTCTGAAAAAGGAACTTCTTTGTAAATAGTATTGGGGCACTGGTGGAGTTTGCCATAGCCATCTTTTCCTTTATCCGGTAATTCAGCAGCACCCGGGCTATTGTGATCTGTTCAAGCTCGTCATTGTTCTCTGGCTCTGAAGACGAACTTGCAGTTTCTTTCGCCACTGGAAATAAAATATATTATTCAGTTTAGGCACAAAGGTTCTAATCTAGATGTAAAAGTTTCAGGAAAGTTGCCATAAACAAGCAGTTAGATTGGGATTGCCAAGAAGACAGGTCTAACGAAAATACGGATACAAAAATTTTCAGAGAGGTAAACATTTCAAAGAAATATTTGTAACTGAGTAAGATGATGTGCAAAGCCTATCACAGCTACACAGGGAGGGGAGAATTAAAAATGGGTTAGACAGAAGTAGCTTTAGAAACAACAAAACCAAATCGGTTGACCATCAGATCTACATAAAATGGTTTATTCCAAAAGTTCCTCGGTGTCTATAATCTATACTATACATGTGTATATAATACAAAGTACTGAAAAAATGGGCCTGCAAGCCATCTTGTAGTAGTATCGCAATACTTGATAGACACAGCAATCTTTGGTCAGCTGAAAACATGAGTCGATCGTGAATTCCTTTAACCACACAAAAAAAACCTCACGTTACCTATTTCACCATTCCAACATTTATCCATAGGGAAACTGAAACATGGACTCACGTAGTTTTAGAGATGTCCAAGCTGCCATGGCTGCATTCTTTTCAGCTTGTTTCTTGTTCTTAGCAGGTTCCCCAGTGAATTTGATTCCGGCCAATTCAACTGTTCCCGTAAAAACAGGTAGGTGTCCGAGGCCTGATCTAAATGTTGTATACTGCGGCAATGGAGCCCCAACTCTTTGTGCAATTTCCTGTAAGAGGTTTTTATAAACCCCCGTCTCATCCTAGCATAATGAAGCCTGATCAGTACCAACCCCAGTAAAGCTAGAGACAACTATAAATATTCAAGAAATTTCAGATATAAACACAGCAAATTCATCCAGAATATATCGTTCTTCTGAATTTGAAAATTTGTTATAAAGCAAATATTAACATCAATGAACTGGATGAGACGATAACAAATTTACCGAAGCTGCATAGCTTCTTTTAATGAAATAACATGCAACAGTTTGTCCAAAGATTAGACCGCATGGACATGCAAGCTGAACACACGCTTAAGTTTACAAACTGCTTCTATCACGATGTGAAAAATTGAAGGGTCTAACAGTTGCAACCTAACTAAGATGGAAATAAGAGCTGAGTAAACAACCCAACAAGATACAACATGACCAAAAGGGTAGCAGCTAATAACGCAAAGCATCAATCGCCATCATGAATATCGTACAAGATGATTATCTAAAATGTATTCGTACTTGTAGTTCTATATAATCACACAGAAGTCCCAGCCCCACATTCTGATCCACTTGCTCATATTTACATGCTTCCCACTCTACCAAGCTAAGCACAGATTACAGGAATTCATGTACAAATGCAATTCATTTTATTAAGGCACCGAATTGCATTAGTACAAAGTGGAAATGGTAACTTCGATAACTATAGTATCTTAATCCCGTATCTACATTTGCTAGATTAAGCCTACCAATAAACTCTCACAGATGATATCTTTAGTTTTTGGTAGATTCAAGTTACTCATTTGCTAAAGCAAAACTAACCGTTTCTCTTAGTTGACAAGCAAATGACTTTCTTAAAAGGAACCCTTGACAACCCCAAAATGAACCCGCCCTTATTCTGTTCTCTCCAATTAGATAACCCAACCCGAAAAACCACATTTTACCAGGGAAGAGAATTAGACATGAAAATCTACAAAAACTTTTGCATCTGACACTTTTTTTTTTTTGGGGGGGGGGGTTGCGCCGGCAAATGCTCATACAACTACTTGAATTGATTAAAGTCTGCAAGAGATTAAGAGACCAAATTCTCTACCGTTCTTTCCTTGGACAGTCAACTGAGATGGCCTCAGAGAAAACATTTTTTATGACCAAAATACCCGTGATTACGCCATTAATTACACCTACAAAACCCAAATTATCAAAATACAGCAGTTTCCCAAATTATGAGAAAAAAATTAAAAAATCACAGATTTCATTAATTAAGACATTCAATGTCACACGGAAACTTCGTCACTTGCCATTGTTAATTTCCTTAAAAATTAATTAAAAATTTCGCTTTCGTCACCTAAAAAAGTCAAGAAAATCCTACTGCCTTCCGTTAATGCATTAACCCCTGAAGGGCATTCCAGTAATTTCCACTTCCCTCCCCCACAACCACCTGAGCTGAACCTCCGGCGTTCACAACAGCTGCGCAGGCTAACACCGATCACTCCCCATGGCTTAACTTACCAAAAAAGAAAAAAAAACACCAAGTTGGAGCCTAAACTAGTAGGCGCACTTTAGCAAAAGCTTTGAAAAAAAAAAAAAAAAAAACTTACTAGGATTCTAGCGGCAAGAGAGTGAGAAGGTCCACGATTAGAGAGGGATTGAAGTGCGACTTCGGCGGCGGAGTGTTCCGCTTGACGGAGAGTAGAACAATAGTTAGGACTCTCAAAGGTTTCACCATTGAAGTTAACGGTGGCTTTGAACCTCGGCGCGTGGTCTGGACCTTCCCTAATGCACGTATAGGAAGGAAGATTAAAGCAACTCCTCTGCGCCAGCTCTTGTAGCTGGTTCTTATACATTTCTCCCTTCTCTTTCTCTCCCACAAATGAAACAAAAAAAAGAAAAAAACTAGTCTTTTTCCCACTCTTTTTTAGTTCTTCCTAATTTTTGTCTTTATAACTTATCTGATTTTTCTTCTTCTGGTTAAAGAAGTGGGAGAAATGGGATCGGACCCAGATCGGGTCGGGTTGGGGATAAGAAATGGGTCAGGGAAGATCAAGGCTTTAGGGTTACTGCACTAGAGAAAAAGAAGAATAACAAGAAAAAAAAAAAAAAGAAAGAAAAGTCGAAAGTTTCCGTGAAGTAGGAAGGGAAAGTGAAGGGCTTTGCTGTTTGGGGTAATGGGAAATTATTTATTTATTTATTTTATTATATTGCCTTTTATCGCTAGGAGTCAACTGAACGTTAGGCTGCATGGACGTGATCTTTTGCACTTTCTTTTATTATTATTTTGAGGATCTTTCTCAGTTTTATTAATTTAATAGTATTTAGTTTGCTTAATTACAGGATTTGTTTTGTAGTGAAGAAATTGAGAAGCAGAAAATATACATTAAAAAAAGGGTATCTGTTCATTTTTAAAATTATTATATTAAATAATATATTTTTTAAATGCATTCAAATTCAAAAAAACTAATTGCCAACTATTAACTTTAAATAAAAATTTAATTAACTTAACTTCAAACAGTGTTTGAAAACATTTATCATTAAAATTATTAATAAAAGTATTATTACCATTGGGACTATCTGTCTCTGGATTTCATTTCCGAATAAAGTTATGTTTTTTTCTAATGTTTGTTGTGAAAATTTTGGTCAAATTAATAAATGAAAGTTTATGTGAAATTTTTGTACTATGAATGAAATAAAAATAGAAACATAATTTGTACTTTGTCGATGGTACTAATAGACTTTAGCTTCATAATCACTTATGAATAAACAAATATTATAAAAATATTGTAACTTTGTTGGTAATACCAAATAATTTAAGATTACCCCTTTATAAAAAAGTAGTAAGTTCTTCTTTGATTCAATTATACCCTTCAAAAATATATAAAGTGATATGCATTTTAGGGTTTTTATATGTAGAATGTCTAAAAATTTTACCAAAAAAAAAGGTCAATTACTAATCCAATATTCTTCTTATCTCATTCAAGTTTCAAAATTTTGGAAGAAGAAATAATACATGCAAAAATAACAAATGGAAATAATAAAGAATCCATTTAATTGATGCTTATAGATATTAATTAAGAATTATTTATTATTTTAAAATTTTTTTATATTTAATGCATTGTTTTTATTGAATTTAAAAAAAGTTATGCATTAATTATATGTATAACATCTTAACTAGGCACTTATTAACATTTTTCAATAATAAAAATAATATTTGTAGAAAAACCTAAGCCCAGTAAGCTATACATTCATTTTATATTGTGATAATTATTTTTAAATTTTTTATATTTATATAAATTTTAATATATTAATAATTTATATTATATAAAATTAAAAATATTTATATATTTATATTACGTTAATGCTGTTTTTTATATCATATTTGATAACATCAACCCTAAAAAATCGGAGAATGTGATGACTTGAATGTATGAGAATCAAAGCTCAAAAGGTGAGGACAACTCAAACTAGTATTGAGGCGGTCTAAATCTTGCCATGCTAGCTAGGTATGGGTAGACAGTCCAAAGCCAATTAACACTGTAGGGACATTATTATTGCTAGTATAATCCAACTACGCCTAGGGTCAAAAGAATTTATGAGTAATTGAAGAAAAATACAAAAAATAAATAAAAATAAATAAAATGTTGGTTTCCTCCGCATATAGGAAAAATAACATTCATTTAATGTGTATTTATGATATTTGTAAATTTGTGTGGAAAATTGTGTATGTTTTTAATACTTTGGAAGGAGAGTTTGGGTGTGAAAGGCAAATTGTTGGTGGATACTAATTATGTTATAATTCATTAATGGTGCCATAAATTGAGTTTTAACGAGTGGAATGATTCCATTATATTATAAGTTTTTATCTTTATTGAAAGAGTTTTGTTCACAAATGTTCATAATACATTTTTTTCGAAGTTATTTATTATATTATTTACAATAATATTATATTAAATGTAATAGTTTATAATTTTATTTATTATTTTTAATACATTAAATAAATATATTATTAGACATAATAATTTTTAAAAATATATTTAACACATTTGCTAACAAAAAAAATTATCATAATTTTAACAAATACATTCTTTTAAGAAAAAAAAAATCTAATATACATGTTTATAATCATTAAAAATAACATAAAATTAGGTTACCCTGTAATAATAATTATTGTATAATAAATATAAATAATGGGATGAATCAAAGCATTATTGTTTTGGGGGTATATGTTTTTGCCATAATCAATTCATAATGTCATCGATATGAAAAATTGATGGCCCGGCAGCTTGGCCTCCACAGTTTTCACCAGAGTCATAGATAGTGTTCACTCTTTTTTAGA
>JBBYHM010000013.1:2364181-2376352 GCA_038381775.1 Adansonia rubrostipa
ATGAAAAATTGATGGCCCGGCAGCTTGGCCTCCACAGTTTTCACCAGAGTCATAGATAGTGTTCACTCTTTTTTAGAAGGAAAAGCTAGCGCGTTGTTAAAATAAAATACGATTAATAAACTATCTTTAAATATTAATTAAAAATTTTATATGTAATATATTATTTTTATTGAATTTATAAAATGTAATGCCTAACTTACACTTATCTTTCTGTATTTATCGCTTTAATCAATATCTCCAAGCTGATTAACATTAAATATAAAAAATTAAATTAATAATTAAATAGAATCTTAGATCTCGAGGATACATAATTGCGAATCTACCCCTCATATTTATTAAGATACATTAGTTAGAAGTCTGAATTTATGAGGGGGTTCACGGTCATTTCGTTCATTTAATATAAATTAATAATGAAGTACGTCATCATGGACAACACGGAAAGTGGGAGCAAACTTTAGCAATAACCATAATAATAATCTTAATAATCTCCGAAATTGACGAGGTTGACTTCTTTGAAATAACGAAAATACAACTTTACGTCCTTCGACGAATCCTTTTGCAAACAAATGAACTTTAGTATAATAGTATTTTGTTTTTAAAAATCTTATTTTTTCATTAGAATGAAAACCAGACACGGTCTTCTTATAAAAAAAAAAAGTTAAAAGATAAAAAGGGAGACTTCAGTTCAGATGGAGTCTTCGCAGTTTTATAGCAAAAACCTCATCAAGGAAATAGAAAACTTACATATATATATATATATATATATATATATATATATACATATATAAGAAATTTATGTTACTCGAACTCGAATAAGTATCAAATATAAATATGTATTCGACACGAATATATTTAATTATTTTTAAGTTATTTTATATATTTAAAAGATTATTTAAAGATTATATTCCTGTACCCATGTCAAATATGCGTTAGGCATGAATATCAAATATTAATCCTTAAAAAATAACGAAGAGTCAGCTCAACATAATAAGAAAATCTTTGACCAAGCAGTAGCTTAAGGAATTCTCCACAAAATTTCGCTCAAAATGGTATTAGGAAGAGGGAATACTGCATAATGTGGAAATTTCTGTACCACTATATGACTTATTATGGTACCAAAGAAAAAAAAAGATTAAAACAAACAAAAAGGCGAACCTTTAGAAAGCTAACTATGAGTATCATTAAATTCTAAATTGTATTACGAGGAGTGTTAATAATTTTTTTTTTAAAAAAAAAAACCTAGAGTACATTTATGTGTTACATGATTTGATTTTATTACCATGAAAAGGGGCTTGCTCCCTGCAAAAAAATCTCATTTTCTACATCTTTTATCCATTGACAAACCCGGTTGCAAGTCTTTATGGCTACTGCCTGCAAATAACATAAATGAAACTTCAAAGCTCCTTGTTCAGAAAAAAAGTATTCAGTACGTATTTAAAGATCAGATTTGAAGTTTGAACTTGCTAAATGATCAGTGTACATATATAAAAGCAAACCTTGTCTGCAAGGGGATCAAATGCCGCATAGAGTTCAAAATCTGGTGTGACCCAGCAGAGTAAAACTGACACATATAAATAATCACATGAATTTCACAACCGTAAGATAAAACTGTGTACTTAGAACTCATAAGCAACTGTTGTCCATTAAACAAATAACATTAAAAAGGTAAAAAATATAGATTGCAGAAAAGTCATTCAAACAGTAACACTTTCCGCTATATAGTTTTATAGTTCAGATGTCAACGGAAGTTAATGACAGAAAGAGAATTACCATAGTTTTCATCTCTTCTAAACTGAGTTTTGTGGGGCCCAATTCCTTCATCATGCATGGAAGCATACAGTCTTTGGTAAGCTCTATATAATCTGCATAACAGAATAACAGCTATCATACTGACCAAAGCGAACCAAAATACAACATACCATTCAACAAGAAAGGAGTTCAGATTGAAACGGTAAAACATTCAAAACTTTTACCTCTTCTGTTGTTGGGGAGTGTTAAGCGGCGGTGAGAACTCGGAGGATACATATTGCTCCAGATATATACTACGATAAATGAAATGCCAAAGTCCAGCAGGACCACCAATGCCAATAAATGGATCCCCAGGCCTCTCAGGAGAATCTGTTGGATGTCTTTGCTGGCATAGACGAGGAGATGATCCGGATCGAGGCAATGGGTCGACCGGCAAATCCTCAACACGCATTCCACCATCTATCATTGATCTCTGAACTTCACTAAGAACATTGGACTTCAAGAGGACCATTTCTATGCGAATCCTATAAAATATCCGTCAAATTTCTTAATGGTCTAGTAAGGAAGAAATAAACGTTCTACATTTCTACATGGAGAGCTAACACGTAGTTTTCCAAGTAAGCCAGAGACAACTAAATCTGGCTATTTCCATCTTGTCAGATTGACAGAGATCAGCCTCAATATATGCAGTCAATTGATGAAGAAATTGGAAAGGATATACCACAAATTCACCAGCACTATGATCAAATATGGAAAATACAGTTTACCTGCAATCTTTAAGGTGATAGAAGGCATTTGAACTGGTAGTAAGCAACATCAAGTATGTATCAACCTGCCACAAGAAAGTAGATTTGTTAGCTTGTGCTGTTGGCATGACCAATGTCAGGCAAACTGTGACAGCATTGTATGTAGCAGAAGTTGCATAATATTAACATATTGTGAATGAAGTGCCAACTTACATCAAGAAAATGCACATAAGCGTATAAAAAAGCCATAGGATTATATCGTGGTAAACAAATTGGTGAGAATGATTCTGATGTCCTGCATAAAGCGTGAAGATCTTATAAGAACAAAATGCCCATGAAATCATTCAGCATAAATACAACATTAAGTCTGCTACATCTTCATAGAAAAATAGGCATATAATAAAAAAATCAATAAAGAAACGAAGAGAAGACTGCACAAAGAATCAGGACTCAATATTTAGGTTCTAGATTATCAAGATATTGATTTCTGCCAATCAATTGTAATATTGGGCTGCTAAGAAGAACCTTTTTATAAAACAGCTGCCAAACAACAATGCTGGTTGCTAATAGTATGCAACAAGTTTCTGAACTCAAACTTCAATTTAGAGTTCAACTCACACGTGAGGGAGACTCTTCAGATAAGATAGAATGGAATTGAGGTTGCTCATTTACCAAAACAGTGTTAGCTAGAAATCCACATAAAACCAACCAACCATCGAAGCCAAAAGAGTCAACATTACTGCTTTCCACGACCCTACTAATGAGCATTATCTAAGAGATGGTATTGAAAGAGAACAATGATATCCCATGTGCTTCTGATCAAATGCTCTAAAGTTGACAAATACAAGGGAATTAAAGACCTATTAACATTGATTCTACTTACCGAAATGACTCCGATGACATCACGAAGTTTGAAAGTAGTAACATGTCATCAGGATGAAGAGAGGCTTTTTGAGCACCAACAAGACTGATAACCTGAAATTGACCTTCAGGAAATTAAAATGCTCCAAACAGTAACTTTTAAGGAGTTAAAATGGAAACTAAAATGACAGCAACATTGCAGTGCTTACTTACAGGGCAAAAGAAGGAAAAAAAAAAAAAAAGGATGAGGTAGTTTTACCTTGTGTTTACACATTAGTATTGCAAATAGTACCCCAGAATCAGCAACATCCTGCAATATAGCACCTGCAGCTTGCCTTGTTGCATAAGAAAGGGGAAGACAAGTGTATGCATGAAGAAATGTAGCTGGATTCCTGAAACAATTAAAAAAAAAAGGTTTAGAAGGTACATTCAAGTAAAATATCTAAGAAAAAGAATATTGTAACTCACATCTCATCCATAACATAAGTACCATAAATGTAAAAGGTACATAAACACATTATCCTGTTCTTAATGCAGAACCAATATTTTCAACCAGGGATAGAATATGACAAATGACAAATTGCTAAATAATCAGAACCACAAATCTTCCAACGACTTAAAATAAGTCAAAACTCAAGTAAGTTTGTTTTCAAGCCTTGAGCATAAAAGCAGTAAGCATAAAAGCAGAAAAGAAGGTTAGTGGGGTGGAGTGGGGAGAGGAGAGGAGAGATCCGACTTCATTAGACGTGCAAGAAAAACCAGCTGAAACACACCAGCCGAAGGAGTGGATGAGGAAAGAGAAAACAAGGGGCAAGGTGAGGGAGGAGAGATCCAACATTATTAGACATGCAAGAAAAACCTAACGAAACGCACCAACTGAAGGAGTGAATAAGGGAAGAGAAAACAACATCTGTTCCTCCTAGCAAAGGTGTCATATCAAACTTAGGATTCTTCTCGAAGCATCTATTTATGGACTTCGTTAATATCAGTATCATCTGCATCCATTTCATAATGAATCAAAGTTAGTCAGTATGAGAAATACTTTAGGGTGACTATATAAGCAAATAATACATGAGGTGACCAAATAAGATGATCAAGGGAAATTTGCAAGCCTTGGATACACAGTGGCAACCAAATAAGAAGAGATTTGCAAGGTGATAACTCTATAAAATAAAGTTATTTAATCTCATTTTGTGCATTAAATTAGCTAAATCTTAGAAATTTTTATTTAGGGTTTATTTATTTTTAATAGATTTTTAATTTAGTATTATTTACTTGGCTTATATTTTAATTTCTTAGTTATTTAAACACTTTCGATATTTTTTGTAGGTCAAAACTCAAAGGAGTGTCCAAAAGAGCAACAATTTAAGAAGGTAAAGTAAACTCAGTCAAGCAAGGTGGTTCCAATTTGGCAGTTTCCAAAAATAAATTCTTGAAGCTACTTGATGACCGAGTCTCTCCTCTCCATGATTTTGCCTATATAGAGGACTTTTAGGATTAGACTTACGGATATCCCAAATACTCCATAGTTTTATTTTTCTTTAGTTTTCTGAAAAAAAGAGCAGCCATTAAGATTTTGCACTATGATAAGGATTGAAGAAATTGAAGACGAAGACCTGACAACTTTTAGTTTTCTCCTTTCCTTAATCTTTTTATCTTTATTTTAATGTTTATGATGGTGAAACTCTAGTGTTTTTTGTTTTATTTAATCAATATGAACTAAATTTATTTTTCTCGAATTACAATGGAACTCAACATGTAGTTTGAATTATTTTATTCTCTTTTCTTTATTTAATGATATTTGAGTTGTTTGTTCAATCTTTTTCCTATTTCTTTTAGTTGCTTGATCACCAATTAGATTTACTTGGTAACCTTAATGAACTTGGATAAGAGAATTTTGTGTTTAGACCTAGATTGAATGACATATGTTTTAGATTCATTTATGAAGATGAATTGATCTGCATGTTAAATAAGAATATACAAGCATGCCTTATGTATTATGTAATCATATTAGAGTTTAAGCTTAATGAGTTTCTTTTAATTCAATTTGTATGGGAATATAGAAAATTGATTAGGAGAAATATTTTTATAAGACTATTGGAAGATATTTATAAATAAATTAGAACTTTAGGTTAACAATTCATTATCATTAGTTAAGTTAAAAGGATAAAATAGGTCCAAATGAAGTGTTGAGGGAAATTGTAATCCTAAAGCTTTCTCATTGATTAAGTAAATAAACCTTATTTAATTTCTTTACTTTGTTAATTTAGTTAATTTTAGTTTAATTTTAATTTTACTTTACAGTCTTTTAATTAGTTATTTGGATAAGATTAAATTGTTTTAATTTTAGTACTTAGCAAATTTTAGTTCAATTCCTTGTGGGAACAATAGTCTATTCATCACTATATTGCTTGTTTACAATACGTGCACTTGTGTGGTGGAAATCCGACAACACAAGGGAGAATATGAGAGCTACCTGGCCATAAATAAGCTCCAACTGTCCTTTTAATGATTCAAAGGGCTCCTCTGTGCAGCTGATGCAAACTAAATAAATTGGCCCCTTCACAAGAAAGACCACCTGAACAAACAACAATGCTATCCCATATCTTACTCGGTCAAAAAATAAGGTTTGATTCTGTGAGGTTAACATAGGTTACAATTTTTAAGCATTTTATACCAAAATAATAAGAAAAATTGACAGTTTTGAGCAAGATGTGCTATAGCGATGAGGCCAACAATGACAATTTTCGTGTACATGAGCCTATTTCAACTAGTATCAAACATTTTGCTATCACATCATTCACTTTTCTTTTGAAAATTACTTAACGTGTCTTTCCAAATATAACAAAACCATTTTGAGGATTCAGGCTCCACCACATCTAATGAAACTAAGATAATTAGACTAATGCGACACAGAAATTAAAAATTGCAGCTCCTCAATGTTTATTTCTAAAGCATTCAATATGTGAAACCAAACTTCAAAGGTCTACTTAAAAGATTAACCACTAAGTGGATGATAAAGTATTTCGAATACAAGGAATCTAATAACAACTGATTGTAGGGCTGAAAAATTAAAAGAATACATAAATTTCAAACCCAGAAATAGCAAATGTAAACCTGGTGTTTCCCAGCCTTGACCAATTTGACACGATCTCCCCTAAAAAGCAATGAATGAAATGTTAAAATTCCTTCAAAGAACAGACATAAAAAGGATAAAGCAGCCCAAATAATTGCATTTGATTAAGCACAAGAATCATTACTAAAAACTAAGTAAGCTAGATCCGGCCAAGTACCCATTCTCCACGAAGGAAATGATGGCTTGTAATGTTGCTGAAAAACCAGCTAGCTTGTGTTCATCTCCATATCTGGAAATAAAATGTGCAAAAGAATTAAAATAGGATTCCTAAGCAAGCAGTTCATATTAACCGCAAATTATGCACCTTGCAATGCTAGCATTTTTTGGAACTACTGACAAACCTGGAATATATTGGTTTACCAGAATTACTCAAAATAAAGAAGTGCTTCTTCCTCTTTCTCCACGATATTGAAGCATCATCCTGCACTTAAAAATCGAACATGACATAATATACCAAGGATTGTTTAAAATGGCCTCTTTTTTTTTTTTTTTTTTTTTCAAATGAGTGCTGGCCATGAAAGGCAAATTACACTAACATTTTATTGACTAATCCAAAACTTCATAAACATTCCCGATTCTAAAATTCCGTTTATAAATATGTACGATGATGATTGGTGAATTCGACTAAGAACAAGCTAAACCATTTTTTTTTCTCTATATTAACAAGGAAAAAGAAATCAAATGGCCTACCTCATCGACGTGGCGTTTACCCGGAACCCAAGGGGAGGCCTGAGAATCGGAGATTACTTCGTGAAAAGCATCGTTCCTTACTTCCTGAATCTCGTTATCGTCAATGCCACTGGCTCCATCGATCCCCGACGCGCTCGTGGCACTGCTACTCCCCCTCTCACCGGCATACCCACTACTGCTAGGACTGGAAGGCCTTTCCTCGGCAAATATTTCCTGATTCTCCACTATTAATCGATCGTCGTCTTCATCACCATCGTCCCCATCCCGATTCAGCGATCCATTTGCAATTCCATCGCCATCCCCACGATTAGGTTCCAATTCGACCGATTCAGTCAATGTCAACAAGCCGAACCGTTCATCAACAAGTTTGGGATCAGAATTAGGGTTTAGGCCCGTGAAGCCATCAATGGAAGACGAAGATGAGCTAGAATCCGACGACATTTACTTTTCCCCTCTCAGAAAATCAAATTAAATATCTAAAAAAATTTTTAAAAAAAAATCCAGGGTTTTGAATTGGGGAAAAGGATTTTGAGAAAAGGGCATTAAATTTACCAACACTAATAAGACTACTGTTTTCAGCTTTGCTGCCTGCCTACCAGTCCAGTCGTCGTGTTGCAGTTTCTTCGTTGGTTGGCTTTGCTTTGGCTCTTTTCCTTTTCCTTTACATTTTTATTTTTATTTTATTGGGGATTAACTGACTAATAGGTGATAACTTTGAAGGCAAAGTAAATATATAAAGGCCTTTAAGAACAGGCTCCAATGCTAAACTATTGGACAAGACAATGTAGCCCTTTAGTGATCAATTATTGGGCTCTCAACTAAACCCATTTCAGCAGTAGACTTCTTTTGGGCTCAAATAACTTGGTATGTTATGGAAGCTGTTGTCTTTATCATGGAACTTGATCCATATTATAGACTTCCAAAAAAAGAGCCAACTTTGCTATTGGGCTCAAAGGGCTATACCCATCTTCACTGTCCCTCTAAAGTCAAATTTTGAAAAAAAAAAAAAATTATAGATGCCGGAATTTTAATTTTATATTTTTTTAAAATATATAACTCAACTAATTAAGTTTGGAATTCGGTTGTTAAATCTCTTTTTGTCGGATTATACCCATCTTCGCTCTTAGACTCGAAGGGTAATACCCATCTTCATCGAAGTCAAATTTTGAGAAAAAAAATAGATTGTAAATGTGAGAATTTTATGTCAAATGTCACATTTTAAATGTAAATATATAAATTAATTAAATTAAATTTCAAAATCAATTGTTTTATCTCTTTTTGTCGGATTGCCTCACATGCATTAGTTAAATTATTATTTTTAGTAATATTTTTATATTAAATACAGTGACTAATAGTTATTTCGATGAATTTCAATGCATCTTGAAAATCGTAACTTATCTAACATAATAACTTGAAAAAAAATATTCTTGAACAATTCGTTAGCAAAACCCATTTATCTATCACCAAAAACCCTTGTTGCATTTTCAGTGGCTTTCAAGTTTCGACCATTGTACTCCAAAAAAAAAGTAGTACTATACACTAATATAATATATATTTTTTCTAAATCTGGTTGAGAAACTCTTTTGTGTGAGATCACTTTCCATTAGCATTTATGCAGAAAAAAGGTCAGCAAACACAGTCAAGAATATAAAATATCAGAAACCTGCACAAATGAAAACAAACTCAGCTCCACTTCCTCCCAATCAAGAAGAAGCAAAACAAAGTTAAACTTCAGAGCGAGAAAGTGTGTGTGTATATGGGCATGGGTTGACGTCAACACGATGCATGAATCCACTGAAATGGATTTTTTAAATATGACAGAAGCAGATTTTTTTAGATTAAAAAATAATTTCTTCCTCAAATAATATATAATCCATAAATAAGAATTCTATTTCACAGCTAATTAATCATAAAAGATGTGGTATATCATGCATGAATCATGAAAATGAAATACTCACCTTAATAATTCCAAAGGAAAAGGGATGACATGATGATGAGTCATGAAAATAGTGGACCGGCATTGAAGTTTTTACGTAAAAGGCATATATGTAAAGTTTACGACAGACAAAAGACTTCCACTAGTTGTTTTTTACTTGGTATAATTGCAAAGCTGCTTTGCTCTATTTCCAATTAAAATACTGTTAAGTTGCTCCCGCTTTGAAACTTTCTCATTAAGTTATTATTATTATTATTTGTTTTACTGGCCCTAAGATTGGACAGATTGATTTGAATTAGGTCTAAAAAAATTTTTAATAATTAAAATATATAAATAAATATTAATATTAATATAAAAATAATTTTATATTTTAATTCGTGTTAAATTAACCTGAACAACCAAATTAATTTATTGCTATTCGAATTTAACCTATTAATACTTTTATCCTTAAACTGGCCTTTTGGAGAAACTAAGAGCCAACTTTCCTTTAGAGCTTATATATATTTATACAAACATAATTATGTTTGTTTTGGCTCTTCTCCTGCCTATTTTTATAATATTGAGAATAATATTTAAGCTGCCAAATATTATTCTGCTACAAAAGCTATCCAAGTTTATCCAATTTAGTGACACTTTCTGATAATGTTCCTACAAACAAAATTTATACCTTTTTTTTCTCTTTTAATACCATTATAGGTTCACTCTTTAGCTAATTAGCTTCTTGTTTTTCACTTTCTAAAATCTGTTTCTTAGTTCAATATTCCTATTTACTCAATTAATAAAACAAAAAGAAAGTTATTGATTACTAGGTTTGTTCCACCTCCAAAACATGGTCTTATAATTCACTATAATTTAATAGCCAAGTGGATTCCATAGTTAATTTCTTTCTTTAATAAGCCATTATTGCTTCTCAAATGACAATTTTTCATATTTTTTATTTGGCAAATACTGACTATTGCCCATAGCTAATAGCATTGTTAAGATAAGATGTTACATTTATTTGGCAACCAATGCAATAATCAACTTTTAGTAACGAAAATATTTGGATATGGTGAGATTTAAGTAGATAAACTAAAGTTAAAGCCCTAACACTCTTTCCACTACCATATAAAAATGGATCAATTATTAGGATTAAAAAATTGAAAAATAAACTTAGATATATTAAAATTAGGAAAAAAAAAAGATTTCACAATCAAACAACAAAAAAGAACTAAAACCTTTTGATTAAGGTAATTGATTCATGATTTTTTACCCAAAGAACATGATTCAAATAATTTTCTCAAACAAAAAAAAAAAAGCAAAAAAAGGGGAATTTCTTACTAGGTCTCTTGCATTATGATTAAAAAAATAAGCTGGGCCAAAGCACTAGACCCTATATTTTTATCTACAATGGGCCCACAACTCTATCCTTTTGGGCTGGGCCCACAGACTTTAGCTACACATCATCATCATAGCACGAAAAGATTGTCAGTGACAATAGTGACAAAACCCACAAAAATTAAAAAAAAAAAAAAACAGTTTCATATTCCCTGTCGCCGTAAAGGGAAAAAAACACAGAACGACGAAAGCGACGGGCGAACGTAACCAAAACGCCACCAGCTATTTGTCCATAAAAATGGTCAACTGACAGTCATTATCTTTGTCCCCACTACAGAAGTTTAATCCAACCGTCGATAATTTCCCCCAATCGGCCAAATCAAAAAGACCGTCGCTTAATCTTTAGCTTTATTCAACAAAGACTGGCATTAATCTTTTTCCTTTCCTTTTTTTTTTTTAATTTTTTTTTTCGTTTGATTTTTTATTATCAATTAAGAATTGTTGGTTTTAAGTGGCTTGGAATGTCTCCTGGCACAAAGTTAAAAGTTCACGTGATGGCAAAAGTTTGTCCGAACATTTTTTCGTCGGTAAAGATTGGTGTATGCTGGGATGTTTTGTATCCTAAATTGCCTGCTTTAGTATTTTCATTTTCGATTAAAGAAAAGTGAATTTCAATGGGAACCAATTACATTATCTTATTAAGCATTAGGATTTTGTCTCCTCTCAATTTGTCTACATTTGTTTTCATCACTTTGAAGTCCTATTTTGAATCATTCATAAACAATGTTAAGAAGTATTTATATATATATATATATATATATATATATTAACAATACGGCCAGAAATATTCTCAATTTGTAATAAATTTAATCTTTTTTTTACTATTTTAATAATACATTCTCACGTGTTACTTTGATACATTTAAGATTTTATTTTTCAAAATATTTTAACAATAATGAACCTCCAATGGAGAAGGAAAGTATGATCTTTTACCTACCAACTAAATCGACTCTAATAGGTGTAATATTTAACATGGTGTTTGAATTAGTGGGATATTATAGACAATAAGATTGAAAAAAAAATGGAATTACCTCTAAATTTTTCCCCCCTCGTGAGTGTAGAGAAAAATGCTCATTATCCATAGGTTATTCATTTGGATCCCTATTTACTGAGAGTTTAAATTTTGGAACATAATTGTTTAGTCCATATTTATAAAAAGTTTATATTTAATATAACTAACTGTGAATTTTATTAACTTTATATATCTCCTTTATTTTTAATTTTTTAATGTATCTTAGAAGGATACATTGTTACTTTACTAATCCTTGAGTTAACTATTTTAGTGGCAATATACCCAAGAAGTGATGTACTTAAATCTTCAAACTCCATAAGTTAAAATATTTTGATGTTTTAAGAAAACATTGATCCTTAAAATCTTCTTTATGTCATTATTATGTTTGGTCATTCATTGCTTTAACATTATTATTGACATAATTTTCTAATTTCAAAAGCTACTTTTTCATGCTAAAAGCAATGCTAAACGAATAAAAAATTTTAATTTTTAAAATTATAATTTGACAATCTAAATAAAAAATTAAAATAATAAAATTTCGTATTTAAAAATTAACTTTTAAATAAAATAATTTTATTATCTTTATGTCTCTAAATTTTTATTATTTAAAATATTTTTTTTGAAATTTGTGTTTCTTACAGTTATTTTTTTACAACAATATCGA
>JBBYHM010000013.1:2401342-2418731 GCA_038381775.1 Adansonia rubrostipa
CTTTCTTCCGTTAAAAACAGCTGATCAACGTCTTAATAAATGTTTCGTGTTGTACTTGGCTTTTGAGCTTAATTTTCCTTTACATATATATATATATATATATATATATCTGGGGTTTCTGAAGCTCAGTTTGTCATCAGAATTTTGCCATAAAAAAGAATTTTCTCGTACCAAACATCTAAGCACAAATAGAAACTCGTTGCTATTAATTAATAATAACAACGACCATTTCTTTGGAATGGTCTACATAAATGCATTTGTTAGGCTATCAGATTTATACACCCTTCTAGCTATAATTAGTATAATTACTTTACTTTTGAAAATAAGGTAAGGAAATGAATGCTATGCATCAAGATGTCATAAACGTGAGGATGAAGACTTGGTGGCAGCGATCATTTAACTTGGAAAAAGTCACCAGAACCACTAATAATGCTACTGCTACGTTTTTCTTACTGCAAAAAATTAGTACTTATAATTGCAAACGTCGTACACACGAAACCAAACCAAAAAAAAATAGAAAAAGTTCTCTGTTGAGAGTCAATCGTCATCCATGAAAGTGTGTCATATACTGTATATACATATACAAAATATGTTGATAATGCAACATGGTCATTATTATTTTTACTTTCAAGAAATGAGTAGGGGAATTTATAAACAGAAGATTAATTAGATATTAAAATCTTGATTCCTTTGGTAAAGAGATAAATATATAATACTAAGGTATGGCATCTTGTTTAATTTAAATGTAAAGGAGTATTAATTCATTTTATTTTATCTTGATTCTTATAGATTTTATTCACTTCAATCCGAGCTAGAAAAATAAAGAAATCAAAGGTTGGTCTGTCATTCTGTCAAGATTCTGGCAAGAACGTCATAAAATACGAATCGTTTACGATTATGTACAGATTAAATTATTCAAAGTGGTCTGAAAAATGACCCTTGGCCATTACTTGATTGTTTTGTTTTGACAGGAACAGCATTTGGTTTTTTGACTTTTAAGTTTTTGGTTTTTAAAAAGGGATGGAAAAAAAAAAAGTTTTAAGACGTTTTCCGAATCTGATATGATGTTTTGTCCTAAAAAACATCAGATCACAATCACAACAATACTGTGTAACTCTTTTTAATCTTTGTCTTCTGGCGCTTACTTTTCAAGTTCGCCACTGTACTGTTTCCTGCTCATCCCTTAAACTTTAGCAGTAATTAAATTAAATTACATTTCTATCTAAAGTTTGTCATAAATTAATGTCAGAGTTTTCTAAAGATCAAATAATGTACTTTACCATGGCAAAGAATGGGGAAGAGTCCGCTCTATTATTAATATATATTTTTTTAAGTACTAGTGGAAGACTGCAGTCAACTGTTTCAAAAATGGTGGTGGTGGGGAGGAGATAATTTGGTTAAAATAATTGATGTTGGCAAATTAAAGATTATCAAAATCTAGGGGCAGAAATGGAGGGACCCCAGCAAGACTTACAAGGATTTCATGGCTACTAAGTGCTATAACTGTTGAAAGAAAATAATTAAAAAAAAAAAAAAAGACAGGCTGACAAAAAAGGGAACCCCCAACTACCACAAAGATTTTTATACTTACGCCTGACGACTGGCGATGAAAACATTAACAAAATCACATGATATTTGTCAAAAAAGAGCAACTCTCCCTTGAGAGGAAGAGTGGATTTAAAACATTCTCCCTGCCTGCTAGTAAGAGGCAGTTGAAAAGAAGAGAAGGCAAAAGAAGAACTAGAACCATGAAGGGGAAGTGCAGAGACGAAGGCTTAGTGTGGACCTCAGACAATCTCACTGAAGATGTAAGTTGGGTTAGGCAGGCACGCAGGCATTCATGAAAATTTCCGTGGTATCGTAAACCTAACCAAACCAGTCGGTCCTTTTGGTAGGCATGGGATACACACACACACACACACACACACACACACACACACACATGAGGAACTACTGCAGAAAGATATAGATAAACGTATGAAAATGTCCCCTGGGTGGCATGGGAGTTGGGAGGGAAGCAATGCAAAAAATAAAGGCCGCAGTTATAGTGCCACTAACATATCCCACAAGATCCATCGTCCATGCAATCATTACCATTCATGGTGGAGAGACAAGGTCATCTTAATTTCCCCCTTGGGGTCCACTAACTCCGATAATGTGACAAGCAAGCGGACGGGACCCAACCACCCATTTGTGAGAGCCGACTTACCGGAACCAAAGGCTTAAACTTCAAAGTTTGCAGAAGGGTCAAGTCAAGAATTCTTATAGTAGCATATACCTAAAAGAGCCCAAAATCAGGAAGTTCATCTTTGCCACGGAATTTTCATTATGGAATTTAAAATATTAATGTCAACAAGAAGGAAAAAACTTTGAGCTTCAAATTTTCTGTCGGTAGACCGTAGAGTTATCTTCTGCATTAAATTCAAGTTTGACTTGATACAAAGTTATATAATCAAATCACCAACGAGAGTTGGCCATACTATCTCTCCAACAGCATTACCATTTCACAGTGTGGAGTATGTGGGAAAAGATCAACAGCCATGGCTTTTACTGGTTGGAAAGGCTCTGAAATAGGCATCGACTTGGCTCGGTGCCGCGCTAAACCGGCACTACCCATGTTCCTCCATCCCCGATTGTCTTTCTTCCCTTTCTCAACTTTCTCAGGAGATGGAGTGCAGAGCTCAATGGCATTTGCCACTAAGCTTTCAGGATTGCAAGAAATATACCTAGGGAACAGAAAGAGGGTTGAATTCAGGTAGAAACGCGAGGTGACTGGAACAACCAAAGCAAGATTACAAAAAGTTCCTTATGGAAACTTACACAAGCCTGCGTAAACGAGCATGAGTTCTTAAAGCTTTGACCACCTGTATTTTCAGAAAAAACAATATATGAGGTCCAAGGTTCTTAGACAAGATGGATCTGCATTTAATAAAACCTTTAATTTTTTCCAAGCCTACAGATTTGCACAAATAAACTGCATATCGAAGAACAATGTCAATTAAAGCCAACTATTTGGAAAAAGAATTAGGTGAATGTTGAATTTGGGTAAACTGCAGATCCAGAGAGAATTTCCAAAGTATAGGTCCAGAATCTTCGAAATAACCGCTACTTGACAGCGATCAAAATTTATGAGGCAAGGATGAACTAAATATGATAATCACAGAGCTTAAAGGAATTGGAACATAGACAATTTCTGGTATATCAGGAGCACAATAATGCTTACAGTGGGATGAAGTCCCATACGTGGAGGATCAACAATAGCAACAACACTTTTAAATTGCTGCACTGAAGGGTTTCCATCTTCTGTCGTGGAACTTTCCTGAAGTTGATTTTCGAGCTCTTTTCCATCATTTTCGGAAGAACAGTTTTCAGGCTCTTGGCATGAGCCCCCTCCATTGTGTGCATCGGTCGTGCATGTATCTTTCTCTTCACAGGTTACTGTTCTTTTCTCACTACTTTCCAAGGCACTTGAAAGTTGACCTTGTTTTTCAGAAACGTTTAGGTACTCCTTCAACAGAGACCCTATTACATCCTCAGCCTGTTCCTCACAGAGAGCACAAAGGAAAATAATGAAACAAAGAAATGCAATTTGTGAGTAAGTATAACAATTGAACCCTCCCCTTCCCCCCCACTCAAATAAATAAATAAATCAACCAACAAATGAAGCAAGGAGGAAAATCATACCTTTGAACAGATGAATTTACAATTTTTTATACCATTGATCTCAGCATTCTTATAAGCATCTTGAACTGCAGAAGCATTCATTTCAATGCCAATAACCTGCAGATTTTAATACCAAGACAAGTTCAATCATTGAAAAAGGAGATAATCTGCTATGCATATACAGATTAACCGAAATTGTAATCAACTAGTTTAATACTTCACAATAACAACAACAACTAGCCTCCAACATTGTCACCTTTTACATTGTTAACCAATACGGAGCTCAATCTATATCATAAGATTTAAACATGTTGAGTCTCAATCATGCATGACAAAGGATGGGAATTGGATAGTGTTATTACCATACCAACACGATGCGCTAATGTGAGTCCAATTGTTCCAGTCCCACAGCATACATCAAACAGCAAGGTATCAGGACCCAAGTCAGCCCACTCACCAGCAAGTGAATATAATTTCTCAGCAGCAAGAGTATTGACCTGTGATGGAGTTGCAGTTGTAAATTATCCAGAATCACCTTAAAAATGCTTCAACCAGAATAAATAGAAACAGAGGCTCTACGTCCTAACCTGAAAAAATGCTGTTGGAGATATGGAGAACCGAAGATTGCTTATGCAGTCATGAATTCTTGCTTCCACAACATTATTGGCTGTCTCTGGCTCAATGCCATTTTCTGCCTTCGGGATGGGTATTGAACGCAATGGAGCATCAGTTGGTGCCACGTTTGATATTCCTTGATGATCCTGGATGAAAACATATGCCAAATGGCTTAGCTCACGCAATTGCAAGGATAGCGAAGAGAAATATGCTGGAATGCAAATTATATAATGATTCTGCTGAATACAACAGAGTTATGATGGAACAACTACCTGAACGACAAAAGCTGTTAGAGGCAGAGTCGGAGAATTTGCGGCAGCACCTGCTGCAAATGCTTGAGCCAGCCTCTGAAGCTCACTGGTTAAGTGCCCATCATCAAAGCCAACTGAACAAACCTATACAATCAATATATAATAAAAAAGTCAGTAGATACATTGTATATGTTTGTCTAAGGTGATATATTGGTCATTTTAATCCCATCCATGAAGAAAAACTTAGTCTACCCACCCAACTGAAAAGATTATCCCAGATGGAGGCTACAAAAGTATTTTCTCTTTTCATTCTTAATCAGCATTCCCATGCTTCTTTATAACAAAATATAGCTATAAATATAACCTGAAAGATGAGAATAGAGATTTCAGAATAGACCAAAACCTGAACAATGAGCATGATCTCTGAAATATTGGCCTCAAAATTTTCATCCACAACCTTCTCAGCTGATCTTCCTTCTCGAACCTTGTAAATTGAAATGAAGTTTGAACATACAATTAAACAGACTTTACCAACAATTAGATTTAGGCTTTACTTAATAGGGTTGAAAGAAATTTGAAAAGATAGAAAATTGGAAGAGTAGAAAAATGAAAAGATGAATTTTTTTTTTTTTTTCCATTAGTGTGCTTCATAGGAAAGATAGAAAAGTGGAAAGAAAAATTTTTTCTTTCCTCTCATTGCTTGATACGATTGAAATAAGAAGAAAGAAAATAAAAAGCATATTATTTTACTACTATACCCATTCGAAGCTAAGATAAAAAAGCAAAATTTAAAAAATAATGGATAATCTTGTAAATATACACACTTGACACACACCACTCTCATTTTCTTTCCTTTTTTTTTCTTTTTTTTTTTTTTCAATTTGGAGTAATTTGTTGTTAATAGGTGTGGAAAATGATAATCTTTCTAATTTTCTTTCCTCTTACTTTTCTTTCTAAGCAAGTACACCAAAATTCATTTTCTTCCCACTTTTCCACCCTTCTCTATCCATCCTTTCACTTTTCCACCAAACCAAGCACACCCTTAGTACATTGGAACAAAAGGCAGCAATTGTACTAGTAGTAGTTTGGTAAATGTATTATAATCAAAGCCATAGCCCGAAGGAACATACCGTTAACTGACGCCAGAATCCTGTATTTTTAAATCTGTTCCAAATTGGTAAGCTTGAATGTTGCAAAAATTCCTGAAAGATTGAAGCATATTTGCAAGCAATTTTCGAAACATTTGGACAGTCCACAGGTTCTTCAACTGCTGTCACACCTTCCCTGAAGTGGTTCTTGTCTTTAGGGGCACAACTCCAATGCACAAGAAGTTCTCAAACAAGTTAAAAGTCTTACCTAAAATTTCCGAGCATGAACCCCACAGTCGGTTTTCCCTGTTGAGAATATCCAACAGAAAACTCACACTTGTTGCGGTATCCATTTACAACTGGAGATTCAATTATACCTTCTAGTTCACATGGAAGACCACCTATAGAAGTGGAGATTTAAAAAACAGCCATTAATGAGCCCACCATTCTCATTCTGATTTAAAGAAGATAAAATACTTGTCTAACTGCAGATTCAAATTATTATATTTTACATATAAGTTCAATAAAACAATAAATTTTGAATGAGTACAAGGTGAAAACAAACCTCTTTCCCTAGATTTAAGAACCCATTGAGGAAGTGAAACACTATTAGGACAAGCTTTACGTGCATTTCTAGTCTGCCAAATAATAAATAACGGTGAGTCTGATAAAATTGATAACAAAAATAATCACAGCAGAAAACTGAACAGAAGAACAATATTTCTAACAAGTTTTTTGAGCATTTGCATGACAGAATTCTTCTTGTGCTCCAACTGATCAGCATAAGGCATATGAGCGAGGGGAGTGACCGCATCACGTGCACTTTTTGCCTTTGAGGTTGAATCATCAGGTGAAGAACCATCATCATTTAAAGCACCGTCTTCAACCTCATTTGAAGTGATAGAGAAACCTGCATTCTCCTGAACTGATGCATCTTCAATAGTCTGTTGGGAGCTCAGAGGCACAGCCATTGCTGATTTGACCTTCTTCTCAAATGGTCGAGGAATGACATTAGCAACCTTTAAATTCTTGTTGCCAAAAGATTTTCCTTCCAGCTCCTTTCACATTGAAGAGATTTTTATTTACCCGTCAGAAAAAATTTATATCATGTTTATGGATCAGTGAAAACTGAAACGTGAGATACCTCAACCGCACTTTTCAATTGTTCTGCACTTTCAAAACTCACAAAACCAACCACCATGCCTTTCTTTTTCTTTGCAGATTTATAAGGAATTCCCTGGAAGAAGAAAACAATTCATATGACATAGTACAAAGCAAATATTGAAAATCGAAGATCAAAGAATTTCAAAAAAGTAAAAAACTTAGAAGGTGTCCTAAATAGCAAAAAATAACAAACCAGGCTTACTGTATTCAAGTAAATGTTTGTTTTGATAAGACTGCAATAATAATCCAGAATTTCATGGAAATTGAAAAGTATACAACACCAAGAATGGCTTTCATCCTTCATAAAAAATATAACGCGCATAGGCACCAAAGATTATAATATATATATATATATATATATATATCTCTATATATTGCATCACTGGCTGCATGCTTTCAAAATCAAATATGAGAGAGATAGACTCCTAAATTCTAATACAGTCCCTATCTAATTTTGGATTATTGACTTCTATATTCTATGCTATGCTATGCTAGCAAGTAGTCTTACAAATTACTAATACTTCTGCTTCATTTAATGATGCTTCTTCCTACTAATTTCGTCATTCCATTCTTTGAGAAATTCAAGGGCTAAACTAAACTCACTATATTAATATGAAGATTTGAACCTATAACACACTTACGTGTTCATTAAGAAACTCCCTCAAATTATCCGCATGCCACTTCCTTGGCAAATGCACCAAGCATTTACTCAAGTGAGGGTCTCCACACTCTTCACCACCCTCACCATCCTCCCCATCCATAACCACCTCCGTCATCATAACCTCCTCCTCCTCTTCCTTCGCCGCCAACTTCTCCCCATTCTCACCCTTCATCGCCTTTTTTGCCCGCTCCGAAGTTGGGTCCCACGTGTTATCCGGCCGTGGGCGAAGCTCCTCCTCGCCATGAGCGTACCTGCACGTGCTGCCATGGCTGCAGGACCCATCTTGACGCCTGAAGTAAGAGCAAAGGCTGGTTTTCCATAGGGGGTGGAGGGCCAGGCTCTGGGTCAGTTCTTGGTCCTCCCACTTGCGTTTCTCCCCTGGATTGGTATCGGCCGTTGATTGTGGATTGGAAGGCCGGATTGCTTCGTCTAGAGGTTGAGGATCTTCTCGGGTTGTATCTTGGCCATTGGTTTGGGAGTTTTCGGCGGCGGAGTCTAGGGTTTTAGTTTCAGAAAGTTCGTTATTTGGAGAAGCTGCCATTAGGAGTTATCGAACTACCACTACTACTAGGTTAAGTTCAGTTCAGTTTTTGGCAAGTGACGAACGTGTTTTGATGTTTGCACTTGATGTTAGTTTAGTTCACTTCTTTTCCCTTTTCCTTTTTTTTTTTTTTTGGGATTTTTTTAATTAATGTTATATTTTTTAAAATTATTTGGAAATATTTTTATTTAATATAAAATATTATTATAAATAGTTGAAATTTTAAAGTGGTTAGCAAAATAATAATTTCTTTGATAAATAAATCACAAAAAAAGAGAGAGATTTTACAAATTTTATATATTTTTTTTTTGAAAAAGTAAATCATGTCGCTTACTTTCATTAGATTTTACTATTTATATACATGAAAAATTATTTTATTAATTAACTTTAAAAGTACAAAAAAACCCTAACACATATTTTGTATGTGTTTAGAATTATTTTTCTCGTTTATGACTTGTGAGTTTTGGTTTAATGACTTAATTAAAATGTCAATGTGTGTGAATTTTGATCCAATTTTATATTGAATTATATGTTAATTTATTAATTAACTTATTTGTTTAATTTAATATGGGAATTTGATGTAATTTTATATTGAATATATTTTTTTATATGTTGATTTATTAATTAATTTATTAGTTTAATTTGACTGGTATGAATGTAATTTATCTTGTTATTTTAACTTCTTAAAAAAACTCTTTTTTTTTTTAGTTGTAATCAATGTATGATTTAATTAACACCATAAAAATTATTATAAAATTGAGTTAAATATTTTTATATAGATTTTTCATCATAAAAAAAAAACCAACCCTATCCTAACGATATACATGTTAATTGTCCAATTGTATTACTAATGTAAATGTCAAATACAGATATATATCAGATATAAATATCTTTATCTTTTAAGAAGTTTTTTCATAAGTTTGGAAGATCCTTAGATGGTCAAATACCCATATCCAAATATATATAAAAGATGGATGTCGAACATAAATATTAAAAAAAAAAAAGAGTTTGAGTAATATGGCCGAATCGATCTTTCTTTTATCTTCTCTTTTAAAGTAGTTGGATTTGGATCAAATCACAGTCTAAAAAAACTTTATCCGATTGCTTTTACACATCGACTGCCACTTCAATTTACAAAAGCGGTAGAAAAACCAGAAGAGGCAAAAATTGCATAACACTTGCTTAACTTTCAAGTGCTAGTGATATGGCAGCCAACATTTGATGGGGAAAAAAAAATGTTACAGTACAACACAACAAAACCTGAGACTTAACCTAGACGGACGGTCCATACAATCATCTTTAGGATGTGGTATTTTGATATTCGAATCTTATATCTGTAACAACTTCTTTTATTTTCGAGTTGGGACTTTCTTTGAACCCAAAAAAGTTCAACAAAACAAACAAAGGGCACGTTTAAGTGTCAAAGCGGATCCGTAAAACAGAGGTAGTTTCAAACAAATGTGAAAGTTACTTTGATTTCTTTACAGAGTGAAAGCATGGGAAGAGCATCTGTTACCTTTTGAGTGGCTTATAGAGTACAACAGTCACGTATTTGGACTCGAACCTATGGGTCAACCCCAGGGCAACAACAGACCGCGATGCCCATCCTTTATCTATGAAAAGGTGGTTGAGTACAACATGTTGCGGCTTCGACGGTGAAGCTCTGGCTTGGTTATCTGGACCGAGGACGGTTAGATTTAGCTGGGATGGAACTACAGCAGGCTCCTTTGCAAAATCTTCCTCCCTTGGAAATGCCTGACCATAAGTGGAATTCGGAGATTCCGGAGCCTCAAACTCAGTTACACTATCCAGATTTTCTGGTACATAGTCCTGCAAGAAATAGTGAGAAGTAATTAAGCAAATGAAGGTAGCAAAATAGTCACAAGTATCAACGACATCTTAGCTATGGCCAAGAAAAAAGGGTAAAGTCATGAAGCCATTATTGAAATGTTTTAAACAAGAGAGAACCTATGTGACACACGTCATTAGTATTATTCGTTGTATGCTCAATGAATATATCTGAAACCTCTCTTCTTTTAGTTCTTGCACAATAAAAGTTTTTAAATTTGTAAATACCCGGTTCTGCATGCCAGGCATTCATACTACACCAGCCTAGGAAAGCACCATTACACAAAGTATATATAAGAAGATACATACATGAACATCGAGAAGATTACAAATGTGGCCCATTTCATCAGCAACAAAAGGCAGATCTGGTGTATATCTCCATTTGCCATCAACAATAAACTTGTAATGGTATATGCCAGATGGAAGGACCAAAAGAATTGAGTGGTCCTTAACACATCTCTGCAGTTTCTTCCTGCAAGAGGACAATAATAGACTCTATTAGATGTCGTCCATGCTTGGGTTTCAGACAGAAAGAGGAACAGCGGGAAATCTTATGGATGAAAATGTGAGTGTCTACAATACTAAGGAACTGAAGACCTACCTTGATCTCCAATTGTCCCAAGAACCTTCCACGGCCACATCATTACCACCATAATTCCATGTAATAATGACAGGGATTGCTTTCTCAGATGGACTATCAGCAACAACAGGAGAATCATGCCGCCAAATTGGGTTGAAAAACAATTGGCCTTCACCACTTGGCAAGGGAGCTATAGGAACCTGAAAATGAACCAAAAGCAACCAACCTATCAGTTGAAAGAGCACTGCGACAAAAGACGATAAACTGATGGCAAAACAATATAGCTATTGCACCTAAACAATTTTAAAAATTAAAAAAAAAAGAAAAAAGAAAAAAGAAAAATTACTATCTAAGCACGGCAGAAGATTAACAAATCAAAAGAAACTAATTGAAATAACATAATTTACGCAATCAATTACTTGCAAGCAATGTGGACGCTCACCCCTCAAAGTTAAGTGTCTAGGGCTCCACGAGAATCTATGTATGAAATCAAAAACACACATACCTGAAAGGGCAACAATTCTCATGGACAAAAAACAATGTAAAAAACTAAGAGATTGGGGATTCCAACAGTAAAGAAAATTCTGCTCCATGTTTGCAAAAGTTGAATAATTTTGGGGTATTGGCATTGTTTTGTATTATCAAACAGACAAACACCCTTCCTCCTTCCCTCATGTGTTCAGTTTTCATCAGTCATCAGCTCAAAAGATGATAATAAAGATTTAAACATTCAAGCATCCCCGCTTAAGAATTATAACATGTGGAAATACAGTAACTTTCTCGACGCATATTTCTAAAAGCAATGAACTGAACCAATCAAAGCTTGTTGCACTAATGCATTTAAGGATCTGACAAAAGCATTGATTTTGACTCATTCCCTTTTACTTGTTAGTCATTTTGTTTTCCAAACTTCTAACAAATTTCTCGAAAGGAAACAACCCTACACTGGTATCACAAAAAACTTAGCATCAACATCCCCACTGACCAGTTTTTGCAAAAATTTCCCAAATTATTACCAAAATAAATATGGACAAAAACATTGTTTTCCACGTCTCATTCCATGAAACAAATCAAAATTCTTTTAATTTTCCCTATCTGTCCCGCAAAATACATATTTTTCTTCAGTTTGTTACTAAAATTTACAATGAAAGCTCAGAGTTTTCCTGATTCAAATGCATTTCGAATTAAAATCTCTGTTTTCCTTTAGGATATTTGAGTAATTTAGATTACTAAAAATACATTTAAAGTCGAGAAAAGATCATTGAAATTTTGAAGACGCTCACCTGAGGAGCGAATAAAAGAGGGGATCGAGACCGTCCCGGGCTATGCGGAGGAGTATTCGCCATTGAATCAGATGACGGTACCCGCACTGCCGCCACTTCAGAAACGGCCCCACGAACGATCGGCTCGCCGCCGTTGGCTCCGTCTTCTCTTCCGTTTGCATTTCCCATATCTTCAGTTCTTAATTATTTTCTCTTAGAGCGATCCACAGAGAAAACTAAAAAAACGGGTGAAAATAACCTTTGTTCGGTAATCGAAATGACTAAAGCAGCTAATGTAAAAGGACACTGACTTTCGGTTTATTTACGGTGATTGACACTCGCAACGTGATCAACTGCAAGTGCCGGCAAACGGCTTTTCTGATCAAAGCTTATGGAAACGTTAATATAAAAACCATTCCTAGTTTCATTTCGTGAGTCCGCCGTTGCAAGGTGTGCAACGTGGATGATTAAGCGGGGCCATTCGACGTTGTTTTGGGAATTTGGAGCTCTCAGTGGCAAAATGCATCACGTGACGTTTGATTGGATTTTGGGTAAGATTCGTTCGAGGAACAAAAGTAGTCGCTGGCTGCCAAAAAAGGGAAAGTTTAGTTTTTGTCCAGTCAGCATTTGCCACGTCAGCTCCCATGCATCCAACTTAAAGTTCCTTTTATTGTTCTTTATATTTATTTTACCAATGCTTTAACCTTTTAAAACAAAAGTTATCATTCTTAAAATTTAGGGGAATTCGATGAGGCTTTTATTACGGGAAATACTGATCAAACGGCGAAGCTGAGGAATGTTAAGACGGGAGCTAAATTGTATACGTATTTAAATTTTGGTTCGCCGGCGAGGACGGTGGGTTTCGCCTTAGGGGATAAGCTTTGCTGTGATTACTACGGATCCTTTGATAGAATTTGACTCCTGCTGTTCATGTTAAACCATTGATAGAGACGCTAACGAACGTAAGCTCAAAGTTTTGATCTTTTAATTTGGGTTTTTGTTTTTGGTTGTGAATTTTTGAATTTTGAGGGATTTTCTTTCTTTCTTTCCTTCTTTGCCCAGATTAGTTGCTAAGTCGAGGTTTTAATATGAAACAGAAAAAGAAGCATTTTTCAATGGTGTGGTTTTCATAAAAAATGATTGAAAGGGACATAATCTTCAATTTTGTCCTCACAAAGTACCAACATTTTTCACTTTCAAGGTTACCCCGTAGGACGCAGTGAAAAATACAGTTTGGGAAGTGCATAAATTTGTACCTTCGGAGATTTCTTCAGTGACAAGTTGTGGCAAAAAGCATTAATGACTGAAATTTTTACTTGACAAAAGAATAATTAAATGTGGGGATTGAGAATGAAATTTCTGCACTTATCTAACTCCAAACTTAATTTGATTAATTTTTATAATTACTCTTTTATTATATTTAAAAAATATATTTAAATTTTATTTAAATTTTAAAATTTTAAATTTTAAATTTATAATTCTTAAATTCATAAATTTAAAATTTTTTGTTTTAATAATTAAATTAAAATTTAGATTTAAATAAACTTAATTCACACTTTGTAAGAGATAAAACAATAATGAAGAAATAATATTGTAAATTCTTACTTTTAAAAGTAATTTCAAATTTTAGATTTGAGCTATTTAAAATCGATATTGAATTTGTTTAGATCAAAATCTATTTTTTTATTTGACATCCAAACAAAACATTCGGATTTGTAAATCCAAATCTAAATTTTTTAACCTAAATCCATACTTTCCAAAGGACCATTAAAAAAATACATTCAATGAATCTAAAATTTGAATCCTAACGTCTCAAAATGCTACCCTGCCTGTTTCATACAAAGAAACCTGAGTATTTTGCATTCCATAGATAACGTTTTCGAAACTTTTTTCATTTTTACGGTTAGACACAATCTTCTACCGCAGAACGCAAACCCTTCCTACTTCTATAATTTAACCCCTTCTTTTTTGCTTTTTAACTTGAGCGGGGAGAAATTAAGCTAATAGTACCAATTCAGTTGCCTTTCAGCCAAATAAACAGAGCTTAACCTATAAACGAGGAAGTTTCCAGAAGCTGTTGAATACCGACATATACAATCATAAATGTACAGAACACCAACCCTTGGATGAATTCCCAAAGCAGCTCCATCGACAGACCAAGGCGATAGCCTTTACATTTTCAGTACCTAACAAAACTCTTTAACACCGGAACATACGTGTCAGAAAGAGGTGGAACTTGTTCTTCTAAGCTGATATTTAGGTTCAGATGTTCCACACTGAAACTTTGTCTCAAATTCCTGCAAGAGATGTTCAAAAGAATATATATTCAGATAGAACACGCTCTGAGAAGTTCAAACATTCAACGTATAGCTACAGTCTCTGCACTTTCTTGTGCAAGCAATGGGATGCAAAAAAAAAAAAAAAAAAACACATAAAAATAAAATCTAGTGAGAAGCATCACCAGGCTTGCACAGATACACTAACGCTGAACAGCTGGTTTTTAGATTTTTTATCCATCAAACCCTTTATAATTGATAATTTATTTGCATTCATCCATATACTATTTTTATAGTCTTGCTCTTGATCCAAATATGCGAAGTTTTATAAACTAAAGAGTCAACAAAATGGACCAGCATAAGATCCATATCAAATAGGCACAGAGTCACGACTCGCGCACCATTGCAAGCTTCCTATCAGAAAATATCAAACAGAACAAAATGGATCATATGTTGCATATAACTACTGCCAAAACCAGTAGAAGGCTGCCCCTTAGAAGGTATATTTAATAATTCTAAAGCACTAGGCACTTATATTCCATTTATGACCCTAAATTTGTTATGATTTTTTTATGAATAGCAATCTATTGTGGTTGATTGGACTAAACTCAAAATCCAGTAACTTTCACTGTTCTCTGTTATCACATTTCTTCACTTTTGAAGGACCATCTTTCCTGTCTCTTTTTGGTAGTCACAGCCCCATCTCCTAGTTACGCCATAGACCAGTACTTCAAATTGTCTGATAGGATACGTATGATAATAATATTACACTATTAGAAATTTTCTACGAAGTCAATCTTCATTTGTCCCCAATCTACACTAGCTTTTATTTAGATGATTTTGAATTATGTACAAAACCGTTCTTACTTGACAGAAAGTTCATACGAAAACTATTTTGTGAACTTCAATATTACAGAGGGCGCAACCCTAATGCCTTATTAGCTTCATGGAGTCTTTAGTGATATTCCCCAAATCATTACTCATTAACAGAATCTCTGGAAAGTAGTAAACAACATGCAAATACACAAATTAAAGTCTCTCAAAAACAGGCTTTTGTTGTGGACATCGAGCTAGTCAGAAAAGTGGATAAAGATTCTACCTTTTCCTTCTTCAGCTTTAGATTATACTCTTCCAATCGTGAAACCTTGCTCACCAGCTCATTATGGTAAGCCTGTGCAAAACCACAAGGCCAGGGGTGGAAAAAATTAAAAGAAACGTAGTTTAAAATATAAATTAGGCAAAAACATGTTAAAGGCTTGCCTGCTTTCTGGCTCGTGAACGTGCAGCAGATTCCCTGTTCTTGATCTTTCTCCTCAACCTCCTGTCAATGGTCTTCTCAAGTGCATCTTGGGCATCCCTTTTTCGCTCTGTCATGGGTGTGTCTGATAAAGTACCAATCGACAGGATAGGTGACAATCCGATCTGATGCGGAAAACTTTGTGGGGTGCTACCCAATTCCACAGAAGGAGCTGAAGATGTTTCAGCAACAAAAAGCCCTGCTTGCACCAAAAAATCCTCCAACGTGGTTTCGCCAAGTGTTACTTCTCCTTCCTGTCCCTTCATCTCCTCACCGTACCTCTTCTTCTGCCCTTGTTGTATCTCCTTCCACACTTGATCAACTGTCATCCCGCTAAGAGCTCTAGCCAAGGTTAGGCTAGCCTGACGTTGGAGAGAAGATGATGATGAGGTACTTTCAGTATCCATCCCCAACAACTGATTTGATTCACTACTCCATACAGTATTAAGAAGCTCATCAAGGTTCATACTACCTAGGGGCTTCCCCAAGTTCCTTACTTGGTTTTCAACTTCATTAAGAGTAAGACTATACCATGAATTCTGCCTCACCAGCGGAGACGGCTGTAAATGAGACTGTTGGCCATTGCTTTGGGATCCCATTGTTTGAATCCCCATTCACAAAAGCTCCCACCCTCAAAACCCTATCAATACAAACTGCCAAACCCAAAATTACCCAACAAAAATTACTATGCACCATAGTATACATTCCATTAACTAACAAAAGTGGTTCTCTTTTTCATTTTTTTCCCCTTCAGCAGGCAAAATTCAATGTAATTTATTTGATCTCCTAGCATAAACCTTTAAAAAAAAAAAAGAGCCAAAATTTTCTAAAATAAAGTAAAAATTGAACACTGCCTAAACTTTTCTACAATCAAAATCCCTAAAAACCTTAAAATAGAATAATTTCCAACGTAAAAACGAAATATTATATCAAAATAAGCTACTATAATAAAAAATTTTCTCCTTTTTTTCTTCATTACCCCCCATTTACAAAATAATAATAATAAAAAAAAACAACTTTCTCGTTAATTTTTTCTTTTTTTTTACCTTTTACCTGATTAACCTTGCTCCTTTCAGACCTTAAACCAGAGAGAGCAACAAACTTCCCAGCAAAGATCAAACCAAAATCGAGCAAACCAAAAAGCTTTTTACAGCCCTTTAATTAAGAAGGAAAAGAAAAAAGGAAAATTAATATGATAAATCCAAAATAACCGTTTATTTAAAATTTCTACTAGTGTAATTAAAAATAAAATGATTAAATAACAATGAAATTTTATGTATTACCTCTGATCTTGAATCGAGACAGAAGAAAAATAGAAGAAAAACCTGCTAAGCTGTTGATATGTCAAAACTCCACGTATTATTTGCGATTGTGTGGCGAACAAGCGGGTTTTTTAAACGGAGCCCAGATTGATTTGGGATATCCGGTAACCGGGGCTTTGGAATTTTGGGGGCCTTTTCTGCTGATTTGTATGGGGTGGGCCCAATAAAAGACCCGGCTCCAATGTGTCTTTCAGTATTTATGGCCAATAAGAATATGCCACGTGTCCTCATGACGTGTTATCTCCTTGGACTTAACCATCAACCAATCACGTGGGTCGACCTCTTTGTTCTCATTGTCTTATTGGTTGATCAATTGTACGACGTCGTTCATTTCCCATTAAAAATTCATGGATCTTCATTTTTCGAACTCTAAATAGATGCTTTAATGAAAAACAAAAAAAAAGATACTTCTAAAATTTCTTGATTATCATTAAAATATAATAAAATTTAAGTTCGAGTTTTGTTCATGTATTTATGTATTAGCATATATTATTCAAACTTAAAAAGTAACCTATTTTTATTTTTGTAATTTTTTATTTTTCTTAAAAATTTACAACATTTTTATTAAATAACATTTACAGTCATTTTAAAACGCAAAATACAATTTTCACCCTTTTTTATAAAAATGTGTTAAATTTAATATCTATTTATCTGTCTGACGTGTTTAAACTTATTTAAAGACAGTCATATTATTAAAACTAAAATTTACTTTCAATATCAATTTAAATTTGACTGCGATTACCATTTATTTTAAAAATAAAATTTTAAATTTATTAAACTGTTGCAAAAAAATATATCCTTCAAAATAACATTACAAAAAA
>JBBYHM010000013.1:2438464-2536548 GCA_038381775.1 Adansonia rubrostipa
GGGGGGGGGGATTTAAAATTATAAGTGTCTGACCATACAAATTAAAGAAAATGAAAAGCAAAATAATTAAAATTTGAGCGGAAAATGAATAATGAAACCATTTCCTCATGTTGGAAACTTCGAATTATTTGAAATATTCAAACTCTAAAAGTTTTTTTATTTGTAATGCTTGGATGTTTAGTGAGTAGTATTAGTGTTCTCAAAACTGTTTTGGTTGACCCAATTATTAGAACAATTTATTCTTTGGTTAGTGGTATGATTTAAAATTATTCAATTACAAAATAATTGTTGTTCCATTTTTCTACTCATTTACAACTTATATTTAAATTTGTTAATTCAAATTAAACTCTAAAAGCAATTTCATATAAATTTACGTTGTTAAAATATTTATAACTAATTTAAAAGCTCCCTAATCATAAAAAATAGTCGGCAATAAACAAAAATAAATTAATTAATCGTCCAACTTTCTTAAGCAAGGACTGATTATCTCCTGCCTAAATTACTTCCATTGTTTGTATATCACAGAAAAATTGTAAAAGTTTAGGAATAGAAAAAGAATTCCAAAAAGCTAGGGTTCTAAACCTTTAAGTTTTAATCGCAACAATACAAAATCCTTTTTACGCACCTGGCGATTATGATGTAAATAATGTAAATACCTAATTTTATTCGAATAATTTAAATTTAAAATATCTCAAAATCAGTTTGGATTTAATATTTTAGTGATTTTTATGGTCGAAATTTTGGAATTTTCAAATATGTTAAATTACTTATCTTTTTGTGCTTTAATTGGCGAAAACAAAAATGTACAAAAATTGCCAAATTTGAAGTTTCAAATTAAACCCGCGTCCAAGGTAAATCTTTTGATTTAAATCCCAAGTCCTAATTTTTTCCTATTTGGATTTTCTAAAATGGAAGTTTTGACCAAAATTAAAATTAAAATATATAAAAAAATCAATATTCAATAAATTTCAAGTTCCTTCCGCTCAATTCTTTAAGTTGCTTTTTTTTTATTTATTTACTATATTTGTATATATTAAAAATTAATTAATAATTGTTATTATTTTTACTCGTAAATTTAATTTTTTTTTAAAAAAAGTAAGTTACGGAGGCTTCTAAATTGATATGAGTTTAAACATAAATTTCATATTATAATTGTATAAAAAATTTAAACATTTTTCATATAATATTTGAAAAATAATTTATGACATTTTAAAAAGGTTTATTTTTGCTTGAATATTCTAAAATGGCCTAATAAGAATTTATTTATTTTTATAAGTAGTGGTTGTGATAATTGACATAAATAATTTAGGACCTATTCAAGAAATTAAAAAAAATAATTCTTTCCTATCTAGTGGCTCAAACTTAGGTCTTTGGATGTATAATTAAAATTTTTTAAATTCCCTTGTTTTCATTTTTTCCATTTATTCAAAGTATTTTCATTGCAAATAATAAAAATATCTTCTTTTTTGTTCTCTAATTTTGACCTGTTTTCATGTTCATTTTTCAAAAAGCATTTTCTATTTTTTCAACCGAACAAGTTTTCTCAAGCACTTTTCATTTCCTGTGAAAACAAAAATAGAAAATAACTTTAATTTCTTAAACCAGATGCACACTTAGATTTTACCTTTCCATTCCTTCTTAGGTTTTGATCTTAGTCTTCCATTCAGTTGATCAAATGAAATAAATAAGTGAAATTTAAAATAGAAAAATATAAAGGGGTATCTAGAGAAATAGTTTGGAGCCTTTGGATTCCATGATCCAAAGGTCCATAGTTAAGAAAGGGGTATAACCAGACAAAATTTAGTTAGCTCGAGGGGTTTTTAAAGTTTTTCATTTTGAGAGAAAAGTTTCTTTAGAAAGAACGATATGGAAAAAGAAAAAGGAGAAAGGAAATGAAACAAAAAGAAAAGAAAAGAGTTTATGGGATTTTATTTCTAAGGTTGTTACATTTTCGTTTATAGTTTCTTTATGTGTTTATTGCACTTGCTTTGTGTCCTTTCATTTGGTAATGTCTTGAATCTTCATTAATGTAGGTCTAATACCTCTTCTCTCCCAAAATCTCAAGTCCCAAACCATTCTCCTAAAATACCAAGACTCGCACCTAATCACGCCAAATCCTCACACTCTTTTTATTTGCAATTCGCATGTCTGCTACCTCTTGCAACTTCTCTTATTGTTATTGCGTGCATGTCTAATGTGCATAGGACTTTGGCAAAGCTAAGTGCAACCTCAAGCCTCAGAACTGTTGGTTAGGAGGCCTCTAGGGCTACTAAAGCCTTTTTGCCCAACTAGTGTTTGGAAGGGCATGGAGTGTTCCAAACCTTACCTGCCCACTTACACTATCTGAAAGGGCTTGGAGAGTTCTAGATAATGTGCTGTGCCAAGAATTGATTAGGGATGTCTAGGGCTTTCTAGAGCCTTTTGTTGTGGGGACCGCCACTTGGAGCCTTTGAATGGCTTGACTGGGACTAGAAAATACATCCTAATGTTAGTGTGGGTGATCCACAAGTATGCTGCCCTAAAATGTGTGCGAGCCCACATGAGTGCTGCATTCGGTAGGCACTCTGAGGCATGGACTATTGCACAAGCTGTGACATATGGCTGCCACTTCTTATAGCCCCCTTAATTAGATTCAAGCTTTAACTTCAACAATTAACCTTTAATTCTTCAACCAAACACTCAACCTATTTCTTATACTATGCCTCTCACTCTCCCTATCACTTTTTTCTAGTTGTAGTTTAAAACAAGATTTTTTTTTTTTTAAAGTTTGTGGTCCAGCAAAAATAGCAAGCTATTATGGTTCCTATTTTTTATTGCATCATTTTTTTTATGCCAGCGATCAGTGATTATTAGTTTTTTTTACATTGCAGTTCGAGCCTTTAGTTGTGGAAAATAATGACTAGGTATCGCAAAGTGGTCCAAATACGAATCCTGATCAAGTTTGACTTAAATGGCCTTTGCTTCTATATTTGTTGATATATCACTATTTTATATTCTCTTGTTTCTATAGGCCATATCATTATCGATATTTTTTTATTTTTAGGGACTGGATGGTCGAGACAAATTGTTTACTCCACTTAATCTTAAATAGTCATTACAAAATGACTATTTATTTAGAGTCGCAACCAATCTATTTGGGCTATGTGAGATTGGTCACCTATCGAAGTTTGTATTTCAAGGGTTATGAAACCCTAGAATACCAACTCCGAGGACTGTAATTGTACCAGAGATCATATAAAAGGGTCCTAGAGTTGGTTACAATCATAAGTAAAGATCGACCCTCTTGCGATGCTCAAAAATTAGTACCTTATTAATTATATGTTAACTTGACTTTTAATTTTTTATCCGGTTTCAACATATGGAATTTAATTGTAAATTCCCAAAATAATATTTTATGAAACAAATTTATTATTCCATGTTAGAAAATTTGGGTTTTTAAAATTTTGAAAAGCAAAATCTCCTACACACACCACTGGAGGACTAGTGGAACAGGAAAGCTTTTTATCATTCTCTTTTGTACCCCAATAAAAACCAGAGGAACATAAAAAGATTTTAAAATTCAAAACATCGTTCGCATCTTGCTGGAGGAATGCGAAAGGTTTTACTTTTTTCAAAATTTACAAAAATCTCGATTTTCACTTTGAAAAGGATATATCGCTATTAACATAATCCGTAAAACCCCTTTCATATTTTTTTTTAAAAAAACTTCACGTATTATTTTAACTTGAAGACATTGGCTTAATTTTCTAAAAAGAAAATTTTATATTCTATTAAAATTATTTATAGAACATCCTAAGACTCAATAACAATCTAAAATGGCAAACATATTCCTAATGTGTACCTTTGACGTGAAAGTATCATAGTAATCACATAGGACTTAGTTTTAATACAAATTACCAAAATGCTTCTGGGCTATACCTTCAACGTGAAAGTATCCTGGCAACCCTAAAGGACATAAAAAGGTGAACATATCCTACATGTACATCTTTGGCATAAAAGCATCCCAATGACTATCTAGGATTCGATTTTAAAGAAATTACCAAAATGCCTTTGGGTGTAGCTTTAACGTGATAGTATCTCGATGATCCCAAAAGACATGAAAAGGATTATAAAAAGGTGAACCTATCTAAATGTACATCTTTGGCATAAAAGCATCCCGATGACTACTTAAGACTAGATTATAGAGAAATTATCAAAATACCCGTAAGGTGTACCTTTAACATGAAAGTATCTTAGCAACCTTAAAGGACATGAAAGGATCATAGAAAGGCGAACCCATCTTAAATGTACATTTTTGGCATAAAAGCATCTCGATGACTACCTAGGACTCGATTCTATAGAAATTACCAAAATGTCCCTAAATATACCTTCGACATGAAAGTGCCTTGGTAACCTTAAAATACATGAAAATAATATAAAATGGTGAATCTATCCTAAATGTACATCTTTAGCATAAAACCATCCCGATGACTACCTAAGACTCAGTTCTAAGGAAAATTACAAAAATGTTTGTAGATTTACTTTTGACGTGAAAGTATCCCAACAACCTTAAAGGACATAAAAAGGATTATAAAAGGGTGAACCTATTCTAAATTTACAATTTTGGCATAAAATCATCCCGATGACTACCTAAGACTCGATTTTAGGGAAAATTACCAAACTATCCCTAAGGTATACCTTCAACATAAAAGTACCCTGGCTATCCTAAAGACTCGAAAATGATGAAAAATGAACCTATCCTAAATATGCACCTTTGGCCTAAAAGCATCCCGATAATTACCTAAAACTCTTTTCTACAAAAAATTTACCAAAATGCCCCTGGAGTATACCTTGACATAAAAGTATCTTGGTTATCCTAAGGATTAAAAATGATTAACAATAACTATTTTACCTAAATGGGGAAATTAAAATATGAAAATTGTCTTAAAATCCAAAAATTACATTTAAGTCCCTAAATTTTTTAAAAATTGCATTTTGTACCCTAACGAAAAATCAAAATGATACGAAAAGTTTTGATTATTCCTATACCCCTACGGATCACCATAGGAATAATAGAAATATTTTAAAACTTTAAAAATAACCATTTTACCCCTAAATTTTAAAGTTTGCTAAATGGTCCTAAACTTTTTTCAATTTTACATGTAGGTGTCTAAATAAAAAAATCCAAAATCATCTCAAAATGTGATTAATCAAGTAAAAATCATTATGTAAATCATGAAGTACATTAATTCGGTCAAACACGTTTGACCATAAAACAAAAATGTTCTATTTTTGCAAACTAGTCCCTAAACTTTGCAAATTGCATAATGACCCCTAAAGTATGAAAAATACCTAGAACATGCTAAACACACAAAATCAGTTTCCATACAGCCCATGAAGCTCTCGGCCAAACCCAAAATTGGCCTAAAAAATTTAAACATTTTGTAATTTAGTCCTTATGTTTACGAATATTATAAAATAACCTAAAACAAGAAAACATTGGAATTATTACCAAAATATACACAAAATCATCATAAAAAAGAACACAACAAATTCGGCCAAACCAAAAATATTAAAGATAAGCATGCTTTAACATAGAAAATCATGAACAAAAATAAATATTACTAAACCAAAATAAAAATAAAATAAAATAATGAATATACAAATATACTTAATCATATATTAACATGAAAATGAAATAATAAAAATAAAACAATAGCATAAACATCAACATACATATACAATAAGGTTAAGATCTCAACAACAACAACATATTTTACAAGTAAAAATTAAGAAATAACTAAAAAAAACAGCATCAAATATCATAAATATACAAAATTACCATGTTTATTCTTTCAACATGGATGAAAATTCATGAGCCTTAACATGGCTTTGAATCATAAATGAGATGAAAAATAAATAAAAAATGAAGAAAAACAAAAAAAAAAAAAATGAAGCTTATACCTTAACAAAACTTAGAAAACTAAAAAAATTTTCAAGTGCTTGTTTTTTGATTTGTCTTTTTTCCATGCTTTCTTTTTTTCTTATGAAAAAAATTCTCCCTCTTTTATAAAGGGGGAGGTTCGGCCAAAACTCCAAGAAAAAGAAAAAAAATTAATTATTTTATTTTATTTTTTGTCATTATTAGTATAAAAAGATGAGACTTGCATTAATTTGGCGAGCAATTAAGAGTCATTCAAAATATATTGTCATGATTGTCTAGATAATACCATCTAATTGGTAATTAGAAACCAACTAAATTATTTAGTGAAATGTTGAAAATCAACTAGACTAGTTTTCATGAAACTAGTAAAAAATAATCAATAATTAAAATGATGATAATAAAATAGAAAATTAATAATTAATAATCATAAAAAATTTGAAAATTAAATAATGAAAAAAGAAACCTGATTGGAACTCTAAAACTCGTAAAATTATACGAAAAAAATCCTTTCGAATAAAAATTAATATATATAATTCAAAACTCATCAAATAAATTAAATTTTCAAAAATTGGTTTAATATAAATTTAATAAGAATATTTGATAAATTTTAAAAATTATAAACTCAAAAAATTCACCCTAAAAAAATTTACGGAATAGAAAACTTTGTATCTTGAAAACGAGAAAAATTCTGAAAAAATGCAAACCTCGTAAAATAAAAATGAAAATTTTGAAACCGATTTAATATGAATCAAATAATAATATTTAAATAATTTTAAAAATTATAAACTCAAAAAATATTTTCGAAAAAAATTTACGGAGTAGAAAACTCTACGTTTTGGAATTAGGAAATTTCTAAAAACAAATGTACATTTCATACAATATAATTAATTTTTGAAAATTGATTTAATATGAATTAAAAATAATATTTGAATAATTTTAAAATTTATAAAGTTAAAGAATCTCCTAAAAAAATTTACAAAGTAGAAAACTTTGTATCTTAAAAATACAAAAAATTCTAAAAAACTAAAACAAAACTTATAAAATAAATTAAATTTTGAAAAACTGATTTAATGGTGGTCAATTGTGAATATTTAAAGAATTTTAAAATTCAAATCTTGAAAAAATTCAGTCAAAAATTTTACAGATAAAGGAAAGTTTGTGTTCTAAAATCGAGAAAATTTTGAAGAATTCATTGACACTTGTATAAAATGAATTAAATAGAACATATTATTAAAAATCCTAATTTACAAAATGGTAAAGATGAGAATCCAAAATTCAAAATAATTTTACCCAAAAAAATTTTACGAGTGTGATATCGCAGTATTGTAAAAAATTCAAACTTAATTACTAAAATGAACAGCCTGACACCTTGTGGTATAAAATACCAATATGAATTTTTCCTTGAATATTTCTAATTTTTCGGAGCGAGTATTGACATAAATACTACACTGGTATCAGTAAAAATATACGACAATCAATTTTTTAAATTATACGAAAAATCTTAAAAAATTTCTCAAAATGAGAAATTTGACCATGATATCATCTGCAGAGATAGATTTTCAAAATTTGAAAATAAACCATTAAAAATAATATTTTCTCTTAAATATTCGTCTTGTATATCTGAAATTAGAGATTAAAATATGGTATTTTTCTGTCACATGAACTTACGATCATTTCAATAGGACTAAAAAGGTCTTGAAAATGGCTTGTTCATCTAAAAAAGATCATTCCCAATGAGGGTAGCCGTTAAGTTCTTAATCTCGAATATTCAGGATTATTAGAAAAAAGATTCGGACGAAATTAGGTGTCTACACTGGGATAATGCTATGCGACTGCTAGTTGGAACCTTGGTTAAGCATAAAAATGTTATTTGAACTCATATGTTGAGTTTTATAAACAAATTTAAACGAGCTTTAATTGAACTTGTGCAAAAGTTGTTCTCTGAAAAATACTAATTCAAATACATCCTCAAAATTGGTTGAAAAATGAAATAGAATGTAAATAAGACATTCATTATATTTTATTTTCATTTTTTTAAATGATATATACTATATTTTATCTTAAAAGTTAAAATAATGTTTTTTTTAGTATCTAATCCAACTACAAATTCAATCATCTTTTTGGTCGCTGAGGAAGACGGGTAATTTTTTATAAGTTGGCGGAACTAAGTTTTATAAGTGTTTTTACTTTATGAAAACGTTTCTTTGTATTCTCTAAGTTATTTTTTTTATTTTATAATTGATATTTTGTATTTTAGAAGTTTTTTATTAACTATGAGTGATTTTGAATTTTAAAATTAATTTTTATTCAATTTTATATTTTTATTTAAAAAGTTGTTGTACGTAATTTGGATATTTAATGAATTTTGATATTTAATAGATAATGTTATTTAATTCGATAGTAATACTTAAATTTAAAACATAAAATAAAAGAGTTAAAATGTTATAAGCATTATACGAATTTAATAAAATACTGCAAAAATAATAAATATCGAATTTGTTGTCATTTCTTAAATTTAATAATTTAATTATTTATATTGTATCCTTATATTATCACATATCATAATCTTATTTATGTTATTATATAATTATAAAAATTTGGATAAATTAATAATGCATTTTGGCAAAAATTTTGATAAACATCGGACCCTACTCTTAGCCTCCAATCACGACTACTTGGATTAGTACACATGCATCGACTTTCTCTTAAAAGCCGACTCTTTTTGTCCTTGAAAAACTGACAACTGGGTTGTACCATTTTAATTTGTAAAATGCGCTACACCTATAGCTCCAAACCAAAACTTCAGTAACCTCTAACTAATCGCCCCATCGAGTTATCCTCCAACTAATCGAAACAATTAATGCTTTTTGTTTGTTTTTTTTTTGGTAGTGCATTTTTCAGTCCTTTAAATCCCTCATACTTTTCCCATCTTAAATCGCTCAAATCTTCTTGAAACCCTTTCATATTTACAAATTAATATAATGTCTAGCACTACAAAAGCATCGCCAAAGCTTCCCTTGAAAATCAGACTTCTCATTGCCGCTCATTCTTTCTCCGTGGATGCTTTTAGCCGCTCCGACAGCAGCGCCGTGAACCGAACTCTCATGAATCTTTTCGACCCCAAAGCCTCGACTTCGAGAAAACCTGATAATGGCGTTGTGTCTTCTGACATCATGGTTGACACCACCCGCAAACTTTGGTTCCGCCTATACACCAACACAGCCACCGCTGGTTCTGATGATGTTGGCGACGTTCCTATTCCCATTATAGTCTACTTCCACGGCGGAGGCTTTGCTTATATGGCGGCCAATTCAATAGCCTACGATGACTTATGTAAGCGACTTGCACGTGAAATTCCTGCTGTGGTTGTCTCCGTCAACTACCGCCTCTCGCCTGAGCACCGATATCCATCACAATATGAAGATGGTTTTGACGTTTTAAAGTTCATTGATAACCCAGATTTTAAAGGGTTTTCAGCTTGTAGCAATAGCAATACCAGTAGCAAGCAGCATTTGTTTGTCGCTGGAGACAGTGCCGGTGGCAATCTGGCGCATCATGTGGCCCTAAAAGCTTGCCAGCACCAATTTTCCCGATTGAAGCTTCTTGGAGTAATAGCATTACAACCCTTTTTTGGTGGAGAGGAAAGGACAGAGTCGGAGCTTAGACTTGTTGGGGCTCCTTTAATATCTGTGAAGCGGACAGATTGGATGTGGAAGGCTTTTTTGCCAGATGGCTGCAATCGGGACCATCCAGTGGTTAACGTATTTGGACCGAATTCTGTTGATATTTCAGATTTACCATTTCCACGTACCCTTGTTTTCATAGGTGGCTTTGATCCTTTACAAGATTGGCAGACTAAATATGTTGAGGGATTAAAAAAATCTGGAAAACAAGTGTCTACGATTGAGTATCCGAATGCCTTTCATGGCTTTTATGCGTTCCCCGAGCTGCCTGAATCTTCCTTGCTAATGGCTGAGATCAAGACCTTCGCGCACAACCAATTAGCTCAATAGCTGTTTTTTATTTTATTTTATTTTATTTTTTTTGTCGAGTGATGACATTGATCTTGTAAGCATGACTGTTGTGCACTGTTTCAGAAGTACGTGTCAATTCCTATAATAATAAAAGGGCAAGAAAAAAAGCAATTAATGATGTGGGAGACACAATTTCCTGTGCTTAGCCTAGTTGTCTTAACACATAATCACTACTTACGTGTGGTTGTATTAACACATCAATCGTTATTTTTGTAGTTGTATTTGCACATTGCAGGTGTAGCCTTAATTGCATTAATTGACAGAAAACCGTTTGCACATACATCCGTCATCCCCTTTGAGAATTTTCGACACTTCTCCCTCTCCTTTGAAAAGCTATAATATAAACAGGTAACTCGTTTACCTCAGCACTTAAAAGTTCCATCCATCTTTTTTTACTTTCTAGGCCGTGCTATACGCCCCGATAAAACGAAAAATTTTAGGGAAAGCACGTTGCAATGAGCTTTCCCTAAGCTCCTGATGTGGTAAAAGTCACTTTCATCACGTCGACTGGTTGAAAGGGTTTTAAATAATTTTTTTATTTTTTAAAATATTTTTATTAAAATATTTTAAAATACATATTATTCTATAAATTTTTATTATGTGAATTATAAATATTTAATTTTTTACTTATTATTTCTAGTCTCGAATCAATATTTAGTTAGTAACAATATTTTTATTTAAATTTAATTATAAAATGTATAAATATTAAGATCTGCAAAATAATTTTTTTAAATTTTAAAAGGAATTATTTTGCATCAAAATTTATGTTATAAAATACTGTATAATTATGATATGAAAATAATATAGGAACACATGAATTTAATATTTTAATTAGGTAATATTTCATGTAATTCTAAAAAAACCATCGATGGGCCTTTTGAAAATAAAAAATTTTTATTTACTTCAAGAATTACTAAAAAAAGTTAATTTTAACATATATAATATATTTAATAAAAAATAAAAAAATTATTTTGTAAAAATTATTTTAATTTTCTTGAAATAATTTAAGTATTATAATTTACATAAATCATTAGAGTGTATGTAATATTTTTATTTATGTAATTTATTTGTGTAAAGAATCTTTGAAGGTAATGTTTGTATATAATAAATTATATATAAATGTTACCGAATTACATGCAAAATAGTTTTATATAAAACATTATAGAAACTGTAATGTCTTTATGTAAAAACTTATTTTAATAAAATCAAATATAATTTTTACAAAACTATTTTTGATTTTTAATAAATATATTATATATGTGTGTGAGATTAATTTTTTAGTATGTTTTGAGATAAAAAAAATTTCATAATTTTATTTTATTAACATATTTTTTAATATTACTAATATATACATTATATTAATAAAAATTAGTTTTATAATAGAATTTTTACTTTATTATTAGTTAAAAAGAATTACTACTAAAGATTACTGAAATTACAAAAATTATTAGAATACAGGTACTGTTTGTATGTAACAAATTACATATAAATATTATTAGATTAAATACAAACATTACGAAGTTACATAAATATTATCAAAACTGTAATTAATTTATGTAAAATGTTATTTTAAGAAAATTGTGTATAATTTTTTTCAAAATATTTTTTTACTTTTTCATTAAATGTATTATATATGCAAGAAATTAATTTTTTTTAGTCTTTTTTCAATTTTAAAAATTATATTTTATTTTATTAATATATTTTTTATATTATTAATAAATGTATTATATAAATAAAAATTAATTTCATAATCAAATTTTTACTTTTTTATTAGTAAAAAAGAATTACTACTAAATATTATTGAAATTACATAAATCATTAGAATATAAATAATGTTTATATGTAATGTGTGTTATATGTACTATATATGTGTAAGAAATCTTTTAAGATAATGTTTGTATGTAACAAATTACATATAAAAATTACAAAATTACATCCAAACATTACCAAAATTATAATGTATTTATGTAAAATGTTATTTAAGAAAATTAAATATGATTTTTTAAAAATATTTTTAATTTTTATTATATATATTATATAAGTAGGAGATTAAACTTTTTAGTATTTTTGGAAGCTTAAAAAATTTTATATTTTTTCTTCTATTAATATATTTTTAATATTATTACTAAATATATTATACTTATGAAAAATTAATTTCATAATAATTTTTTTACTTTTTTATTAGTTAAAAAGAATTACTACTAAAGATTACCGAAATTACATAAATTATTAGAATGTAGGTAATGTTTGTATTTGATGTATTCATTGGTCTTTTGAACTGATTATCAATATTTTTATATTCGAGTTTTCATTATGTCATTTCTGTTCCATCTTCAGTTAGATTTACATGTTAAAATAAATGCAAGCAAATATAGCTCACTGACTACTTGAGTTTATACTGTTAGAGTGTTATATATAATAGACTTTGTACGCAGAAGATAACATTCTAAGGTAAGTAGTCTAAATTGATAGTCCATTTATAGTCTATAGGGTTAATTTATTTATAAATTAAATATGGATAATATTCTAAACAATTTAAGAAAAATAATTTTATTTATTTATTTTAATTTGTGATCAAATTAATTATTTTAATTAATTTTATCTTGATAATTAAGACTTAATTATTCTATTGAATAAAATTACCAGGATTTTTTTCAAATTAGAATTGGAGTTATAGAAAATTATTGGGCTAAATAAAATTTAATGGTTTAATCAGAATTAATTAATATTCAGATTAAATAGACTAAATTTCATAAAATAAATTTATGCCCAAAATATATAGATATTTTTTGGTTTGGCCAAAACTATGGTGGGCACCCATATTAGGGTTGGTGCCACACACAAGGTTTTATGGAATTGTAAAATAATTATTTTAATTAAAATTAAAATTAAGTCTACTTTGTTACTTGATATAAATAGGAGACTTATGCCTATGGTTTTTCTTTAGACCTTAGTGCCAGACCTAGAGGTTTCCAATCACAACATTTCATAATTCTAAACTTGGTGGCAGAAGGTGATCATTAAAGAGAATCAAGCTATACAAATGTGGAGTTGGTTGAGAAAAAGAATACCCACAAACTTTATCATCTGGGTATTGGAGAATGCTAGTTGGTTGAAGCTTTCACTAGGATCTTGGAATTCTTAGATGGCATCTTCAGATCTATAGCTCAGGTAATTAATTATGGTGGTTTTATTGTATATAACAATAAGATTTATTATGATTGAATTAAAATTTTTTAAAATTCTGCTGTGCATCTGATCTATTTTTCCCTGCAATATATGTATAAAGAATCTTTTAAGATTATGTTTGTATACAACAAATTATATATAAACATTAACATATTACATATAAATATTATAGAGTTACATAAAATATTACCAAAGCGACAATGTATTTATGTAAAATGTTATTTCAAGAAAACTAAATATGATTTTTTAAAATATTTTTAATTTTTATTAAATATATTATATAAGTAGGAAATTACTTTTTTAGTATTTTTTGAAGTTTAAATAAATTTATATTTTTTCTTTTATAAAAATATTTTTAATGTTACTAATAAATATATTATATTAAAAATTAATTTCATAAGAAAATTTTTATTTTTTTAGTTAAAAAGAATTGCTACTAAGGATTACCAAAATTACAAAAATGATTAGAATAAAAGTAATATCGTATGTAATATGTGTTATGAGTAATGTATACATATCATGAATTATTTAAGGTAATGTTTTTATGTAACAAATTACATATAAATATTTTCAGATTATACAAAAAATATTATAGAGTTACATAAAACATTATCAAAATTGTAATGCATTTATACAAAATGTTATTTGAAGAAAATTAAATATAAATTTTTTATAATATTTTTTACTTTTATTAAATATATTATATATGTAGGAAATTTTTTAGTATTTTTTAACATTTAAAAAATTTATATTTTATTTTAATATATATTTTAATATTACTAATAAATATATTAACATTATACTAGTAAAAAATTAATTTCATAATAAAATTTTAACTTTCTTATTAGTTAAAAAGAATTATTACTAAATTTATTGAAATTACATAAATTATTAGAATATAAGTAATGTTTATATGTAATACGCGTTATAAGTAATGTGTGTTTGTGTGTGTGTGTGTTTATATATATGTAAAGAACCTTTTAAGGTAATATTTATATGTAATAAATTTCATATAAACATTACAGAGTTACATAAAACATTACAGAGTTACATAAAACATTACCAAAACTGTAATATTTTCATTAAAACGTTAATTTAAGAAAATTAAATATAATTTTTTCAAAATAATTGTTTTTTATTAAATATATTATATATGAAGGAATTGAATTTTTTAGTAATTTTTGAAGTAAAATTTTTTTATACTTTTATTTATTAATATTTTTCTTAATATGGGTAATAAATATATTATATTAAAAAAAATTAATTTATAATAAAATTTAGACTTTTTATTAGTTGGTAAGAATTAATATTAAAGGTTATCCAAATTACACATACACATTATAATTTACGTAAATCATTGAAGTACAGATAATGTTTGTATGTAATATGTGCTATGAATAACATTTAGTATAAAGAACTTGAAGGTAATATTTATGTGTAACAAATTACATAATAATATTACCAGGTTATATGTAAACATTACAGAGTTACATCAAATATTAACAAAATTGCAATGTATTTATATAAAACATTTTACCAAGAAAATTAAGTATAATTTTTTCAAAATAATTTTTCATTTTATTAAATATATTATATATGTAGGAAATTAATTTTTCATTTATGTAACTATAATATTTTATGTAATATTGCTTTCTATTATCTATTGGTAAATATATTTATTTAACTTAATTTTTTTTGGTAAATGTAATAAATTTTTATACTACAACTTTTATTATCTTTTATTATAATTTGTGTAAACAAATAATGTACATATGTAATTGTAAGAAAATTATGTAATATTTATTTATATTACTTATAATGATATACTTATATAATAGATAATATAATTATGTAATTGTAATATTTTATGTAATAGTACTTTCTATTATCTATTATTAATATATTTTTTACGTTATAAATTTTTATGTAAATATAATAAATTTATATATTACAATATTTATTATATTTTATTATAATTTATGTAAATAAATAATGTATTTGTGTACTTGTAATAAAAATATGTAATGTTAATTTATATTATCAATCATAATAATTTATGTTATAGATAATATAAATTATGTAATTATAATATTTATTGATAATTTTGTCTTTATTTTTTAAATCATAAAGTTTTATATAACTTATAACATATTTATGCATTTGTAATAATTTTAGGTTATATTACATAAAAATATATGTAAAAAAACTACTAAAATGTTGCAATTAGTATAACTGGTTGTTATGCAAGAGCTTACCATAAAAAACGTCGAGCGAAAATTCCCAAAACTGATAAACATAAGCATGTCCTAAAACTTGTGTTGAAAAAGTTAAATCAAATCAAAACAAATTAAATCTATAAATTAGATCAATTAATTCAATAGAAAATTGAAATCTTATTCAAACTAATATATATTTAGAATCAAATATTTTGCGAACCAATAAAAATTTGATAAAAATGATTTTAGATTTATTTTTGTTTTAGTTTTGCAAGTTATTAGATTTGAATATTTAATCAATTAGTCATATTTTAAAGACTATACCATTTAGTCAAATACATAAATTTATTAAGTATTTATTATATTTAATATTTATTTATATTAAAATTAATTTATTTTAATTGAACTAACCAATCAAACTCTGGTTCGAAAGTTCAGATCGATGACAAAAATCTCATTACCCAAATAATCAAAATAACCTATCTAGCTGGCCTAACCGATAGAACTAAGTTGCGGTTATGGAAATAAATTTGATTGATTTGGTTAAAATTCAATGGAGGTTAATTAAGTTTTTTTTTTTAAGTTTTTGGACTGAACCACCTGATTGTGTCACACCGAGCCCTCTAAAGAAGTAGGCAGGGTGCATTAATCCCACATCAGATATGAAAGGGAAGGTTTTTGGACATAAAAGCGGGTGCGCTGCACATCCTATCAGGCATGTCTTTTGGGAAGAGGGTAATGGCCCCGTGACAAGTGGTATCAAAGCCAATCCTTGACCATCCGATTTAACGCTGAGCGTTTCAACGGGTGGGGTAGGTAGGGTGGACCAACCGTGACTCTACGCCAAATACTCTAATGGTAGGGTAGGCAGAAATGGTGGCGAAGCCCGTGACAGGGGCGTCACGAGATTGGGTGAGAGAGAATGTCACGCCGAGCGCTCTAAAGAAGTAGGCAGGGTGCATTAATCCCACATCGGATATGAAAGGGAAGGTCTTTGGACATATAAGCGGGTGCGCTGCACATCCTATCAGGCATATTCTTTTGAGAAGAGGGTAATGGCCTCGTGATAATTGCACCATGTTACAAATGTGTAATTATGTAGCAAATAAGAATAATGTTGGCCCCCAATTTCTCAGGAGACTTTATTTAAAAATATTTATAATTTTTAAAATTAAACTAATAGTCACAAATAATTTTATATTAATTTATGTTAAATAATTATTATTTATTTAAAAAAAATTTATTTTTATATCTTTTAATATATATTAATATTCATATTATCATTTTTAAATTATTAAAATTAAATATGTGACAATTATTTAATTATAAATTATGTAATACAAACACATTTGCAATTATTAGTTTCTAAAATATAAAAAGGTAATGAAATAAATAAATTTTTTAGTAATAAAAAGAGAATCGTTGGTGATGTTAGATTCATCTATGTTCTCCAACATCTAGGTGGAGGTTAGGCAGTGGTCTTTCAACTTCCGAATTCTCATAATAATTCTTAATATTTATTGGGATTACTCCAATATCGAGACAGTGTCTTAATAATTATCTTAATCCAAAAGAAATTATTTTTTAAAAATAATCAACTTTTTTTATTTATATTTAATAATAAAATATTTTGACAACAATTCAATTATCCATAATGCATTTATTTTTTTTCAAATGCATCAAAATAAAAAAAATGTTTATTTAAATAAGTACAAAAAATACAGATAGATAAAATTTAAAGTAATAGAAAATATTTAAAGGTATTCGAATCGGGGAGCTTCTAGGGTACATCCCTTACCATCAACTTGTGGTAAGGTTTGACCTATAACCAGTATAATCGGTTACAATTTTTTTTACATATATTATTATATAATAAAATATAAAATTATTATAATTATATAAATATATTTTATGTTACATAAATTTTTATACTTTAAAAAAGATAAAATTATCAATAAATATTACAGTTATATAAATTATATTATTGATTACATAAATTATTATATTTGATAATATAAGTTTGTATTACATATTTTCATTGTAATTATACATATACATTATTTATTTACATAAATTATGATAATATATAATAAAAATTGTAATACATAAATTTATTATATTTACATAAAACTTTTATAAGTTGCAAAATATATCACCATAGGTAATAGAAAATAGTGTTACATAAAATATTATAGTTACATGAATTATATTATCTAATTTATAAGTTTATCATCATAAGTAATATAAATAAGTATTACATATTTTTCTTACAATTACATGTATACATATACAATACATAAATTATGATAAAAGATAATAAAAATTGTAAAATATAAATTTATTATATTTACATAAAAATTTAATAAGTTACATAAATATATTAACAAGGATAATAGAAAATAGTATTACATAAAATATAAAAGTTAAATAAATTATATTATCTATTACATTAGTTTATTATCATATATAATAAAACTATGTATTATGCATTTTTATTATAATTACATATATACATCATATATTACATAAATCATTACACACTACACATATACATTATATATTACATAAACACATAATAATTTTAGTAATATTTTATGTAAATATGTAATATTTGCATGTAATCTGGTAATAGTTATACATAATTTATTATATCAAACATTATCTTTAAAGATTCCTGACAGAAATACATTAACTATAACATAGATTACATGCAAATATTATTTACACTTTGATGATTTATGTAAAATATAATATTTATGTGTAATTTTCATAATCTTTAGTTGTAATTCTTACCAACTAATAAAAATTTTAAATTCTATAATAAAATTAATTTTTTATTAATATAATATAATTATTACTAATATGAACAAACATATTATTAAAATAAAAATATAAAATTTTTGACTTCCAAAATTAGTAAAAATATTAATTTCATGCACATATAATATATTTAATAAAAAAACAAAAATAATTTGTAAAAAATTATACTTTAATTTTGTTTTATTTACATATTTGTTAAAATTAGTAATATATACAATATATTAATAAAAATTAATTTTATGATAATTTTTAAATTTTTATTAGTTATTAAGAATTACAACTAAAAATTACAAAAATTACACATAACATTAGGATGAAAGTAATATTTACATGTAATATATATTATAGGTAACGTATATGTGTAAAGAATCTTTGAAGATAATATTTGTATATAACAATTACATATAAACATTCATTTAAGAAAATTAAACATAATCTGTAATATATCTATGTAAGACATTCATTTAAGAAAATTAAACATAATTTTGAGAACAATATTTTTTACTTTTTATTAAATATATGATATATGTAGCAAATTAATTTTTTTAGTTATTTTTGAAGCAAAATTTTTTTTTGTATTTGGGTATATTAGTAATAATTATATTATATTAAGAGAAAATTACTTTTATGATAAAATAGATATTTTTGATTAATTGGTAAGAATTGCAACTTTACCAATTATATACAAACATTACGTGTTTTATATAAAATATTACCAAAATCTATAATGTATTACGTAAAACATTCTTTTAAAAAAATTAATTATTATTTTCTCAAAATTATTTATTATTTTTTATAAATTTATTATATATGTAAGAAATTAATTTTTTAGTAATTTTTGAAGTGAACTTTTTTTATTTTAATAATTTATTTGAATATATTAATAATTAATTTATTTTATTAATAAAAAATTAATTTTATGATAAAAATATATTTTTTATTAGTAAAAATTAAATTTTTATAATTTATGAACTAATAAAATTATATTATAATAATTAATAATGTTAATTTTTAAAATATTTTAATAAAAAATAATTAAAAAATTAAAAAATTATAACCCATCCAACTAGGTAACTGGTTGGATGGGCTAACAAGCTCACCACATCAAGAGCTTAAGGGAAGCTCACCTTAAGGAGCTTCCTCTAGAATTTTCCCATTCAAATTCTAAAAACTTCGATGGCATGTTAGGCCGAACTTCCAAAAGAAAAGTAACATTTTTGTCGTTTTTCTTTTTTATTTTCTAAATTTTCTTTGTTTCTTCGTCTTTTCTTCCTTTTCCTTCCAAGTTTTGTTCAGGTGCATGAATCTCAATCGAGTTGTCAGTTCATTTATAGACATCAGCCTCAGCCTGGGAACACTTAATTTCGTTTGGGCGCTCTCTCTGATGATCTAAGATATTTGAGATTGAAAACTGGGCAATTGTCTTGGTAGGGGTCGAGCCCTCTTTATAAATCAAGCATTTTCAAGATTTTATTTTGTCATATCTTGATTTGCACAGTAAGGAATTAGATTTTTAAGGCTTACAAAAGCAAACTAGGTCAAAAAATACAAACTTTGGAGAGAAAAATTGGTTTTTAAATCTTTTTTTTTGGGAATTATAGGATTTATTTTTAAACATAATGTCACAATCAATTTTCTCTATTTTAGAAACTTTTCAAGTCTTTTTTTGTGAATTTTGCAAATCAACTATTATATATTTTTATAAATACTTCTGCAATATTTATGCTAATACTCACTTTAAAAAAAGTTGCAGAGGAAAAATTCATATTGAAATTTATACCAAAGAGGTGTCAAATTGTTTAATTAATTTATTTATTTTAAATTTTGATGGTATCTTGAATTTCCTTCTTCAAAATGAATCCTATAAACTCTTTCCAATTTTTGGATTTTTTATTTCTTATCATTATTAAAATTTAATTGAAAATATTTTGGATATTTTTTATCTTTCTGAACTCAAGTTCATTTTGGAATCTTTTGTTTGTGTTAAATGCGAAATTTTCTATTCTATAAAGTTTTTTGTCTTGTAAACTCTCTTTGAGTTTTGGATTTTCAATTTTCTATTGATTAATTAGTTAATATTTTAGATACAGTTTCTTAGGACTTAAATTTATTTTCAAAATTTCTTTTTTCTTAATGTAGATTTTTTTCCTAAGAGTTCTTCTCGTAAACTTTTTACGAGTTTAGAATTTCTAATCTTATTCTATTTTTCTCTTTATTTAGTCACATTATAAATATAGATTTTAATTTTTTTAATTAGAATTCAACACTTGAGTATTTTTCAAACATTTTAATATAATTTATGCATTGAATATCCTACTTAAGAATTTTATGCATGGAATTCTCCACTAAGATTTTTTTTAGCTGGAAAATAAATTCCTTGATACATGGAATTTTGGAAATTCTCATCCATGTTTTTCTAATTAAATTCTTTACATAGAAAATTTTAATGAAAGCTTTTTAGAAATTTTCTTGATTTTCTATCAAATTCTTCTAGCTGGATTTTTCCCATTTTTAACACATTAATTTCATTAATTCAATTTTCTTTATGGATTTTTAATTGGAATTTCTACTTGATTAAATTCTTAATTAGATTTATCACATTTGAAATTTTAATTCATCGCTTGAATACATGGATTTCAAACCAATTTTTTTACGCTTTAGTCCTTCCAACTTAATTTCTTTCATTTGGTTTTCAATTAGAGCTTGCTAAACATTAATTTCTTCAATTCGATTTTTCCTCGTGGTCCTTTAATTAGAATTTTAGATGATTATATTCTTAATTGAATTTTATCAAATGTAAAATTTTAATTAATCTCTTAAGGATATGATTTTTAATTTAACTATTGTTTGTTTCAATTTATTCCTTTCAATTCAAATTCTTCCTTGTAATTTTCAATTAATATTTTTGCACTTCAATTTTATTTATTTCTTTACCTTCTAGATTTTTGTATGCATGAAAATTTCTGATTTAAATTCATTTGTGTGTAATTTATTTATTTTTAATTCTATTTAATTTTTTAATGTGCTAGTTTGATTACATGAAAAATATTGTTTAGATTTTTTACGTCAATTCTAACCAATTTTCAATTACGCAAGACTAGTTTGGTTGAAATTAAATTTTTCCCCCACCAAACTAGTTTAATGTAATTTAGTTCCATTAGGATTGCATGAGAATGAATTTGGTTGAAACTGAACTATTTACCAATCAATTTAATTTCATTACAACTAAATCCCAACATGTTAGACAAAAAGTATGATATGGCCATCATGTTTAAGTGGTAGCTTGCAAGGCAAATAAGACAAGCATGGATGGTATGAAAAAAGAAAGGAGGAAAATGAATTTTAGAATTTTTTAAAAAAAAACCCCCTTGGCCTAATGTTCAAAAAAGAATGGGAACCTCATTTTTTTCTATCATCTTCTTTTCATCTCTTCAAAAAAAATATTTTTGAGAAAAAAAAGTCTTTTGAAAGATTTTCAAGGTACCAACAAAGTTTTGTTTTGTTTTTTTTTCCATATTTTTCTACTTCATTTATTTTGATTTTCAATTTTTCCATCTCATGTTGAGGACTTGATCTTAAGCTTGCTTGTGTTATGTTTGTGCCCAGGTGTAAACATCATGTTCAAAGGCCAAACTATGAGTAATGACCAAGATTCTTTGAATTTCTTTGTTATTTTAGTTTAGACATACATAAAATAATTTTTTTGTGATTTTTGAGCAAAAGTACATTTTGATGATTTTTTGATAACTTTTAATTATATTCATATAATTTGTAGTCATGTTAATATAAATATGTTGATTCTTCAAGATTTTTGCTTTCTTGGTTCATTCTTTATTTTTTTCTCTCTACATGTTGCATGCATATATTTCATTCTCATGTTTATCAATTTACATATTCCATGTAGTATATCAATTTATGAGATAATTGATTAGGGATTTTGTTGTTAAGATTTTTGCTCCGTGCAAGTTCATTTGGTAGCATAAAATCCATATTTAAGGCTTGGCATGAATTAGTTTTAGCACCATTTTTAGCGGTTGGTTGAATACAAAGAGGACTATTTGATAGTTTTCCCCCCTTTGATTTTAAGGCCATTAAGGGCATTTTTACAAATAATTAAATTTTTAGGGGCCAAATAAGAATTTTTATAATTTTAAAAACCCATTCAAGGATATTTCTATGTTCAACCAAATCTGTTAGAGCTATGTGTAAATTTTGCATTTTTTAGGCCATTTCATGCTTAACTGAAAGTCAAGGGTCCCATTTGCAATTCTCTAAAATCAATTTCATGCATTTTAGGCCATTAGGTAATTTAGCCAAACCTTAGGGTTCTAATTGTAATTTTTGTAAAATTTTTTCAAGGCCATGCCTGCTTGGGCAAATCATTAAGGGACCTTTCTAACATTTTTAAGCCATTTAAGGGTTATTTTATAATTTTAAAAAATTTAGGGATCTTTGAGCAAAATCTCTTATTTTTAGGGTTATTTAGATTATTTCCATGTAAAATTATCCATTTAGCATATAATGATCATTTTCATACATTTCTTGTATTTTTTAAACTTTTATGGATCAAATTGCAAATTAAAAAGTTTAAAGACCTATTAGTAATTTTTATTATTTAGGTCATATTTAGCTCAAAAGTTACACAAGTCATTTCCACCAAAAGCATTCACTAGGCTTAGGCTTGTATCTTTCATTGAGATCGGGTTCTAATTTAGTTTAGGTTTCTTATTTGCCTTAGAAACTGAGTCTTTTAGGGTTAGGTTTGTACATTTTATTGAAATTAGGTTTAGTTTTAATTTAGGGTTCTTACTTTATGTAGAAACCAAGTCCTTTAGGCTAAAGTCCATACTTTCCATCGAGAGCAAGTCTAGTTTTAATTAGGTTTCTTACATTCTGTAGAAATTAGGTCTTTAGAATTAGTTACGTATCTTTTATCAAAACCATATCTGAAACCGAGTCCAGTTTTTTTATTTAACTAATTAATAAACTAGTATTTTAAAAAATTAAGGTAATGTCCTTGAGTTAAAATAGCATGTGAAGTCTCTTTTAGTATATGGGAGGAGTTTTACAGATTATTTTAAAGAATAGATATCATTTTTTTAGGAGTAAAATTAGGATTTTTTGAATTTCACAAAACAAAACGTTCGTATTCCTCTAGCTTTATCTTATAGGTATGAATGATATTTTGATTTAATAAAAATTAAAAACCTATTTTTCTTGAATATGATAATAAATTAGTTTAGGGATTTTTTGAAATATGAGAATTATGATTAAATATTGGTAACTGAAACCGATTAAAAATCAAGACTTAAAGTTAATACGTAATTAAAATGTTTCAATTTTCAAGCATCACGAGAAGGCTTGAATCCTTACTCGTGTCGTAATTGACTCCCGAACCATTTTCAAGCAATCTTTGATAGTTATGTAAAGCTTGAAGTTTGTTTTTGAGGGTTTTGTAACCTCCAAAAATAAACTCTAGTAGGTGACTAATCTCACCTAGCCAAAATAGATTAATGGCAACTCCAAGTAAAATAGTTGTTTTGTAATGACCATTTAGGGTTAAGTTGAGCATGCGATTTACTTCGATGACTCGATCCCCAACACAAACATTAAAAGATAGACTAAGAATTCACTCATCTTTATGTTTGGTGTCTTGGGATTTATGTTTTAGCATATTGCAACATAGCCAAATGTTGTGCTTTGCTATGGCTATAAATATCTAAAATATATATATTTTTCATTTCTTTTTTCCAATAGTTTCTACACTTTTGTCCCTTTCTATCTTCTCTTTACTTCCCAAGGTCCTACTTTTAAAAAAGCATAAAGACCTAATTTTTAGGCAAAAACTTAGAATCGAACGATGTTGGTGGCATTCTTTGCCATCCTTTGGTAACCTTTTAAGCCCAAATTATCCCTGAAAATGTTGTTTTATGCTTTATTTCTTATTTTCCAATAAATTTTCCCAAAAATTGAAGAAAAACTATTGATGCTTTTTTTGCCATTGTCTACTATTCGATTACCTTTAAAATTTCACTGAATATTTTCCTATTATTTCTTTTAACTATTAGGATTTCCAAAAGTCTTAGTAAATCTCTATAACTAAACCTTAGAAGAATCTCCTTTTTTTTTGTAAACACCTAATTTTGTTTATGCCAGTTTATAGATTTTTTAAATATTCCTTAAAACATCCCGAGTTTAATATTTTAAATAATATTTATGGTGGCAATTTAAAGCTTGTCAATGCTTTAAATTACTTACCTTTTAGAGCTTTAATTGGTTAAACAAATTGGTATTGTACGAATTATCCATTTTCAATTTCTAATCAAACCAATGGCAAAGAAATTTTAAATCTCAAACTATATTACAGTAGTAAGTGGCAAATTAAAAAATTAATAAAATGTATATTAAATGAAAAAAGAATTTAAAAAAAAAGAAAAAAAAAGAGGTAATTAAGGTTTTTCACACGCTCCACATATTTTCCTTAAAATCTGGCCTTCTAATCTTAATCATCTAAGGGTCTATAACTGGTGATAAAAAATAAAAAGACATCGATAGAGATAAAAGAAGACTTTTGGATCAAATGACTGACAAGCCATTTTAGGTTATCTAATGAGTTATATAAGGTACCACTTAATACAAGAGAGATGGAGGGTAAACAGTTTTGAAAGAGAGAAGGCAGGCATGCTAAAAAAAAAGGAAAAAAGAGTAAAAGACAGTAAAAGGGGAGGAATGGTTATTTTGGCTAGACAGAAAAATGCTTAAAGAAGAAAAAAACTTTTAGGAGAGGAAAAGTGATATGAGGTAGGAAGAAAATGAGCAAAATTTTTTGTTGTTCTTAGATTCTAAAAGTTATACTAAAAACATAGAAAAAGGGAGTAGAAGATTTATGTAAAGATAGTTTTTTTTTTTTGGAAGCAAATAAAAAGTCATTGAGGATTTAAAAAGGAAGAATATGGAGTGATAAGACACAAAAAAGGAAAAATGACTTGAGATAGGAGTTTAAGAAAATTTTGAAGATTAATTTTCTTGAAAGAGTTTTTCTTTATCTTTGTCCATGTTTATTTTTCTTGCTTTAACCTTTGTTAAGCCTTTATTTATTTTTGTAAAAATGATTTTCAAGAGCAAAGAGAGGTTATTAGCTTGATGATTTATGCCCATTTTGGTTATTTGTGTAGTTAAATTGGATTAAGCTTCTTGTGGTCAACTTCAAACCAATCCATTGCTTTTAAAAAAATGATTTTTGAAACTCTCTTGGTTGCTTTTCAAAAAAGATCTTCAAAACTTTCCCGGTTGATCTTTGACTGGAATTAAAATTCATTAATCAATAAGTTAAGGTCTATATTCTTAAAATTCTAGGTATATTAAAGTTATAATAGTTTGGATAATGAGGTTATTAAACTATATTTTTCTATTTTCCATCCTTTTAGAAAATGAAATTGGTCTTCAAAATGTCTTAATCAAAAATCATTTTTATGAAAAATAAAATTCTTTTTTTTTTAATATTTTAGTCAAAGTCTTGAAATACAAGTTGTTAATTTTTTTTTTCAAAAATCAAGTTTCCTTTCACTTGGCTAGATTTTAAAGTTACAGAAGGTTTTCCAATGTGGTTTTCTTCAATTTTCAAAATGCCTTTTTATGGAAAAACTAAGGGTATTCAGATAACTTGTCCATGCTATTCAGATACCATTGTTTTGAGTCAAATATGCCTAAATTTGTTATTAGATATTCAGATACTTTTATCTAGGGTATTTGAACAACCTATGAGTTGAATTATAATTTATTGACAAGAAATACTTAAATACACTTTTAATGGTATTTCGATGCCTAATCCCTTTTCAAATCTATTTGAAGTTTCCCTAAAGGCATTCAGATATCCTTTGTTTGTATTTAAATATCCTCTTTGAAAGAGAGAAATACATGTTTCCTCATTAGACCCACTTTACTTTTCCTAAATATTTTTGTTTGTTCGTTATTTATTAATTTATTTATTAATTCTATTTTACTAGACTATTGTTTATATGTTTACTATCTTTATTTACTACATGCAGACACCCTATCTAGGCCTTTAATTAACTTTTTTTAGTTTTAGAGGTTAGATGGAATTTTCTAGGTTTGGATCTTCTTAGATCAGTTATAGATGATAAAAAGGTCCAACTGAGGTTTTCTTTAGCTTCTGTGAGCTTAGTTTAACATAATAAGGCATATAAGTTTAAGTGTTCGATTTAAAGGGTAGGTGTCAAATTTGGAAAATCGGGACCTAGGTCTCAAAAATTTGACAATGTCAAAAGTTGACAACTAGGAGTCTCTTAAGGTGATTAGAGTGTTTATTAAGATCAGTTGGATAAAAAAAAAAAACTTGTTTTAGAAGTTCAAATAAAAAATCAATAAAATGACAAAATTCAACAGCAGGCAAAGTTAACTATAAAAAGTGAACTTTTTATCCTAGGTTAGATTTTGAAATTGGAAGAATTCTACAATTTGGATTTCGAAATTGATTATACCAAAATGAAATTGAACATGGACTTTAGGTTAAGAAGGTGTAATCGAGACGGGTCATGAATTGACCTTAGAAATTTAGAATGCCTTGAGTTCTTGAGGGCCTAATTCGAGAGGTCCAGGATAGAAAATTCAGATTTTTTCTTTGGAAAAAGTCAGTAGGATACATTATTGCTACAGGATAAAACATTCTATTGCATTGTTACATATATAAATCATGGTCAATTGAATGGCATAAAATGTTGTCTAAGATTTGTGTAGAATAGATTTTGGTCGAATTTCCTAAGTGATTAATATATGAATTTTATTCATCTATTCATTAAGGGCAGTAATGTCGTTTCTCCTAAGGTTTTTAGAAGGATTGTTACATATATAAATCATGGTCAATTGAATGGCATAAAATGTTGTCCAAGATTTGTGTAGAATAGATTTTGGTCGAATTTCCTAAGTGATTAATATATGAATTTTATTCATCTATTCATTAAGGGCAGTAATGTCGTTTCTCCTAAGTTTTTTAGAAGGTTAATGATTAAGCTAAGATCACCCTAGGGTGATTAAAGCATAAATTACCAACTTCAAGGCCTATAAATAGGGGTACTTAGCCATAATTTCACAATTTATAATACACTTAGCAAATTTTAGAAAATCTAGAATATTCTATTTTCTCTCAAGCTCTAATCATTTTTAAGAGGAATATTAAGCTTGAAGTAGGTATAAACCTTTAGTTTTCTTGTTGATTTTAATTCAATTTCATAATTTTACGATTGATTCATGCTTGCTTATGCTTAATTGATGTTTGGCCAAGTTGTTTGCTTGTTTTATAGCATTGACCATCTTGAATCTTGATGCTATGATGTTTTGATTTGATTTTTAGCTATGATTTACTTGATTTGATGTTGTTCTAAGCATGATTAAGTGATTAATTACTGAAATTTAGCTGGAAATCATGTTTAGAGAACTTAACCTAGGTTTGAAGAAGATGAAATTCCTGGATCTTGGTTTTAGCCAACCTTATTTCTTGGGATTTTAATGATTTAAGTTTAATTGAGCTATGATTTGATGATATTGAGCTGAAATTTTAAAGTTTGGATGATGAAATCATGATTCTCTAGCTCAGATGAGTTGTTCGAACATGAAGAAAATAATGATCAATTTCGACTAGCTTAGGTAATGCAGTCATGAGCTTAGTTGACTTAATCTTTTATGATCTTCGTAATTGGAGAAGTAGTGTGAGCTAAAATCTAACCAAATAGAACTTGAATTTAGTGTTAAATGATGAAATCATAAGTTCTTTAACTCGTAGAAGCATTCAAACAACTTAGAAAATCCTTAGATAGGTTCAGCCATGTTGAAATTAAGGTAAGCTTAAGTGGGATTTCCATAATTAATGCTTAAATGATGAAACCTAAATGAATTAAGTTGAGATGAATTTGGGTACACTAAAATTGATGCTTAATTAGATGAATTTACAACCTTATTTGTTTAATTATAAAGCTTAAATGATTAAATACATGTTTTAGCTATGATTGCACTAAATCCAAGCTTGTTCTCTTATGCTTGATTGTTAGTTGATTAGAATTTGATAAGAAATTAATGTTTACATGAGCAAGTAGAATTGGCTAAGCTGAATTTTGAGGTTAGAATAGGTTTTCTAGATGATTAATCACTAGAATAATAGGTTAGTATTCTACATGTTTGATAAAATGCATGCTAGGTTTTTAGAATGTGGAAAACCTTGTTTCTCTTAAAAGATCCCTTAAGGGCAAGCTTTGATTCACTTAATCAATAGGTGAGTCAAGGCTTCTTTTTGTTTTAGAGCTGAATGGTGATATTAAATAAAATAGCTTGATTTAGGGTTGATTGGGAGCTAACAAAATGTTTTTAAGTGTTTAAATATGTTTTGTTAAGTCTAAACTTAGTGAGCCTTGATGTGACTCAGTAGGTAATGTTTAGGTGAGCCAAAATATATTATTAAGTCATTAATACTTATGCCACCAGTGCTCGATCAGTCTTTAATCCTTTATCTATCACTTTTCAATAAGTCTATGGATTATGTATTGGGTTAACATGATAAGTCAAGTAAGAAGGAACATGTTGCCTACTATTTGAGCAATAAGTTCACAGAGTATGAAAAAAACTATTGAGTAGTGGAGAAGTTATGTTGCGCTTTGGTCTGGACCACCCAGAGGTTAAGGCGATACATGATATGCCATACCATAGGGCTAATCGCCAAACTCGATCCCATCGAGTATTTATGCTAGGCCCTTACCTTGTATGTATGATTAGCCAAGTGGCAAGTCTTGCTCTTTGAGTATGATATCATGTACAACCAAAAAGCCATTAGGGTAGCTTAACAGTAGACTTCTTGGCAAGCCGAGCAACAGATAACTATCAACCATTGGACTTTGAATTTCTTGATAAAGATCTGAAGTGCATATCTGAGGTAGAAGACATTGTTGATTGCAGTTCATCTTGGAAGATGTACTTTGATAAGGCTTCAAATGCATTGGAGCATAGAATTAGGGTGATTCTTATCTTACTAGATGGAAATTACGACCCTTTCATTATAAGATTAAACGTCGATTGTATCAACAATATTGTGAAATACAAAGCCTATGTCATGGTACTCTAAGCTGCCATTAAAACAGGTATCAAGAGTCTCCATGTATTTAAAAATTTAGCCTTAGTCATCTACCAATCGAAAGGAGAATGGCAAATGCATGATGCTAAACTGATTCATTACAGGAAGCTAATTCAAAACTCAAAAAAAAATTTGATGATATCAGTTTAAGCACTTACCTCGAAAAGAGAACCAAATAGCCTACACTTTGGGCATCTTATCATCCATGTTCAAAGTTAATCAAGAATTAGATGTTGCTCCTATTTAGATGAGTATTTATACAACTCAACTATTGTCAGAATGTCAAAGAAGAGAAAGATGTCTTGTCATGGTATCATGACATTCTCAGAGATCCAAAAATACCCCAAATGTGCTACCAAAATTGACAATAAAATCATCCGAAGAATAATTGTAAGCTTCATTTTGGATGGTGGAATTTTGTACAAGAAAGGTTGGGATCAGGTACTACTCTGGTGGGATCAGGTACTGCTCCGATGCATGGATGCCTTTAAAGCCAAAAGAATTCTCGAAGAAGTCCATGAAGGAATCTTTGGTATGCACACCAATAGGCATCAAATGGCAAAACAAGTTATGTGATTGGGCTATTATTGGTTAACTCTTAGGAAAGATTGCATTGACCATGCTAAAAAATGCCACAAATGCCAAATCTACGAGGACAAAATCCATGTCCTGCTAGCACCTTTACTGTTATGATAGCCCTATGGCCTTTTTCTATGTGAAGCATGGACATGATAGGATTGATCAGCCCTAAAGCTTCAAACAGGTATCATTTCATTTTGGTCCCAATTGATTATTTCACCAAGTGGGTAGAAGCAGCTTCTTATGCCAATGTCATTAAATTTGTTGTGTGGAAATTTGAAAAACGGGGCATCTTTTATAGATATGGGCTTCCCAAACAAATCATCATAGACAATGCATACAACTTGTAAAATAAGATGATGGAAGCAGTTTGTTCCCAATTTAAAATTCAACACCATAACTTGATGCCATACTATTAAAAAATGAATAGGGCAGTCGAAGCAAGCAACAAGAATATTGAGAAAAAGTAAAAAAGATGGCTGAAATGTACAAAGATTGGCACAAAAAGTTATCTTTTGCACTACATGCCTATTACACAGCAGTTTAAACTTCTACATGTGCTATTCCATTTTCTTTAGTTTATGGTATGGAGGCTATTCTACCTATCAAGGTTGGAATCCCCTTACTCAAAGTCTTTACAGAATTATAACTTGAAAATTTTAAATTGTTCAAGAATTGATATGAACAGCTCAATCTCATCGAGAAGAAAAAAATAAAAGTTATCTGTCATGGGCAGAAGTATTAAAAGCATTCGATAAAAGCTTATAAGAAAAAGGTCCATCCTCGTTAGTTCTAAGAAGGTGATCTAATACTTAAACAAATCCTACCGATTCATAAAGATGCTCTAGGAAAGTGGACTCTAGATTAAGAAAGACCCTATATGATAAAGCACGTATTTTCTGAATGAGCCTTGATATTAACTGAGATGGACAGCAATGATTTGCCCAACCATGTCAATTCTGACTCTATCAAGAAATACTATACCTGAAAAGATTCTAGGATGGAAACCCAAGAAAGCATTTCCTTCTTTTTTTTCTTCAAAAAAAAAGAGAGGGAATATTTTTGAAAAAAAACATGCTTAAGATAAAAACCTAAAAAACAAGTGTAAGTGACCAAACTCTCTCTAAAATTTGACCCAGTCTGGATTTACCTTTTTTTGACCAAAACACCAAATAATAACCTGACCCATCTATTCTACACTGATCTATTCAACTGAATCTCATTTTCACCATGCTTGGAGCAAAAAAAAGTGTCTACCTAACCGTAGGGGTACCATCCCACCATAGGGCAATCTGAAGAATCTCCTTATGAGTCAGCCAACACCAAAAGGATTGATCGCTTGAGAAAGATATCTAAAAAAACTCAGTGGAAGATTCATATCATCAATATCAGGGGTTAAGTAGCTAGAAAGAGCACTTTAACTTTTTTATCTCAAAATCTTTTGTGATCTTAGAATTTGTCATAACTTGTAACCTTTTTCTTTTGAATGAAATACAATCACTTGATTTCTCATAAAACCCTTTTGTGACTCCTGTATCCCATGTTGCCTTATGTTTATCATTTAATTGATAATGCTTGACAAATGTATAAACTAATAACATGAGTTTCTAGCATTACTTTGAAAGATGTAAGCTTCGTAAGAATTTTGTTTCATGTCTAAAGATCAAGAATGATCCTTGGAACCATAGTTGGTTTTACACTGAGGCCTTTACATCCTAAAAACATGCTCAAAACCTACTCCCTAATAAACCCCAACCTAAAGGTAAAGGGCAAAAAAAATATTTTTTCACCTATCATAAAAATAACTAGGATTCAGATTAGTCCACTCGGACCACCAAAAACACCCTTTGAATTAGAATTAATAAAAGAAATCCTTTATACCTACTAGCAAACTTAATTCAACAAAAAGTCCCTAAATGCAAGCTATTCAATCTCAGGACCTTTCCTTCATAATCATGAGCCATAAGTACCTTCTAAAAATAACTAACATTCAAAACCTCTAAAATCTAGAAAAAGATTAGTGAATCCTAGGATAAAAGATCACCCTATCAAACTCGTTGAAAAGCAAAATACTAAATATGCCAAAATTGATTGCCTGATTAGGCTTTTAAAATCATCATATTTGCATCACTTAAACATGCATTTGCATTTTCATGCATCATTCATACAACAATTAACATCTTTCACATATGTCAAAGATGGAGGCAAAATTTTGAGTTTTTTTTTTCCATATTTCAAAAGTCTCTTAGAGACAATCTGTACAAGTTTTCTGATAAGCTTCTAACTAGGAAACTAAATCTACTAATTTAAAAATAGATAACTATCTCCCATGATTTTAGGATTTATATATAATTTACATTTGGTGTATATCTTATACAACTAATTCTTATCTATAGCTCATTCTCCTAAAGTCTAGGTAGTAATTTAGATATACCCTAGACCCATTATGGTGGTGAGGGATCCATGAGCTAGAAGAATCTTCTTATTACTAGGGTAAGGGGTGTAACTAAAAGTTTAAAAGAAAGTTGGTCATATGATTTGTGGCTCCCAAATCAATGATCTAGGAGTGTGTGATGACTCTATCCAAGGTACTTAATCCATAAGAAAGGATAGGTTTACCTAAGATTACTAGGGAACATGTGTCTTTGGCTTTGGACTTGTTCAAGGATCCTAATAGTACTTTTTGTTTTTCAATCTCTTCTTTACTAAATTCTTCTTGTTCTAGAGTTATTTTAAAATCTGTCAAGGTTAAGTGAACCTGATTGTGACTTTCTTTTATCCTCTTTTGTATCCCTATTCTTAGCTTGTGGTAGTAGGCTTACCATTGAGTTTCTAACATTTTTCTCTAGCATGTCTAGGCTTCTTGCAGTAAGTGCACTCAGAAGGTATCTTAGTCTTAGCCATGTTCCTTTAGGATAGGACGAAATGGGTTTAGGCTATCAAGGCCAAGGAAAAGCTAGAAACAATGGCAATTAAGGCCAAAGAGAAAAAAATAAAGAGAAATGGCTATTAAGGCCAGAAAAATGTATATCCTAGAATTTTACAGCTCTGATAGCATGTTAAAGTTGGAGGTAAAATTCTAAGTTTTTTTTTTCATATTACAAAAGTCTCTTAGAGACAATTTATACAAGTTTTTTAATAAGCTTCTAACTAGAAAATTAAATCTACTAATTTAAAAATAGATAACTACCTCCTATGATTTTAAGGATTTACACAAAATTTACAACTAGTGTATATCTTCTATAGCTAATTCTTTTCTATAGCTCATTCTCTTAAGGTCTAGGTAGTAATTATGGTCTTCTAACAATATACAACTCTTGATCACAGAAGTCAAAGTAATAAAAAACCTCAAATACAAAATTTTGTCTTTAAAAAGCCTCAAAAGGCTTTAGCTAGGAATCCTAAACCTCAAAAGCTCGTAAATCAAAAAACCATCTAAGAAAGGTACCTAAACTTATATCATTTACTCGACAAAAAGTTGGACACCTTTTTTTTTAGTCTACAAAGTGTTGGATGCCTTTATCCCTTTTAGTCCACAAAAATCTAGGTGCTTTTTTTCTTTTTAGTCCATAAAGAGTTGAACTTTTTTTCCCTTTAGTCTACAAAGATCTGGATGCCTTTTTCCTTTTTAGTCCACAAAAAGCTAGAAACCTTTTTTCCTTTTAATCCATAAAGAGCTAGATGCCTTTTTTTCCTTTTAGTGTATAAAGAATTATACACCTTTTCCCTTTTAGACCACTAAGAGTTGGAATTTCTTTCCTTTTTAGTCTACAAAGAGCTAGACATTTTTTTCTTTTTAATCCATAAAGAATTATCTTTTTTTTGTCCACAAAATGCTGGACGCTTTTTTCTTTTTAGTCCACAAAGAGTTGGGCACCTTTTCCTTTTTAGTCCATTAAAAGCTAGACACCTTTTTCCTTTAAGGCCATAAAGAGCTGGGCACCTTTTTCCTTTTTAGTCCACAAAGAGTTAGGTGCCTTTTTCCTTTAGTTCGTAAAAAGGTAGGACTAGTCGAGTTTGTCTACAAAGAGTCGGGCATTAACCAAGTCTATTAGCAAAGAGCTAAGCACCAGTCAAGTTTGTTCGCAAAGAGTGGGCACTAGTCGAGTCTATCTGTAAAGAGCCAAGCACCAACTGAGTTTATTCACATAGATCTAAGAGCAAATTGAGTCTATTCGTAAAAAGCCAAGCACCAATGGAGCCTATTTGCAAAGATTTAGGCATCAATCAAGTCTGTCTATAAAAAGTTGGGCACCAATCCAGTCCACTTACAAAGAGCTAGGCACCTATCGAGTGAAAGTCCACATTAGCTGGCACCTAGGGAGGTCAAACCTTATGAAATCTTATTCAGACTTTATCGAAATTGTCACCAATATATTGTATCCATCATGGTGAAACATTAATTAAATATCATTTTTGTAGGCATTTAAGAAAGATCATCCTATCCTAAATGAAATAGAGTTTACTTTCTTTGCTCTATTTTTTATACTTAGCAACGATCAAAGAGAGGTAACTATAGACACACCATTTTGTCTGGGCCATCACCCAAGTATCAGAGGTCATTATCCTAGGTATCTTTGGAGTTATTCAGATGAGCATGGGTTAGTTTCTCATTATTTTCAACCATGGTAAGGTATTTAAAGAGCATAAGGATATGTAAGTATCGATACATGTTTCCAAGTCTCACGACTAAAAGCATTTTTTGTTTCTGGTATCAACGCAAACATCATTGCATCGATACTCATGGCAAAATTTAACTTGTGTATCGATACACCATGGCATTTTTACCCAATTCAAAAAATTTTTTAGCATTTGCACCTTTGATTTGAAAATCTGACTTTAACATGTTTCTTGCACCAAAATTCATACTAAGCCTCAGCTTTAGGCTTGTGATTGGATTTGAACAAGTTTTTTAGGCCCAAATAGCCGTGACAAAGGATATTTCATGACATTAAGCAAGTTGCTAAAGGGTAAGACTAATTTTTCTCAATGCTCAGCTGCATAAAGTGGCCTTGATCCATTGTTTTTACTAAGCAAACCAATGAATTTGCATGGTGGCTGAGCACAGTACTTTGTCTTTACATAAGGTACATGCACAAAACCTCATAATACCCTTGTTTTTTGCATTTTTTGTCTTCATGTTCACATGACTATATATCCAACATTGGCTTAGCTAAGATATATATAGAGACAACATAGAACCCTACTACACAACACACACACATGCTTAGGAGAAAACACTCACTTTTGTACATTCTCTTAATATTCCTCAACCATAAAAAAAACCAAAATCCCATTTCCATACCTGTAGCTCTTTAAAATCACCACTAAAAACCTTTTTAAAACCCTAAATTCCACTAATCTTTCCTTAAAACTCCCCTCCATCAACACTCTAACCAAAAAAATCCTTTTTTTCATCACTTTATTGCTGTTCAACATTAAAAAAGGGAAGAAGGTGAGTCCAAAGTTGCAACTCAAAGAAAAAGGCTAATGCTTAAAGCTTTTGGCATATTTTCTCCCCTTGCTCTATTTATTTTCTTATTTTTCAGCATTTAAATCATCCTAGTCACTTTTTTTATGTTACCATAACCCATCTAAGATTCTCATGCATTATTATGGCCTTGATTGCTGTAGTTTTAGGATTTTGATGATCTTCTTCATGCCTTGATGTTGCTTGGATGGTCCAACATGCCGAGTGTCACTTTTACCATCACAATGGTCCTTGTTCATGTATTTCTTGTCATGTTTCATCCACTTTCCCATGTTTAACTCATACTTAAATGTTCACCCTAACATGTCTTAAGAATATTATACATTTTCTTGAATCTTAGTTAGGTTTCATGGAACAAAAATGTCATCTTAAAATTCTAGCATGTTTTTCCTTATTTAAATATGTTCATACTATCATCCATAGCTTGATTCTAGATGTCATTTATAAGGCTAATACTCCCATACATATTATTTGTCATCACCTTACCTTTTGGCCTCCTTTTCATTATCAACACATCATTTTTGTTTGTCTGAATGTGCTATCCATGTTCATTTTGTACATTGCATCTTGTTATAACATTATTATCAAAATGCTTGCTTGTTTATTGCAAAAATTTGATATTTTTCAAAAACCCCAAGTTAAGTTTATGCTACCTTCAATAGATAGAGACTAGCATAGATTCAATGTTTTCACTAAATTGGTCCTCCAATCTTGGGGACAAATCAAACTTATTAAGTCTAGATTCATCGTTGAATAAGCTCAAAATGTTGTTTTCTTAGAGAAATCACCCTTTTATTTGTTAAAAAATATTAACCTTTGATCTTGAGTTTAACAACCTCATTTATGGCATGGTCAATGGGTTGTTTCATTATCTCAAACTACTTCAGGATTGTGAAATGAATTCATGATGCCCACATCATGTATCCTTTCTGTCATGAATATTTGGACATCCTTGGCTTGAGTTTAGTCCTAAAAACTCAAAAATACCAAAAAAATCTTTTGTTTTTGTTCTGGTAGCAATGTGACCACCATTAAAAATTGTTTTCAAGACCAAAAATACATTTTTTTAATGAAATTTTTTGATATTTTTCCTTGAAAGAACATTAAATTACCTTTCTAACAATATCTTTTTTGCACTCGGACATTCTTGATAAGGGAGTTATGATTTTTCAAACCTTCACTATCTGAAACCCTAGAACCAGTCAATTACATTTTATTTGGGCCATTTTGGCCCATCAAATGATTTTGTTAAATTTTTTAAATATTTTTCCTAGAAAGTTTGCAAAATTTTATTTCTGAAAAGGTATCATTTGTGATGTAATGATGCTGAATAAGTTTGGGATGATTTTCTAAATTTCAATATGCTTTTTCCTTTGTATGTGCTTCCACCTAACTTTGAAAATCAATTCTTCCTAGAAAGTGATTTTTTAGGATTTTGGAATATATTTAATCCTCATCGAGTTACCCTTCCAATGGCACTTTGTTCACCCCCTAAAGCCTTCAGATAAACCCGAAACAAATTTGAGAAAGGAGATAATGTAATGCCTTCCCTTGTTTTTAGGAATTAAAATAAACCTAATTTTTTGAATCATCTTTATCAAGATGTTCAAACATCTTAAAAAGAAGTGCATCTGATTGGTTCCCCATGGAGTCTCGTATTACAAAACAAGCCCTCTAGGCTCAGATTAAAACTAAAAGAAAAAGATAATTTTATTTAAATTCTTGGTTTCTATTTTTATAATGCTTTTTTCACCCAAAATATTCATTTTCTCCATAAATATCAAAATTTTCGTGAACGGGATGCTCTAACCCACTATCTAAGGAGATACTCCAACCCCGATCTTTATTTAAAACTTGAATTATCTCTTTCTTAAATCTTTTTAGGATTTCTAATCAAAACCTTTTTAAACATATTGTCACTTTTGAGGATTCTTTAACCCCACTTTCTGAGGGAATACTTTAACCTTACTTTTTGTTCAAAACTTGAATTTTGTCTTCTAGATATTTTTGAGATTCCTAATTAAACCTTTTTCAAACATAAAATTTTTACCTTTGGGGATATTCCAACCTCACTTTCTAAGGGGATACTCTAACCTTTCTTTTCATTTAAAATCTAAATTATCCTTTTCCCTAAACTTCTCAAAAGGTCTTTTAATTAAAACTTTTCCTTAACATATCCAAATCATCATCATTGAGGATACTCCAACCCTACTTTCCAAATTTCACTCAAAATTCAAATTCTTTCTTTCAAACACTCTTGGTTTACTAATCAAAACTTTTTTTTTCCTATCCCTTAAGTTACCACCGATCCAAACACATCTCAAAATTGTCATTCCTATTATTCCTTGTAATAGAAAACAATTACAATATACATTCCGATAGTCCCTTTTTTTTTTATGTTTTTTGTGTGTTTATTTTTATACAATGTTTTATATTCTTTTTCGTCTTACTAACACGTTTCCCTATATAATGACCTTTTTGCATTCATATTTTAATTTTTTTTTCCAAAAATAACAAGGCAATGATACACATTGGTATCTCTCCAGTGCCTGACAAGAAATATTTAAATTTTTAAAATTTGATCCAAAAGTTATTTTCATAAAAAATCCCTATGTTCCTTACAACTTTGAGTGCGTGGGTGATCCAAATTTCCTTTCAAAACTAAGGTCTATAATTTTCATAAAAATTCATGAATTAGAGGGGATTATTTCAAAATAATGATAAAATGGAATCAATTGAACTAAAACTAAAGCGAGACATGGTTAGTGGGTATCAATTTTGGGTGTCATAAGGGTGTTAATCCTTCCCTATTGTAACAAACTCTAAAACCTAATTGATGAATCTTTGAACTTTACAGACCTCAAAATCGATATTTTGAGTTTTATAATTTAGAATATTGCTTTCAATAGACAATTATTCTTTCTTAGCTTAAAATGATCGATGGCGACTCTAAGTTTATAGCCATATCTAGTAGCTTTTTGTGACTTGTTGGGTGAGTGATTCACCTGGTAGTCTTTCCTTCGTATTATTTTGCCTAATTCAGATCTCGATCAAGGGATAACCTAAAGGCTCCAACCAATATAACCATACCATATATATTTTTAAGTTGTCCGCTCTTCCTTCATATTGTGAAAAAAGGTATATGGTGATAATCATATTGTCAAGACAAGGCATTAAAAATGCATAAAGACTAGTGTATGCCACACCTTCATGCATTTGATACATGCAATTCTTTGATCTCATAGAAGTTAGAGTCTAGAGATATTTGGGAATAGATAAAGGTACTTGTTTTCTAGAAACAAGTTCACTGAACATGGCCTATGTGAGAATTCCATTTGGTATAAGTCACTTAAGTATCTATGGAATATGTTCTCATATGCTAGTTATGTATATAGCCCCCAGACTTATGATAGGAGGTCCTCTTATGTGAAGAATGTCATACTTAGATTTATCTAAAATGGTTTGTAATGGATGGATAATTATATTTATTGCCATTATGATGGAAGCATAATGGATCAAACATAGTAAGATAATCTATTGGATTAATAGTGGGATTTAATTAATTATGACTGTTGACATTCCACGTGCTTGACTTTTATGAACTTCGAACGATCCGAAGGGCAAAGCACCACTCGACTTAAAAATATGATGATGTTTGACATGAAGGAGTGAAAGACTGTTGGACGAATCGCTCATCCGACTAATCTTGGATGGCCACCACAAAATGGCCATAAACTTGGAGTCACCACCAATCATTTTAAGTTAGGCATGACTAGATGCCTATTGAAAATAATACCAGAGATTTATTATTTTGGGTTTAAGAGTTGGTTACATGTGGGGAATGATTAGCACCCCAACGACGCCCGAAAATCGATGCGATCTAACTATATCTCACTTGAATCTCGATTTTCTCGATTCTATTTTTATCATTATTTAAATATAATTCCCTATAATGCATGAAATTTTGTAAAGATATGAGTCCGGGTTTTAATGAAAATTTTATCACCTATGCGCCTCGGAGAGGTGAGAAACATTGGGTTTTTTTGATGAAAATGATCTTCGGATGGGTTCTATAAAAATCAAATATTTCATGTCTGGCACTAGAGAGATACTGACACGAGATATCATTTTGTGATTTTGAAAATGATCTTTAAAGCATGAATGCTCGAGGTTCTTACAAAAGGAAATGTATCAGTAAGGTGGAAAAGAGAACAATAAATAAATCCACACAAAATACATGAAAAGAAGGGACAATTGAAATGTTTCTCATAATTATTTTCGATTATCAACGAATAACTAAGATGACAATGTTGAGACTTAGTCGAATTCAATAGAAATTTGAGGAGAAAAAAAGGTTTTGATGACTCAGGGACGTCCAAGGGAAAAATTTTTAAATTTTAGAAGGAATATGAAGAGCGGGGTTAGAGTATCCCCTCAGAAGAGTGGGGTTAGAATGTCCCAAAAGGTGAAAATTTGATGTCATTTTGAGGTAAAAGCGAGTTTGGAGGATCCCCTCAAAGAAGCAGGGTTAGACTATCCCCAAAAATGAAAATTTGATGCTATTTTAAGCTAAAAGTGAGGTTGGAGGATCCCTTCAAAGAAGCAGGGTTAGAGTATCCCTAAAAATGAAAATTTGATGTTATTTTAAGCTAAAAGCGAGGTTGGAGTATCCCTTTGGAGAAGTGGGGTTGGAGTACCCCCGAATATGAAAATCTTTAACGTTAAGAGGAATGGGTCATATTTTTGAAAATAGAGAATCTTTAAAAATCAAAAGCTGAAGGTTTGGCTAAAATGTTCCTCTTTTTGTTTAGCCTTATTCCGAGTCTAAAGGGCTTAGATTACGAGAATAAGCCTAGTATTAATAATGTTTCAAAAATCAGGTTACAAACAGAGGACAACTTCGTGTTATTTCTCTTTCGAAATTTATTTTAAGCTTATCTGGAAGTCTCGAGGGGTAAACAAGGCACCGTTAGAAAGCTAACTCGATGAGGATTAATGTAAAAATATTCCAAAAATCCTCGAAAATCACTTCTAGTTGGAATTAATTTTTGAATTTCAACCTATCTTGACACTAGCAGCACTTACTGGGTAAAGGTATGATGGACTTTGAAAAATCATTTTGGATTCATTCAAAATTTTAAAAATGCGTATAATACCTTTTCGAAAAGTGAATTTCATGAACTCCATGGGAAAAATATTCAAAGGATTCAAATATGTTGTTTACTGGGCCGAAATAGCCCAAACAGTAAACTACTCGCTGGATCTAGTGGTTCTAGACAGTGAAGATTTGAAAAATCATAATTATTTCATCTGAGATGATCTGAAGGTAAATGAGACATCGTTGGAAAGGTAATGCAAAATCTTTCAAGGAAAAATACTAATGCATTTTGGATAAATCATTTTTAATTTTTTTAATAAATTTTCAAGACCATGCCACTATATTGCTAGAACAAAATAAGGGAGGTGTTCAGTATTTTGGTTTTTTTTTTAGGTTAAGCTCAGGCCATGGATGTTCGAACATCTGTAACCAAGATGAGAGATTGACATGGGTATTACGAGTTCATTCCATAATCCTAGAGTAGTTTGGGATGATAGAATAACCCATTGACCATGCCATTATGAGGGTGGTTAGCTTAAGACCAAGGGTTCACATTTTTCAACTAAAAGACTTTATTTCATTCTTGAAAAATCAATACTCTTATAATCATTCTTCCATCAATCCGGAACTGAATACTTGCTTTGCCCTCAGGGTTAGAAAACCAACTTCATAAAAATTTCAAGCCCATGTTATTCTCTATGTATGGAAGATATCATCTACTTAACTTGTGGATATTTTTGAAATCTGGTTTTCTAGCACTCATGCATGCATCTCAATATAAGCGAAATACCATAAAATGATGCAGAATATGGAGTACATATATGCACAAGCAAAGATGACATTTTTCATAGAAAAGATGACAAAAAGATGCATGAAGATAATAGATAGATGTATGAACATACTTAGGATGAGCATGTTTAAAAAGAGTTTGCTAAAAAAGGAATTTTTATTTCATGGAGCCTATCAAGCTTCTAGGAAATGCATGACCATACTTATGTCATGTTAAGATGCATATTTTAAACATGAGATAAAGATATGAACATGGAAGCAACATGGAAAGAAGTGCATGGACAGAGGCTGTTATGGTGATGAAAATGCAAAGGAGCATGCTTAGTTAAACAAACAACATGAAGGCACCAAGAAAAACATCAAGATCCTAAACTACCACAACCAAAGCAACAAAAAATGCGTGGGAGTCCTAAGGTGGCCATAAAAGCATGAAAAAGGTTTACTAAGATGAAATGTATGCTAAACAAAAAGATACATGGGACAAAGTAAAAGATATACCAGGTAAGGCTTGAAGTTTCTTCCTTCTTTAAAGTAGCAACTTTAAGCTCAGTACTTTCCCTCTTTTTGCTATTGTTTAGCAAGAAAAGGGTGAAAGAAAGAAGCTTTCTTGTAATGTGATTGCTGATGGGGTGTTTTTAGGATGAAAATATATGAAAGGTTGAGTTTTTGAAGGTGTTCTAGTGGGGGTTTTAGGGAGCTACGGAAATAGAAGTTGGTTGAGGGTAGAAGGCAATGGAACAATGTTTTTGTGAACTTTTGGAGCTAGTATTGCTAGAGGATTTGTGGGGATGGGTGAATAGTTTTCTGAGATTGCTAGAAAGCTTTTTCTTAAATAGTTGAGAAAGTTTTCTTTTTGAGATAGCTAGTTCTGTTTTTTTTATTCAGCCTTTTTTTAGAAGACAATGCCAGGGCATATCTCCAGTTGCCATGTCCAGTTAATTCCCTTCTTATTGGTTCTGCCATGCAAGGCAAATAGGCAGAAAGGCTGTGAAAGCCTACAAGCTGGAGATATGCTTACCATCCTTTTACACCCATATATTTTATGAAAGTGACCTTTGTCATTAATTGTTTGGACTCCAAAAAGTTAGAATCTATTAATGAACCCATAGTTGGGGTTTGCAATGTTATATGAAAGTTCCTTGGCACAAAAACATGTTTAAATCAAGTTTTTAAAGGCTGAAAAATGGCTTAAACTAGGCAAAAATGCCTTGGTGTATCGATACAGAACATGTTGTATCGATACATAAGATACATTTTACTCCTGAGTATTGATATAATGAGTTGTGTATCACTACTAAGAGCAAAAAATGTTTCCAGTCTCGAGACTTAAAGGCCAGTATCGATACTCCATGGATTTGTATCGATACTCATGCTTTTGTATCGATACATTTTGTAAAAAATTATAACTTTAGCTACTGCCAAGATCTGTATCGAAACAAACATGCCAATTATCGACATGTCGCCCGATGATTATCCCCTAGCTTTATTTCTATTTTTTATTTTGTCATCTTTTACCTAACTCCTAGGCTGCCAAAAACTAGTTAGGATAAAATAAGGTGTCTACAGCTGCCCCTCTTTGATGTTGCTAAGTATTAGGAATATGGTAAAGACAAATAGACACCATTTTGTTCAAGTAGTGTATTAGGCTATTTTTTAGACAAGAAAGAAAAGGTGTCCTACTCTTTGAGGACTAAAAGAAAAAAAGTGTCGCCAGCTTGTATGGACTTAAAAGCAATAGAAGGGGTGCCACCAGCTTATGTGGCTTTAAAGAAACAAAAAAGGTGTCTTGCTCTTTGAGGACAAAAATGAAAGGGGTGCCACTAGCTTGTATAGGCTTAAAAGAAACAGAAAAGGCATCCTGTTCTTTGAGGACTAAAATGAAAAGGGTGCCACCAGCTTATGTGGGCTTAAAAGAAAAAGAAAAAGGCATCCTATTTTTTGATGACTAAAATAAAAGGAAAGGTCTTGCTTTTTGAGGACAAGAAAATAAAATGTCCTGCTCTTTGAGGATAAGAAAAGAAAACGTCCTGCTCTTTGAAGATAAAAAAAGAAAAATCCTGCTCTTTGAGGAGAAAAAAAAAGGTCCTGCTCTTTGAGGACAAAGAAAAGTTGCTCTTTGAGGACAAAGAAAAGAAAACATCGTGCTCCTTAAGGACAAAGAAAAAAAAACGTCTTGCTCTTTGAGGACAAAAAAAAATGTTCTGCTTATTGAGGACAAAGAAAGAAAAAAATGCCATAAGCTCGTGTGGGCTTAAAAGAAAAGGCGGCCTACTCTTTAAGGACTAGAATGAAATTGATGCCACCAGCTTGTGTGGGCTTAAAGAAAAAACATCTTACTCTTTAAGGACTAGAATGAAAGAAAACATCCTGCTCTTTGAGGACAAAGAAAAGAAAATGTCCCACTTTTTAAAGATAAGAAAAGAAAAGGTCCCACTCTTTGAGGACAAAGAAAAGAAAAGGTCCTGCTCTTTAAGGACAAAGAAAGAAAATATCCTATTCTTTAACGATAAAGAAAGAAAATGTCCTGCTCTTTGAGGACAAAAGAAAGATGGTCCTGCTCTTTGAGGACAAGAAAAAAAGGTCCTACTCTTTAAGCACAAGCAAAGAAAAGGTCTTGCTCTTTGAGGACAAAGAAAAGAAAACATCCTACTCTTTGAGGAGAAAGAAAGAAAAGGTCATACTCTTTGATGACAAAAAAAAGAAAATGTTCCTACTCTTTGAGGACAAAAAAAAAGAAAACATCATACTTTTTGAGGACAAGAAAGAAAAGGTCCTACTCTATAAGGATAAAAAAAGAAAAGGTCCTACTCTTTGAGGACGAAGAAAGAAAAGGTCCTGCTCTTTAAGGACAAAGAAAAGAAAATGTCCTACTCTTTGAAGACAAAGAAAGAAAACATCCTGCTTTTTAAGAACAAGAAAATTTTTTGGTGTCAAGATTAGATACCTTGCTTGCATGATTTTCAATAAGGTTGTGATGTTGCAGGTACTTACCTAAGATTTTTCAAGGTTTTTGGAAATAGAAAATTACACCTTGCAATCTTTACTGATTTGCCTTTTGTACGAGGATTGGTACCTAAAAGATGTTAAATCTTATAAAATGTATGAGAATGCGTATGCGTGCTTAAATGATGTGAAAGTGGTGTTTTCAAAGGCATAATCTATCAATTTTGGATCTTTCTCATATCTAATAAGGGGGCTTCTTATCCCGATACCTATGATGGTACTAAGAGGATTTTGAAATTGGATGATTCATGTTGGAAGGCTTTAGCTGTAAAAAGTCTGTTAGCAAGCATGAGTGGTGCTTCTTTGCCAATTCTAACTCTAAAGAGCCTTTTTGACTATTCAAATATGCTAAACCCTAGTTTTTTGGGTGCCAATTGAAGTAGGATTTTAGCCTTTCTTCTTCATGATAGGCTTTTCTAAGGGTAGAGTTTGAACACTTCTCAAGATACAAGATCAATGAAGGTGGGACCAACCATGGCCCTAGAGTTCATTTTTGGTCTTTAAACCTAGCAAAAATTCTTACAAAGTTTAATATTTCCAAGTAATGCTATGAAATCCTGTTATCAATTTTGTTCATTTATCAAGCATTATCAATTGAATAATGAACATGATGCAACTAGAATGCAAGGTTACAAAAAGGTTTTATGAGAAATCAAACAATTGTATTCTCATTCAATTGAAAAATTTTAAAATACAAAAGCGCCAACATAAATTTTCCAATAGAGATTGGCTTCGATGCTGATGACATAAATTTTCCACTGAGTGCTTTCGATGACTTTTTCTCAAGTAAATAATCCTTGTGGTGTTGACCAAATCATAAAAAGATTCCTCATATTGCCCTATGGTTGGATAGAGGCCTCAATGTTGGTTATTTTTCATATTCCAAGTACAAGTGTGGATGAGGTTTGGTTAGCATAGAATAGATGGGTAAGTTATGATTTGGTGTCTTGGTCAGAGTTATGAATATGGGGAAGATTGGTTTTAGGTTGATGATGGTTTGGGCTTGACTTAGTTTGAATGAGTTTGGTTATTTAAGCTGCCCTCTTGGATTTTCAACTTAAGTTCATTTTCTCTTCATTTTTTGGTTGTTTTTTTTTTTTTATAGAATGGTGGGTGGAGGACTAATAGAATGCCCTTTTGAGTTTTCATCCTAAAGTCCTTTCAGGCATAGTATTTCTTTATAGAATCAGAGTTTATAGGATTGGGCAGGTCATTGCCATCCATATTGGTTAAGAGTAAGGCTTCGCCAGATAATACATGCTTTACTATGTATGGTCCTTCCTAATTTGGGGTCCATTTCCTACGAACATCTTTATGGATTAGGAGAATTTGCTTAACCACTAAGTCACCTTTTTAGAACTAACAAGGACGGACCTTTTTGTCATAGGCTCTCATTATGCACTTTTGATACATCTGCCCATGACAAATTTCTTTGATTCTCTTCTTTTGTATGAGATTAAGTTGCCCAAATCAATCTTTAACCCATTTGGCCTCTTCAAGTTTTGCTTCCATCAGGACTCTGAGCGACGAGATTTCTATCTCGATGGATAAAACAGCTTCCACGCTGTAGACTAAGGAGAACGATACAACACCAATAAAAGTTTGTGCTTCTGTGCGGTAAGCATGTAATGCAAAGGGTAACTTTTTATGCCAATCCTTATACGTATCAGTTATCTTTTTTATTATCTTATTAATATTCTTGTTGGCTACTTCCACTACCCTGTTCAGTTTTGGATGATATGGTATGAAATTTTTATGTTGAATTTTGAACTGAGAGTAGATTGCTTGCATCATTTTATTTTTTAGATTACGTGTATTGTCCATGATAAGTTGCTCAGGGAGGCCATACTAACAGATGATGTCTCGCTTCACAAATTTATAGACAATAGCTCTAGTGAAATTAGCATAAGAAGTTGCTTCTACCCACTTAGTGAAATAGTCGATAGCAACTAGGATGAAATGATGTCCATTGGAGGCTTTAAGGGTTGGTCCAATCATGTCCATGCCCTACATAAAAAATAGCCACAGGGCTATCATAAGATGCAATGGTACCGGAAAGACATGAATCTTGTCAACATAAATTTGGCATTTATGGCATTTACGGCCATAGTTGATGCAATCCCTTTCTAGAGTCAACCAGTAGTAGCCGATCGCATGACTTGTCTCACCATTTAGTGTTCATTAGCATGCGTACCATAGATCCCATCATGGACCTCATCAAAGATTTTTTTGGCTTTGGAGACGTCCATACACCGAAGTAATACCTGGTCCAAACTCTTCTTGCATAGCATTCCACTATCCAAAATGAAGTTTGCAGCCATTCTTCATATGGTTCTATTATTATTTTTGATGGCATGATAAGGGTATTGCTAATTTTTGATATATTGGAGGATGTCATGATACCAGGGTAAACCATCTTTTTTTCTTTGATATTTTCATAATATGCTGATGTTGAATGAATGTTCACTTGAATAGGGGCAAGGTTCGACTCCCGATTGACCTTAAACATGGATGATAAGGTGGCTAAGGCATCAGCAATTTGATTTTCTTCTTGAGGCAAATATCGAAAGCTAACATCATCAAATTCTTTTCTCAGTTCTAAGGTTAAACATTTATAATGAGTAGTTTGGTGTCACATGTTTGCCATTCCCTTTTCAATTGGAAAACAACAAAGACTGAGTCTCCAAACACTCGTAAAGTTTGGATGCCCCTTTCAATGGTAGCTTGGAATCCCATGATGCAAGCTGCATATTTAGCTATTTTGTTAGTACAGTCGAAGCTCAATCTCGTAGTGAAAGGATAATGGCTTCCCTCAGGTGAGATTAAAATTACCCCAATGCATTTGAAGCACCACCAAAAAACATTTTCCAAGGTGAATCGCTATCGGTTGCATCTTCTACCTTGGATATGGACATTAGGTCTTCATCGAGGAATTGGAATCCAAAGGTTGATAATCATCCGTTGCTCGACTAGCAAAGAAGTTTGCGATTACGCCACCCTTGATGGCCCTTTGATTCAGATATATAATATTGTATTCAAAAAGTATGACTTGCCATCTAACCAATCTCCCTGATAATGCAGGGGCTTTACATAAATATCTAACGCGATCCAGTTTGTTAATTAACCACGTGGTATGGCATAGCATAAATTGTCTTAACCTCTCGGCTGTCTAGACTAAAGTATAACATAGCTTTTCTACTATCGAGTAGTTATTTTCATATTCTGTGAACTTCTTGCTTAGATAGTAGATAGCCTATTCCTTCTTTCCTGAATCATTATGCTGACCTAATACACGACCCATCGAACTATCAAAAACTAATAGTTATAAAATTAAAGGTCTGCCTGGGATTAGGGGCACAAGCATTAGAGGGCTTGAAAGGTATTGCTTTACTTTATCAAAGGCTTCTTGACATTTTCCATTCTATTCTCCAAGATTTTGTTTACGAAGTAGCTGAAAGATTGGGTCACACTTATTGGTTAATTAAGATATAAATCAGGCTATATAGTTTAATTTTCCTAAAAAACTTTTTACCTTTTTTTGGGTTTGAAATAGTGAAAGGTTTTGAATGGCCCTAACCTTGTCAGGGTCTACTTCTATTCCATTTTCACTCAAAATGAAGCCTAATAACTTGTCGGATATGACACCAAATTTGCATTTGGTAGGGTTTAACTTAAGCTAATATTTGCGAAGGCGTTTGAAGAGCTTCCACAAGTCTGCTACATGTTAATTCTCTCTAGGTGACTTGGCGATCATGTCATCCACATAAACTTTGATCTTTTTTTGTATAAGGTCATGATATAATGTCACCATTGCCTTTTGATAAGTTACGCTAGCATTTTTGAGCCTGAAAAGGATCATTTTTTGGCAAAAAGTTCCCCACATGGTCATGAAGGTGGTTTTTTCCATGTCTTCGATCACCATTTTGATTTGGTTGTATCCTAAAAATCCATCCATGAAAGAAAAAAGTGCATTTTTTGACAGTGTTGTCACTAGGGTATTAATATGGGGCAAAAAAAGTTATCTTTTAGACTAGCTCGATTCAAGTCCCTATAATCCATACATATTCACACCTTACCATCCTTCTTAGGGACTGGGACTATATTGGCCACCCACTCAAGGTATTTGGCAACTTCGAGAAATCCTACTTCAAATTGTTTTTTGACTTCTTCTTTGATTTTTAGCAGCATCTTAGATTTCATCCTCCTAAGCTTTTGCTGTATAGGTTTACAAATAGGTTTTTAGGAGAAGTTTATAGAGTACTATGTTAGTATTCAACCCAGGCATATCTCAGTAAAACTAAGCAAACACATCTTGGTGCTCTTGAAGAAGGCTTATAATTGGTTTCAGGTTGATGGTTTTATAGAGGTTCCAATTTTAACTTCTTCTCGATCCTCTTATGTCGTAAGGTTTATGGTTTCGGTGGGTTCTTTATAAGGTAAAATTTGTTTTTCCTCTTGTTCAATTAGTTTGAGTAGATCTAAGGGTACAAGGTCCTCCTCAGAATCTTTTTCATACTCAACCCTACCAGCACAGATTACTTGCTTAAAGTTGATTTCTTGAGTCTCAATGCAAATATTCATGTCATCTTCATCCGAATACTTGAAAATATGAAAAAGAACAATATAGGCCAAAAAATATGCGAAAGGAGTTGAAAATGGACACAATGAATGAAATACATAATGCTCTATCATTTTCATTGATAATACTTCATAAAAGGTGCCTATACAAAGGATCCCACAATGCTTTTGGGCGAAAGCATATGGGTTTTGTTCATGGCATTACTTTGAAAGAGTTTTGAACAATACAGGGATTTCTGTCTTGGTCCAGACACTTGGAATAAACTTTAGAGGGCATAAGTCAGTCTCTCCACCCATTGTTGATGGCTATTCAATTACATTGATAAAGAAATCCCCTAAAGTTTTCCTTCACACAAGCATGACATTTGTTGAGCTAGTGTTAACATATCCGCCTGAGTGAAAGTTCTTATGCAACAGCGAAAATGCCATAGGTTTATGTCCAATGTCTTGTCCTAATAGATGTGCTATTCTTTTCTCCTGATTCTTCTGGGCTTGCTTTTTTTTCTACTATGAAGTGGGTTTGAACCCCACTCCTCTCTTGTCAGTCTGATAGTTCATCTTTAAAGCTTTAATAACTCCTTGGAGGCATCTTCTAAGCCTTTTTTCGGCTTGAGCACTTTTGCCAACTATTAGTTTTAAGCCTATTTGTGTGCTTCCTGACATATAAGGTTTAATCATAGGCAATCTCTCCTTGACATAGGTGGCATTAATGATCTCAAATGATTGAAAAAAGGGTTCTAGAATGCCTTCGTCAGGTTTAACATATGAGGTATCAGTTGAGGTAGTAGCAATGACATCTTTTTTCCCAACCAATACGGTAACTTTGTTTCCAATTACAAACTTCAATTTTTGGTGCAAAGACGATAGAATTGCTCCGGCAGAATGGATCCATAGCCTTCCCAAAAGGCAGTTATATCATGAAGCAATGTCCATCACATGAAAGTTAACCTTATAAGTACATGGGCCTATTTGGAATGGGATAGTGATGTTCCACACAATGCTTTTGCAGGTTCCATCAAACATCTCCATGATTGTGTGACTGTTTCAAATGTGAGACGCATCAATAAAAAGCTTATTTAGGCACGATGTAGGCATTACATTCAAAGCTGACCCATTATCGATGAGCACCTTGGGCAATATGCTCCCTTTGCAGTATGTGGTGATATGGAGGGCTTTATGATTTCCTCTTCCTTCTTGTGGAATCTTATCACCACTAAAGGGTATGTAATTTTCAGCCATGATATTGTTCACTAGATGATCTAGCTGGCCTATAGAAATACCGAGAGAGACATAAGCTTTGTTCAAAACTTTCAAAAGTGCATTTCTATGAGCTTCAGAGTTCAACAAAAGTGACAGCATAGATATTTTGGCAGGTTGCTTATTTAGCTAATCCATGATACTATATTCACTGTGTTTGATGAACTTAAAAAACTTCATTGCTTCTTTCTCACTTATCAATTCTTTGGTAACTTTTGAATCTAACCCTTTAGTTACAGACTTAAGTGTTTAAAGATTTTAGCTAGTATCTTCTTGCTGAACTTTATCTCTTAAGGTTGGTGGTGCATAACACCTACCACTCCGAGTCAAGTGGCTTACCCTGAAAAGATCAATATTTGAAGTTAGTTAACTAGATCCCTAATAATTAAGGTTTTACTCTTATAGTTTCAGGGAACAGCCTTGCTGTCTTCGTAGGGGAATGAAAATGGCAGTGGAATAAACATCCTTAGTGCAGATGGGGCAGGAGCGACTTGAGGACGTGGTCAAGTATCATACAAGATCGTGGTCTTCTGATGCCATAGGAAGGATTGGCCCTATCCTCTTCTGTAGCATTGATGGATGGAAGTGCATCTACGGGTTAAATAGTCAAAGTCTGCTTCTCATCATAAAATTCGATGCTACCTTCCTTCATCATTTTTTGGACCATGGCATGAAACTCTTAACACATCTGAAGGGGATGATCATGTACTGTATGGAAATCGCAAAAGTTTCCAATTCTTTCTTCTTTTTCTTGACCCTATTAACTAATTTGGCTTTTACCAGAATCTGCCAAACTATGCTCATTTGTGTTCTAAGCTCTTCCACATTTTTCATGATCTCGTAATCTTGCTCAATAATGAACCTTTCTAGGTCTGCGCCTATACAGGTTTGAGATGAACTAGCTCCCTTGTCGAACCTCGATTGTCGTGTTATTTTGATTTTTCCTTTCCTGTTGCCCCTGCCTGATTCCCTTTTCAAAGCCTCATTCATCATCCAATAAATTATGACTATGTCCATAAAGCTTTTAAGGGTTCTTTTTGCCACCTCTTTATAGTACGATCACTATACTATGCCAATGAACCTGACGATTAGTTTTTTCTCCGTCAATAATAGTTGAATTTGGGCGGCCTTTTCCATCCACCAAGAGGCGTAATGCCTAAATCTTTCATTTGGCTGCCTCTCTATGCTCATAAAAGAAAGGCAAATCAGGATGCCATTATCATTTACTTTCTCCTCTTCGATGATGTTAACGGATGGATAAGTCGATTCATGACATTTCTCATAGAATTCTATCTCGAATCTATCCATTATTCGTTGGACCATTTTTAGGAATGATGAACATTATTGTAAATTATGTTGTTGAGCACAACAGCAGTAAGAGGATTCCATGAATTCCTCTCTTGGACTCACTATCCTAACTTCTCTGAATGTTTGCCACACTTTACTCATTGACGTCTTGACCTCTCTAACATCTCTTTTGATTCAACAGCCTTTCCCATCAATCATGGCATTTACCCTTGATTTAGTGTGATTAGAGAGTGGGTTGGCCCTAATATTTGGTTCAGGCCTATGTTCTATTTCGATTACGCCTCTTTTCAACAAGCTCTACACCTTTCTCTTGAATGAAGCATAGTTCTCAATTGAGTGTCCCTGTGCTCTTGCATGGTATTCATAATAAGTTGTCTCATTATACCAGCTGGGGTATGGTGGACATTTCGAGTCTAAAAACACTAGGGCCACCAATCGGCCGGCTAATAAGCAATTGTAAATCTCTTTATATGAGATGGTAAAGGGTCAAAATGTTCCTTTTCTCAAGGTGCGTAATGATTACTTGGGGCTCTAGCATTGTTTGTGCTACGAGGTTGCATGGTTGATGAGTGTTTTAAATAGGATTTGGTGTGAGGGTGACTGTTTGAGCAATCCTAATAGAGTGAACTACAGGTGTCATTTGGTAGGGGCTAAATATCGGATACAATAAATTGGGGCATACACCCCTTGAGCTGGGCTTGGACTTTAAGGGAGCTTCACAGTGCTGCGACTGGCAGTGTTTACTTCGTTTTCCTTTCCTTTACTTGTTGGTTTCTTAATTGACCTGGATTATTCTCCCATAGATATTTTCCCACTTTTAATGGCATTATCGATCATTTCCCAGATATGACCAGATCAGCAAAATTTTTTGAGGCATTTCCCACCAACTTTTCTTAGTAATAAGCTTTCAAAATGCCAATAAACATAATAGTCATTTCTCTTTCAGTTAATGGAGCCTGAACCTGAGCTGCCTCCTCTCTCTATCTTTGGGCATACTACCTAAAACTCTTAAAGGCTTTCTTCTCCATGTTCACAAGGGGGAGGTGATCTGGGGCCCACTTAGGTAGATGCTTATCTTGGTCGAGGAATGCATGAGCCAGATCTGTCCATGTTTGAATTCTTATAAGGTCTAGCCCTATGTACCATCAGAGAGCTGCCCCAGTTAAACTGTTCTGAAAGTAGTGGATTTCTAATTTTTCATTTTGTTCATACCCAGTTATCTTGCGACAATACATTCGAAGATAGGCAGTAGGATCTGTGGTCCCATTATATTTTTCAAACTCAAGCAACTTGAATTTATGTGAAATGATGAGACTAGAGACCAGTCCTAGGGCCTTTGCATCTACAATTCCAAATTTATCACTTTCCTCAATAGCTCGAAGATGTTTCTCTAGAGATTGGTATTTGTCTAAGTCTTCATCATTTTTCGAAGACCCTTTTGCCCTTTCTTGTTCTACTTATTCATCAAGATCTGGTACTATAGGCATAGTAAGTGAAGAGCCTTGAACTAAACGTGGTGGTGCTATCGCAGGATTGATATAAATAAATGGTTGAGTCGACTAAATTCTTGTTGCCTGAGGATGCTTTTCGTGCAAAACTACTTCATGCACATTAGTAGCCTCAAACCACCATTCAGATTACTCTCAGGGTTGGCCGGTCTTTTGCCAGCGTTGATGGTGCTCATTTATCCTTTATCCTTTAAAGCTTAAGATAATAGTTTTGTCAATTCTGCCATTTGAGATTGAAGTTCTTTATTCCTATGAGCTGATTGTTCTCGAGATTCTCTGTACATGAGTTCTAGTCACTTAATATGGGATTGATGATCGTTTTCCATGGCTTTACAGCGGGTATGAGTGTTGTAACAATGGTGAGCTAAAGATTCCATGTTTCGAGACACCTTCACTTTAGATTATTGATGGATTAGACCTTTAGAATGTGCCATGACATGACATGAAGATGGATATGAATTCATGAAGCAAAAAAAGAATTATGTTATTGACGCAAAGTAGAAAAAGAATAATTGTTATTGATGCAAATGGAAGAGGGACAATTGGATTAGGAAATAGCTCCACCAATAGCGTCTTTTATTGAAGCAACCAAAATCTTGAATACATATGATTACATTCGAAAATGTCTGCATGATTACATTGTTTAATCACATGTTATAAGAAATACAACAGTTCTTGTTCGTGAGCTTCAGTGGGTGAGATGCTACATGCTAGAAATTAAGCCCCGTCCATCATATATTCGGCCTCCAACTAAGCTACCTGAATTTTTTCAGTGAGATGGCAATGATAAGTTTGATAATTTTGGCATGCCTGATCAACTATTTGCTGCCATTTTTGCTCTCGCCATTCTGAGGCCCATGCTAATTTATCCACCTAGTTTAGGCAAGCTTGCAAGGACTACTCTAAGCCTTGAACCTTGATTGTTAACGTATCGCTCTCAACCTGATTTGCTCTTAAATCTTAAACTTAAGCTTCTAACAGTACATTTCTCTTTTGATAAGTTGATATGAGGGTTCGAGCTCTGACAAGCTTTTCTTTACTATCTTTAGCAGCTTCTTTCCACTGACGCAGTTCTTTTTTAAGGTGGTAATTTCTACTGTCTACTTGATTGAAGACTTGCCTCGGTGTCATGATTTGTTTGTTTTGCTGATAGCCCTATAGTCTTTCCTTAGACTCTCAAGATCTTTTTTGAGACAATTCTTCTCCTTATCAGCTCATTTTACCTCACCTTCATGTAGATAAACTTCCATCTCTAATTGATTATTTTCCTCTTTTAGACAGGCAAATTTATTGGTAAGAGTTATCTTTTCTTGTTCGAATTCCCATCTAAGCAATTTGATTTCAGAAGGGAATTCTTTATCTATAGAAACAACAGCAGACGAAGGCAAGGCATCATTAATGCTATGTATTTTCCATTCAGTAGACCCTGGGGTCACAATATTTCCTCTTCAGTGTCTTTCCATGCAATGAGTTTGTCTCCAAGCACAAAAGGCTAACTGAATTTTTGACTTATAATTTGGCCTGCCATATTTAAGGTCTCATGCCTCTAGGTCTTGAATAAAGGGGACAAATTGTCGACACAAAAATTATTAAAGGACTAGAATAGGGGCATAGTTGGTACTTCCTTATAACCCAATGAGTGGCACACAATTATAATCTCCACATTTGTACATGATGGTTTGTGGCGAGAACCAAGTGGCCTTCTACGTCACTTCATCCCTGTTAAGATTCTGAAGTTTCTGGATCCATTATTCTTGGACTTTTTGTGAAGCCATTCCTTCTCGAGGACTTTGGAGATAGGATTGAAGTCAAAGAAGAAATTGTATGGCCTCATCTTTTCTTTCGGGTAAAGGTGGTTAACAAGCCACAGATGAAGCACAGGTGCAGATCCAATGAAACATCTTGTCCTTATTTTTTTGCAAAAATTAAGGGCTCGAATGGTTTAAGTGATGATAATTGGTGCCGAGTTAATGTTGCAACATAATCGAGAAACGAGATCTGCCACTGCCACTTTAACATAACCTAGCATCGCCAAAGCGAATATATCTTGTATTTTTTTATCGTCAGCAGTATTTGCCATTGCCTCTTTCAAACTGGCCCATGACATGCACTCACCGTTTCCCTTCTTCTTGATGTGACCTTTAATCTATGTCTCGGGTGTACTAAGAATCTGGGCCAATCTTTTCTTAAAAACTAGAAGTTTTAACTCCTTGCAATAGATTCTATCAGTTTTAGCCCTCTTGATGTTGAGCAATGAGGTATATTCCTCTATTATAGGGGTCAAATCCTTATAGTTGAAGGTAAAGCACCAATATGCGAGGTTCCAAAATTGGGAAGTGGCTTGCAGCAAATTAACATCCAAATGGACTTAATGGTAAAAGGGCAATGTCCCTGTATCTCTTTGTGAATGATTCTTTCTTGGTACTATCTCAACTGGTCCATATATATTTCAAATCTTGCCAGTCGTTCTGATGATACCCTAGTTTCATCTTTTCACTTGCTGTCGAGATATACCTAGATTTAAGGACATCCCTATCTTTATGCTGTCATCACTTAGACCAGGCTCAAACTAACTCTGAGACAGACTGTTGCTTCATGACAAACACTCCTTGGTGAACACTGCACCATTGGCCAATTGTCCCATGGCAATAATAATAATGAAATAATGCATGCATGCAAAAGAGAATAAAAAAAGATGATAAGTTAGTAGTTGTGTAAAGAAATAAACACACAAAAGAACAAAAGCAACAAAATAAAAATGCCACATTGAAGTTTACGCCAAGAATAGACGATATGATGCATAAAGACAAGCATAACAATCGGACAACATAATAGCGTATCTACGCTAAGATTGCCTTTACATGTCATGATACAATACCACATAAGGACAGGCTTGAACAAACAAGCAGTGACATTCATTCATCAATATCTATGTTAAGTCATCAACATGGTGACTTATTTTGGTCATATTATGGACTTTTGGCATTATAGGTGTGAACATTCGCCCGTCATCATCGACTTACTAAGGAAAGGTAAGCCACAAAACACTATAGCATACCCGAAAGAAATGATCATAAAAATAACATGACAAATGTGAGCGACGATGTTCACTTATCGTCGCTAGTATAATATGGTATACAGGAGTAGGTAAGAAGTGTTTCCCCGAATAACCCTATTCTCTGGGTTATTCTATTAGCATTCAGGTATGGTTTGACATGGTTTGGATCGTAGGGCTCACTATATGAGTATAAGTAGATGCCTAAATAGGTATCCAAATCGCTCCTACATCTGGTAAGGACAGCTAAGGCACCATGATCCTGGGCCCATCGTGGGTTTAGCAGAATGAGTTTGACCTGGTGGATGTATGTCCCTATGCAAATGTGAAAGGTTACTCATGAGAGACATAGGTAATTTACATACCAAAAGGCCTTGCCATGCCTATGCGAAGGGTTACTCATGAAGACAGATAGCTCACTTTCTCCTAATAATTAGGATCCTAGCCTCACTATAGCGTTTGGTGGGAATCTAATGCAAAATGAAAGTGCACGGTGTGTGTTAGGAAAACTATCAAACCTTTTTATTTTGCTCCATATTACCATACTTATTCAAATAACATTTATTCGAAAAAAAGGCAATCCCTAAAAAAATCACAAAATAAAGGCATAAAAAGTAAAAGATTAGAAGGCAAAAAAGAGAAGGGAATTATATATAAATAATTATGGAAATTGAAGAACCAAGGACCAAGTAAGACATAGCTAGTCATAGGCCTAACTCTCTAAATTTGTCCCCTGTGGAGTCACCAAGCTATCAACATTCCACATGCCCGGCCTTTACGAACTTCGGATGATCCAAAGGATCAAAGCACGCTCGACTTAAAAATATGATGACGTTTGACATGAAGGACTGAAAGACTGTCGGACGAATTGCTCATCCGACTGGTCTTGGATAGCCATCATGAAATAGCCATAAACTTGGAGTCGCCACTGATCATTTTAAGTTAGGCATGACTGGATGCCTATTGAAAATAATGCCAGAGATTCATTGTTTTGGGTTTAGGAGTTGGTTACGTGTGGGGAAGGATTAGTACCCTTACAATACCTAAAAATCGATACCATCTAACTCTATCTTACTTGAATCTCAATTTCCTCGATTCTACTTTTATCATTATTTAAATATAATTCACTCTAATACATGAAATTTTGTAAAGATATGAGTCTAGGTTTTAATAAAAATTTCATCACTTATGCACCTCAGAGAGGTGAGAAACATAAGGGTTTCTTATGAAAACGATCTTTGGATGGGTTTTGAAAAAATCAAATATTTCATGTTTGGCATTAGAGAGATACCGACACGAGATATCATTTTATGATTTTGAAAATGATCTTTAAAGCATGAATGTTAGAGGTCCCTACAAAAGGAAATGTATTACTACGGTGGAAAAGAGAACAATAAATAAATCCATACAAAATACATGAAAATGAGGGATGATCGAAATATTTCTTGTAATTATCTTTGATTATCAATGAATAACTGAGATGACAATGTTGAGACTTAGTCAGATTCAGTGGAAATTTAAGGAGAAAAAAAGGTTTCGATGACTCAGGGATGTCCCGAGGAAAAAATTTTAGATTTTAGAAGGAATATGGAGAGCGGGGTTAGAGTATCCCCTTAGAAGAGTGGGGTTAGAGTATCCCTAAAGGTGAAACTTTGATGTCATTTTTAGGTAAAAGTAGGGTTGGAGTATACCCTCAGAGAAGTGGGGTTGGAGTATCCCCGAAAATGAAAATTTGATGTCATTTTGAGGTAAAAGTAGGGTTGGAGTATCCCCTCAGAGAAGTGGGGTTAGAGTATCCCCGAAAATGAAAATCTTCAAAATTAAGAGGAATGGGTCATATTTTTAAAAATAGAGAATCATTAAAAATCAGGAGCTAAAGGTTTAGCTAAAATGTTCCTCTTTTTGTTTAGCCTTGGTTCGAGTCTAAAGGGCTTAGATTACGAGAATGAGCCGAGTAGATCATGAGGCATTCGAATGCCTCCATAAAAATATTTTAGAAATTAGGTTAGAAACAAAGGATAGCATCATGCCATTTCTCTTTCAAAATTTACTTTGAGCATATCTGGAGGTCTGAGGGGGTAAACTAGGTACCGTCGGAAAGCTACTCGATGAGAATTAATGTAAAAATATTTCAAAAATCCTAGAAAATCATCTTCTACGAGGAATTGATTTTTGAATTTTAACTTGTCTTAACATTGGCAACACTTATGGGATAAAGGTATGATGGACTTTGAAAAATCATTTCGATTCATCCGAAATTGTTAAAATGTGAATAATTGCTTTTCGAAAGGGAATTTCATGAACTCCATGGTAAAAATATTTAAGGGATTCAAAATGTTGTTTCCTAGGCTAAAACAACCCAAACAGTAAACTGTTTGCTAGATCCAGGGGTTTCAAATAGTGAAGATTTGAAAAATCATAACTATTTCATCCAAGATGATCTGAAGGTAAATAAGACATCATGGGAAAGTTAATTCAAAACCTTTCAACAAAAAATACCAATACATTTTGGATAAATCATTTTTCATTTTTTTAATAATTTTTCAAAGCCAGGCTACTGTGCTGCCAGAACAAAACATGAGAGGTGTTTGATATTTTGGTTTTTCTTTAGGTTGAGCTCGGGCCATGGATGTTCAAACATCTGTAACCAAGATGAGAGATTGACATGGGTGTCATGAGTTCATTCCACAATCCCAAAGTAGTTTGGGATGATAAAACAACCTATTGACCATGCCATTATAAGGGTGGTTGGCTTAGGACCAAGGGTTCACACTTTATTTCATTTTTGAAAAATCAATACTCTTATACTCATTCTTCCATGAATCCAGAACTGAATACTTGCTTTGCCACCAAGGTTGGAAAACCAACTTCATAAAAATCTTAAGCGCATGTTATTCTCCATGAATGGGAGATAGCATGTGCTTAACTTAGGGATATTTTTGAAATTGGGTTTTATAGCACTGAAGCATGCATCTCAATACAAGCAAAGTACCACAAAATGATGCAGAATATGGAGGACATATATGCACAAACAAAGATGACATTTTTCATAGAAAAGATAATAAAAAAACACATGAAGATGATAGATTGATGCATGAACATATTTAGGATGAGCTTGTTTAAAAAGAGTCTGCTAAAAAAGGCATTGTTATTTCATAGAGCTTATCATGCTTCTAGGAAATGCATGAGCATACTTATGTCATGTTAAGATGCATATTTTAAGCATGAGATAAAGACATGAATGTGGAAAGATCATGGAAAGAAGTGCATGGATAAAGTTATGGTGATGAAAATGCAAAGGAGCACACTTAGTTAAACAAACAACATGAATGCACCAAGAAAAACATCAAAATACTAAACTACCATAACCAAAGTCACAAAAAAATGCATCGGAGTCCTAAGGTGGCCATAAAAACATGAAAAAGGTTTACCAAGATGAAATGTATGCTAAAAAAAGCTACATGGGACAAAATAAAAGATATACCAACTAAGGCTTGAAGTTTCTTCCTTCTTTAAAGTAGCAACTTTAAGCTTAATTCATTCCCTCCTTTTGCTATTATTTAGCAAGAAAAGGGTGAAAGAAAGAAGCTTTCTGGTAATGTGATTGCTGATGGTTTTTTTTCAGGATGAAAATATGTGAAAGGTTGAGTTTTTTGAATATGTTCTAATGGTGGTTTTAGGGAGCCACGAGAATAGGAGTTAGTTGAGGGTAGAAGGTAATGGAATAGTATTTTGGTGAGCTTTTAGAGCTGGAGTTGCTAAAGGATTTATGGGGACTGGTGAAGAGTTTTTTGGGATTACTGTAAAGCTTTTTTTTAATAGCAGAGAGAGTTTTTTTCTAAGATAGCTAGTTTTGTTTTTCTTGGTTCAGCCCTTCTTTTAGAAGACAATGCAAAAGGCATTTTTGATTTTTTTTTTGCACAGGACATATCCCCAGCTGCCATGTCCAGTTGACTTCTTTCTTATTGGTTCTGCCATGCAAAGCAAATAGGCAGAAAAGTAGTGAAAGCCTACAAGCCAGAGATATGCCTGCCATCCTCTTATGCCCATATATTTTATGAAAGTGACCTTTGTCATTAATTGTTTGGACTCTAAAAATTTGTTAGAATCCATTAATGAACCCATAGTTGAGGTTTACAATGTTATATAATAGTTCCTTGGTGCAAAAACATTTTTAAATCAAGTTTTTGGAGGTTGAAAAGTGGCTTGAACTAGGTAAAAATGCCTTGGTGTATCAATACAAAACATGTTCATCAATACACAAGGTACATTTTACTCCTAAGTATCGATACAATGAGTTGTGTATCGATACTAAGAGTAAAAAATGTTTCCAGTCTCTAGACTTAGAGACTAGTATCGATACTCCACAGATTTGTATCAATACTTATGCTTGTGTATCGATACATTTTGCCAAAAATCACAACTTTAGCTACTACCAAGGTCTGTATTGATGCGAACATGCTAGGTATCGACATCTCGCTCGACGATGGTCCCCTAACTTTATTTCTATTTTTTTATTTTGTCATCTTTTACCTAACTCCTAGGATACCAAAAATTGGTCCGAACAAAATAAGTTGTCTATAATGACTTAATTAAATAAAAGGTATAATGAAAGGGATTTAATTGAATTAGTTCAATTAAGTGTTATTAAGGAATAATTTAGATATAAATTAGATTTATGAAATCTAATTAAGAGATGTCTTAATATGGTAATAAAGATAAGAATATTTTATCAAAATAATGTCTATTTGTAGACATGGTTTAAGGATATTATTAAATAGTGCCAAATAATCGTATTTGGAAAACTAAATAATTATTTGATAATTCTTTAATATTATTTACATGAAGTAAAAATTCTTTTACTTGGGTTAAAAATTTTAATCCTAAATTAAATTATCTAAAATGTAAATTAATGGGATTGGGACAAAAGCCCTATTTATCAAGTCAAGAGAATTTAGTTGTGAACTACTCCATTTGGGCTTACTAATGGGCTAAGGGCATGGAATAGCTATTTTTGATTTGCTGTCGGGCCTAAATAGTAATAAGTTAGTACTGAGGCCTAATCTTGGATAAGCTAATTAAAATAGTTATAATTAGGCTTCAAGACACTACCAAAAGTGCATCAACCTTGAAGATGGGTTAGACTAGCCCATTAGTCAACCCTAACTTAGCTCAAGATGTATTTTAATAGACTATTAAGGCTTTTTGGCTGATAAGAAGCATTAAGAAAACCCTAGGTGCCAACCCTAGACTTTTTTATGGCATTTAGTGTAACACATATGCTTCCATAAGCTCTCTTTACATTGTCATGGTTTTTCTGAGTGTTCTTAAATCATTCCTGACATGATGAAAATGAAACAATAATTTTCTTGTATTTAGAGATTAGTTTTTCAAAAAAGTTGTAAAGTTAGCCAAATCTCAAAATATTTGCTTCTCTAAGCCTTCTGTATGTTGATTAGTATTTTAGGTGATGTCAAATTATTTTTGATCACTATAAAGGTGGAAAATTAGTTTTCTATCTTAGTGGAATCAACTAGAATCAAGAATTATGATTTTTGGATCCACTTATTGGCATTTACGAAAAATAGATACTTCCTTGAGGAGTTTTTTTCCCTTCTCTTTAGTGTAAGAGGTGTGAGAATTGTTTTTAAATTATCTGTGCCTATTGACTGAATATCTTTTGGTTGAGACTTAAGAAGCCTTTTGGCTAGCATCAGAGAATCATTAGACCTCATGAAGGTTCTAAGAGACATCTATGTATATCACCATTAAAGGTAGAACACTTAGATTACTTTTGGCCTCAAGAAGAAATCATAGTAATCAATCCATGGTGTGTTTGTGAAGGGATCGACACTCTTAGAGTTACGAGTCTCTAGGTAGGTATGATTTCTATCAGATCTATATTTTTAAATTGTAATCTGATCACATGTATATCTCTTCCTAAGATCCTAAGCAAATCAGGGTGTTTCTTTATTTAATTTTATTGCATATGTTTAATTCTGATTGATTTTTATGCCTATATCGACATGCATGAGCCTAGGATTTCCCTTTCAGTGGTATCAGAGCCTAAGGTTTATAAATAACATGTGGTCTCACATGCCATGCTGGTTTTTAGTGAAATCAATCTGATTTATTTATGCGTTGATTTGGTGATTTTTCAGTTTTGGTAATTCTTGAAAAATTATTTTTCATTAATTTTTAAAATCTAGATAGCATATAATTTTTGGCTTTAATCATGTTTGAAAATTTTTTTAATTAATTCAAATTAAATTCCTAACATGTCTTAAGTTTTCCAGGTTGTTTCGATGCTATTTTGATTTGTTTCTTGAATAAAAAACTTAAAAAAATTGTTTATTTTTAATTTTTAATTTTTCAGCAAGCTAATCCATGTTTATGCTCAATATTAATTAGTTTGAAATACGTTTTTTTCTAATTAAATTGATACTAGAGTCATCTATCAACGTTTTGGTGTTGACTATTGCTAAAATAGCTTTATTTGGTATTTTAATGGTGCTAAAATTTTTAGCATCTGTTAGTGTGACTTTTTCCCTGTTTTTCCACCTTGCAAGTGTCATGAAAATTACATAATACTTGCTGAAAAATTAGGTTAAAATCAGAGTTGAAAACATTTTAATTCTAGGCCATATTGTATGCACTAGGTGTATATGTTGAGTGTGCCACCTTGTTTTTGTTTGTGTGACTTTGGTGCGGTATCCATTGTGGAAAAATGTTGTGACAAATTTGCTGTATTTTCACAGGTTAGTGGGACGTAGATAATATTGTTTTAGTTGAATCAGGATGGCCAAGATAGCAATGCATGGAGCAGACTTCTAGTTAGATTAGGACTCATTGAGAGGTTGTGTTCCATTAAAATTCTTGGTTATTATCAACTACCTAATTATCTAGTTAAATTAATTTTCTTAAATTGTTTAAGATATGAATTGAATAATATAATAAGCATGAAATTAAAATTCAATTAATTTTTTAATTTAAAAATATATTTAATTTAAATGATTATCCTAATTCAATTAGGATTTGCTCTAATGTGATTAGAATAAATGTTAATCATGTAATGAAATTATTTTCTTAATTAAATTAAAAATGGATTAATTACTAAGACTTCACAAAAATTTGGATATTACTTTCCTAAATGGTTTAGAAAATATTACATGTTAATAGTTTGTCTAAATCAAGACAAAGTTATCTAAAAGTTACATAATATTCTAATTAAGACAAACAACCTAAAAGTTAGAAAATGCCTAATTTAATGTCTTAAAATTTTATTTCTGGAAAGCAAGTTTCCTAAATGGTTTGGCAAATATGAGATGCAATGCATGCTATCTCATGTGTTTGCTGAATTTGAGAAAATTTACTTGGATTTTCATGAACCATCTTTTCTAATCATTCAAAATTACTTGGAATTTATTCAATGGTTTGCCCATGGTGTCATGAGTCGTAACATAAGTCCTTTTAGGCTTGGATCAAAACCAAAATTGTTTTTAAAATTAATCTACATTTCTCATTTAAAATGGTTTCCATTTTACAATTTATTTTCTTTAAAAATATCAAAAACTCTGACTTTCAAATATCACTCAATTTTTTTCTTTTCGAAGGGATACTCTAACCCCACTTTTTTAGAGAGATTTTTCAACCTTGCTTCTTATGAAGGGATGCTCTAACCCCACTCTTCAAAATACATCCAAAATCTAAGTTTTTTCTCCCCTAGACTTTTTTGAACCTTTTATGCCTAAGGTGGCCACCAAATCCAAACATGTCTCAAAATTGTTAATTCGGTTATTCCTCAATGACAAAGGTCAATTATAAGATACATCTCGATCGTCCCTCTTTTTTATGTTTTGATGTATTCATCTTTAATGCAAATTATATTATATTTCTTTATGTCTTATTAACCCATTTTTCTTCTTAATGATGCTTTGTATTCATGTTTTCAAAAAAATTAACTTTCATTAAACTTGGGCAATGTTCTATGTCAATATCCCTTTAGTGCTTGACGCCTATTCTAAATCAATCCAAACCTTATTTTGCTGAACCTTCTATTTTTCTCCTTCCTCCTAGGGTTGCATAGAGAGATATTCATTAAACTTTTATCATAAAAACCTGAATTTAATATTAAAATTATGCATTCACAAGAAGGGGATTACACATAAATAATGATCACATGAAAAACTAAGGAAAATCATGACTTCGATAATTTATGGCTAGATGATTCCAATTTGGACATCGTGGGTGTGCTAATCCTTTCCAACATGTAACCGACTTCTGGGCCTTTTTAAAACAAACTCTAGTATATGCAGTCCATAAAATTAGTGTTTTGAGTTTCATAACTCAAAATCATCAATTTTAATAGGTATCCGATCATACCTAGCCTAAAATGATTGGTGGCAACTCTAAGTTATGGTCATTTCATAATGGCCATCCAAGATCGATTGGATAAGCGATTTGTCTAACGGTCCTCGCCTCAACTCACTCTAATGTGCCTAATTCAAATCGCAATTAACGGATGATCCAAAGGTGATGTTTTTCTCTCTTTCATTTTTTAAGTCATCACGTCACGACACATAGTGTGTGGGGGCACGTCACGACAGATTGTTTGCAAAAATCTATTTTAAAAAACCCCTAAGTTAGTTCCATGCTAACTTCAATCAATGAAGACAAGCATGGATTTAATGTTTTGAATCCATTGGTTATCCAATCATGGGAACAAATCAAGCTTTTATGTATAGGTTCAGGATCTAATAAGACAAAATACATTATATTTTTACCAAAAAATGTTCTTGGTTTTGCTATTTGTTTGATTTAATAACTTGTTTTAAGCCTCAAGTTGTGACTCGATGGTGTGGTTCATAAGTCATCCAATTGCCCAATTCTCTAAGGTTTTGGATGGATGCGTGATTCCACTACCATAGACCTTGTTGTCGAACATTCATGTGTTCGATACCTCAACACAAAATTAGACAACTTAAACTCGAGAAACCCTTATTTCAATACTGACAGCACTGTAGCCCAACTTAAAAAATTATTTTTGAGACTTTGATTTTTTTAGGGAATTTCATGATATTTTTTGCTTAGGGGTCATTGTAGACACCTTATTTTGTCTGAGCTAATTTTTTAAGCAATCTGGAGCACAGACATGAGAGGGGGCGATGATCATATCAAAGTTAAATGCAAAGATGTGACATCAAAGGACGTAGTTCAAGGTGTTTGAGGATAAAATATATGAGAAAATTCATAATTTTTGTCGAATGTATTGATACAATGCTCCAACGTGCCAAAAATTTGAAATGTCCCTATTTGTATCGATATAACATGTAAATGTATTGATACATGAGATTTTATATCAATACAAGAGCTTATGTATCGATACTAGGCCATGCCAAGACCAAAATATGCATTTTGTAAAGAAATGTATCAATACATATCAACATGCATCGATACAATAGTTCATAGTATCGATACAATGATCATTGTATCGATACCATGTTCATTGTATCTATATGCTCAAGGTTTTCTGGACCCAATGTATCGATACATTCTGCAATGTATCAATACATACAGGCCATTTTCCATGGTCTGAGAATTTTTGACTCATCCACAATTGATCCAAAACCCATTTTAACTTGTTTCTTTACATCAAGAAAGATAAAAAACCCATAACAAATTATGAATTTGGACTTTTGAATTAATCAAAACATTTTTTTCAAGTCTAAATTAGATCAAAGGGATCAATGTCACAGACCACCCCATTCCTCCCTAATTTGTTGACCAATATCACCATCAGCCACCCTATTTGTTGGAAAATCATTTTAGCATTTAAACCAGCCACCCTATGTCCATCACATTGGTAGCAAGTTGCTCCCTACAACCACTCTATAGCCACCATGCTGACATCACTTTGTCCCCCTTGAGAAATGACCAAAAACACCTCCAATTTGGCTCCAAAATACTGGTATAAATAGACCACTTCTATCTCAGCTAAAAAAGGTTAGATTCCAGCTCATTTTCAACTTCCAAAACATTTTCCTACACCAAGAAAACCAGAATCCCGTAGCTCTTCACAAACCACCCAAAAACTGCCCTAAAACACTTATTCCCAATAATTACACATTCTAAAAATCACCCTTATCCATACCAGAACCAAAACCTCACTATTTCTCTCTTTTTCTTGCTTATTAACAATAAGGAAAATAGGGAAATTCAAGCCATCTCTACTAGTCCAATTATTTGGCCAAAAAGTGAAGTTTTGTTGGTATAACTTCTCACTTTATCACTTTTATTTTTTGTTTTTTAGCACCTTCATCATTTTAGTGAGCTTTCCATGTTTCCATCACCTTTTTAAGATTATCATGCATTATTATGGCTTTTGGTTGTGTTAGTTTAAGATTTGGATGCCTTAATACCCCTTTAATGTGCAAAAAGCCTCATTTCATCCTCATTAGTTTGATATCTCTTGCTCATGCATTTTATGCCATATCCATGCATCTTGTTATCCTTAATCCATGTATGAATCATTAGCCTAACACATTTCAAGCACATTTACACATTAGCTTGCAAGAATCATTGTCATTTTCAGCATCCATAAATTTACTTGTCACAATGCATAACACTTTTTTTGTTTAAACCATTGGTAAAGTTAGCATCCCCATTCATGTTATATGCCATCCCCTTATATGTTTGTTGTCTTCTCCTTGTCAAAATGCATGTTTGATGGCTATTAAAAATTGATTTTCGAAACCTCCCCAAGGCAAGCAACCTTAACCAATGAGGATTAGCATGGATTTAACATTTTTCTTAAAGTTAGCGAAATATCTAGGAGAAAATTAAGATTTCTAGATCTAAAATCTTGGTTAAACGAACTTAAATCTTCTGATTTTGCAACGAAAATGACCTTGCACTTGTTCTCTCAATGTTTGTGCCTTGTTTTTTGAGTCAAAACCTTGAGTGGTATGATCAACATCGTCCTAAATTACTCTAGGCCTGTGCAAGTGAGTTCGTAATGCTCATACCACTTTTTCCCTTTAGTCATGGATGTTCGAATGTCAATGACTCGAGTTTGGACCCGTAACCATAAAGAAAATAAGAAATATCCCCTGCTTTGCTTTGCCCCCTCCTGACAGCATAATTATTGCAAATTAAAAAATCACTTTAAAATCTTAAACGATTTTTCATGAATTTTTTGATATTTTTCTCTGAAAGTGTATCAAAATATCTTTAAAACGAGGTCTTGTTCATCCCTAGATTAATTCGGATGAATGAGTTATAATTTTTCAAACCTAGACTATCTAGAATCCCTAGAGTGAAAAAAGTGCATTCTGGTTGGGCCCTTTAGGCCCACTAAACCATTTTTCCAAAATCAATCTAGCATTTTTCCTAAAACATTCATGAAATTCCCTTTTTGGAAAGGTATTGTTTGCAATTTTTCGATACCAAATAGGTCCAAAATAATTTCTCAAATTTTGACACACCTTGTCCTTTGTATGCTCTGCCAGCAGCAAAATTAATCCAAATTTGAAAATTTATTCCCATGGAAAGTGACATTTTGGGATATTGGGAATATTTTTAAATTGACCGTCATCGAGTTACCTTTTTAACGGTATCTTGTCCACCCTCTAAATCCTTCAAACCAATTTAGAATAAATTTGGGAAGCAAGATAGTGGGAGGTTGTCCCTTGTTTTCGGTTATGGTCAAAATTAAGTTGTTTTCTTGAATTTCGTCTCAAGACATTCGAATGTCTCCATGTCACCTCGATTAGACTTAAGAATGTGCTTTGACCTCCCATAGGCTCGTATCAAGGCACGAACACATTTTACATCTTTACATCCTCATTCACAATAATTTCTTTCGTCAAAAGTTGTCAAAATGCTCACACATTTCCTAAATTACAAAGTTTTGTCAACTTAAGTTTTTCAACTCGACTTCTCTAAAGAGTGTCAGACGTGTAACTTTTGAGTATACTCTAACCCTGACCTTCCGAGGGGATACTCCAACCCCGCTTTTCAAAATTTTCCAGATTGAAATACCTTCCCTTGTGAAAATGATTTGTCATCCACGGGGATACTCCAACCCCAACCTTCCGAGGGGATACCCCAACCCCACTTTTCAAAATTGTTAAAATTGAAAAATCTTCCTCTGCCAAAATTATTTGTCATCCATGAGAATACTCCAACCCCATCTTTCTGACGAGATTCTCCAACCATGTCTTTCAACTTCAATTAAATTTTTCTCCTTCCTGGACTTTCATGAATATCTCAAACAAATTTGGTTTAATCAAGAAACCCAAATGCATCTTGAAAATTGTCGATTTGGTTATTCCCAGATAATCGATGCCAATTGCGAGATAAATTCTAATAGTCTATCCATTTTTCTTTATCATTGCATTGAATGATCTATGTTCTGTTACTTCATTTGTTGCCTTACTAACATGATTTCTTTATGATGATTTGCATTCATGTTTTCTAATCGTTTCAAGTAAAACTAAAGGTAATATTCCACGTGGGTATCTCTCCAATGCCTAGAGTGGAGTATTCCATTTTTTAAAGTAAAATCCAAAAGTCATTTTTATTGAAAATCTCTATACTCCTTATCTCTCCGGGACGTATATGAGATTAAATCTTTTTCATCAAAACCTGAATTTGTATTTCTATAAGATTCATGCATTAAAAGGGGTTATATAGAAATAATGATGAGTTAAGATTGAAAGAATCGAAACTAAGATAAGACATAGCTAGTAAGATACCGATTTCGAGCATCGCGAAGAGGTTCGTACCTCATCGTGTGTAACCAACTCCTGAACCCAACGACAAATCTTTGTATTACGTAGACCACGGTATTGATGTTTTGAGTTTCGTAACTCAAAACATAGGTTTCAATAGGCATCTGATCATGCCTAGCCCTAAATGATCGATGGTGACTCTATGCGTTGGCCATGTCATGATGGTCATCCGAGACCAATAAGATGAGTGATTCATCTTATGGTCCCATTCACTGTATCACAAGTCGAGAATTTATACATTCTCATTCTCATCACATCGTGAAAGAAAAGTCTCGGTCAAGAAGACATTTCCAAGTCAAAAAAATATTTTAACTTGTACACACCCATAGATCCGTGAGGATCAGCCCCAGGGTACATTGCAACAGTCATCAAATTACCTTTTTGAAAGTATCTTATTTGCCCCCAAACGTGCTTGGATGAAGGAGTTATGATTTTTTGAACCTTTGTTGTCTAGGACTTTGGAATCAACGACTTAAATTCTATTTGGGCCATTTTGACCCATCAGATGATTTTTTTAGATTTTTTAAACATTTTTCTTGAAAGGTTCATGAAATTCTCTTTTCTAAATGGTGTTGTTTGTGAATGATGATTCTACATAAGTCTAGAACAATTTTTCAAAGTTTACTACCCCTTTTCCCCTACATGTGTTAACAGTTCTGAGCCAAACCCAACTTCAAAAATTAATTACATTGAGAAAGTTATTTTTTAAGATTTTTGGAATATTTTTATATTAACCTTTGCCTGGTTGACTTTCCAATGGCACCTGATTTCCCCCTTGAAGCCTTCGCACAAACCTAAAATAAATTCGAGAAGGTGGACAGCACAATGTTTCCCTTATTTTGGACTTAAGAAAAATCAAATAATTTTTCCCAAACTGTCTTTTTCAAGGTATTTGATTGCCTCAAAATGAATTCAACCAATTCCCCATGTAGTCATTTGTCATGAAAAAGGTCCCACAAGGCTCGGATCAAGGCTTAAAAAGAAGAATTAATTTAGTCTTTTTACTTCAAATATCGGTCTTAATTTTGAAATCCACTTTTCACTAAAAATATTTTATTTTTCAAAAGTTATTAGGATCTTTATCATTCACAGAGATACTCTAACCCCTTTTTCAAACTTTAAAAATCTAAATTTTTTTCTCTCCCAGATTTCTCTAGATCCTTTTATCAAAACTTTTTACTATGCCTCGGGCGACCACCAAGTCCAAACACATCTCAAAATGTCATTTTGGTTAATCCTAAATAGTTAAGGTCAATTGCAAGATATATCCTGACTATCCCTTCTTTTTTTGCTTCATGTTACAGTTATTATATTCTTTTTCATCTGACTAACACACTTCTTTCCCTAATGATAATTTTGCATCCATGTTTAAAAATCGAGTTTCTCAAAATCTAAGGCAATGTTTCATATTGTTATCCCTCCAGTGCTTGATATGGAATACCCTTTTCAAGTCAAGTCCGAAAATATATTAAACCTTTACATATCGCCATACCTCCAGTTAGGTAATGGTATCAAACCTTTTTGCAAAAACCGAATTTATTGTTTTCAAAATTCATGCATTATAAGGAGATTATATTTAAATAGTGACATAATAAAACGAAGAAAAGATTAAGATATTATACCACTATGAGGTATCGATTTAGGGTATCGTAAGGGTGCTAATACTTTCCCATACATGCCCGACTCATGAACCTTTTAAAATGAGTTCTAGTATACATAGTCCATAAAATCAATACTTTGAGTTTCGTAACTCGAAATTAACGGTTTTAATAGGTCCTCGGTGCCTAGCCCAAAATGATTGGTGGTGACTTCAAGTCATTGGCCACTTTATGGTGGCCATCCAAGATTAATTGGACAAGTGATTCATGCAATGGTTTTCCCCTAAGACTTATATTTCGCTATACATAATCCAAATCCTAATCAAAGGATATCCCAAAGGCACATTATTTTATTTTTTTCATTTTTTTAAGTCGCCTGCGTCATTTGAGCGATCAGGGCCATGGCGGTTGGTCTATAGTTGTAATTAGGAAATAATTATTTATTTTACAATATAGTTGGTTTATAATCCAAATTAATAGGATTAATTGTAAAATATTTTTTATAATTTTTTGTATATTATCATTATTTATTAATTAGTATGATTGTTTATAGGATAACGTATTTACGTTAAGATAATTGTATTATAATTGTTTATTTAATAGAATTGTTGGTATTATGAATTAATTGCTTATAATTAATATAATTGTATTTTAATTATTTAATATAATATATATAATTATATTAATAATTATGTAATTTTGTTAATTTGATATCTTTGAATTTGACTTAATCGTTTTTACGTACATGAAAATGATCTTTGAATCCAATTACATGACGGAGCTAAACTTTTAATGCAAGAGGTAGTGAGGTGGATCTACTCACAATCTGTTGAAGGATGATTTATATAATATTTTAAAGAATTGTATTTTAATGTGCAATGATCTAATTTTTTTTAAGTAAAAAAAATTAGATCTAAAATCAAATTACTGTGATAAATTATATAAAAAATGAGATAAATTAAGACATGAAACGAAAATAACATGAAAAATACTCAAAGCATGACACATCATAAAAAAATAACATGAATACCCCATAAATATATTAACTATCAATATATATAAAATAAAATATTATTGAGTATAAATTTATAAAAATTTATAATACTTTAAATATACAAAAAATTAACATAAACATAAATTTTTTTCACTTTCCTTTCTTTTTCTCCTTGTCTATATAAAAACATATTAAAATATAAATAAAACGAATTATTAAAACATAAAATTTATATATATTTATAATATTTAAAATATATGAAAAATTTATGCAAACTAGAAAAAACAAATTTACTTTAAAAAAGCATAGGTTGCCGAGCGGCATCCAAAGAAACAGAAATAAAATTACCAGCCAGGGAAATCTACGGAAACAATCTTTTTTTTTTAAGATATAATGGAAATACTAAATTAGCTTTCCAATTATATCTTACGTCATATCTTGGTTGTCATAAATTGGTGCTTTTCCAATTGTAAATCAAGCTGCTGCAATCAATTTAGGGTCAGGTTTTATATAGTTTTATAGGTTACTACACATTAAAATATTTTTTAAGAAACCTTTGTAATTAATTTGGTCTAAGATTCTCAAATCGTATTTTCGTTTGATGGTGTTACGTTTCATGCATTACCCGACAGCTAAGCGAGTGAGTTGTTCCTAAAATACATTATATTATCTCCTTGTGATAGTGTAATCACATGAACAATTTTTTAAAGAAATATATTATAAAAATAACAATTAAAATAATAAATGTATTATCTTACACGAATATGCCGAGATATTTGTACCAACCATCTTTAACCTATTCGCCTCTGGTCGCCGCATCAATATTTCTATTTATTTATATTACTATAAAATCTTTAAGATTCATACAATGAATCAATTTATACTAAATCAATCAATAGAATTATATAAGAGTTAAAATAAAACTATATATATATTTATCAGGATATTTGTATGTTTTACTGTTTTATATTAAAAATTAAAATTAAATCTTCCTAAAAACTATCCATTTTTTTAAATAATAAAACAATAACCACCCGCATAACTTTCTTTCTTCGTATATTTTTAACAATTTTTTCTCCATACACGGCAGATGTGCCAATTATAGTATTTATATAAACATTTAATTTTGTTAATTAATAAAAATTATCATGATTTTGTTTTGAGGTTTACATTTTTTTTCTTTAAAATTATCAGTGACCAAAAATTAACATTTAATGATGTTTGGATATGGGTTTTCTTCTTTTACCTTTTTTCCTTAGAAAAACAAACTTAAGTTTAATTTTAACCTAAATACTTGGTTTGTCAAGTCTCTCATTTTCAGTTCTCTCCAATACAGCACGAGTGAATGACCTAAATAATCTCGATCATGGCAATTAACTGAACTCGTTCAAAATTATTTCATATATGTGTTTAGATTAGATCATTTGTACATATACGTTACATTTTATGTTGTTTATGTCAATTATATAATTATAAATAAAACAAAAATTATTAAATATATAAAAAATTTAAATACAAATATAATGTATATATTAAAAATATCATGTTAATCATATCATTAAATTATTTTTACATCTATTTAACAAATGTATCTTATTTTAAATTATCATATCTAAATGGGCCAAAAGAAATCCAGAACGATGGGATCTGGATTGCATTGCGTCACTTGGGGAAATTTTCAAAATTTTCAAATTAATTTTATTGTCGAAATAAAATGCCACCTGGTTTTAGGCAACTTGCGGAGGGATGCGTGAGGCGACCCTAGTGGCGTGTTTTTGATTCCGTCACTAGAAAATTGACCATGTTACTTTTTTTTTCTTTTCTTTTTTTTTTTTTTGGTGAATTCTCTATAATTTTTAATTTTTTATAAATTTTTGAAGTAAAAGGATTAAAAAAAAAATCAATTTTCAGTGGATCACTCGCACATGGGGGCTCATGGTCGGTATTTAGCGCTAGGGGGAAGCCATGTTCCATTTTAGGAATGCGTACGACGTAGTGGTCAGGTGCAATTTATAAAAGTTCGGAACAGTTTACTAAGCAGAGAAAATTTTATTAATCAAATGGAACCCAGTCAAAACGACTCACAGATGCACTTTCAGAACTTGCAATCTTTTCTCTCTCAAATTTGTGCCTTTAGAAATATTGCAATATTCCTGAAAAATGCTTAATTTATTTGTATATTTTTAAGCGTTTTGGAATTTATTTTGGCAGTCTGTATGTTATTTCAATAAAATTCAAAAGATATATTAATTGCTATGGTGTTCTGATTTAAGCTCAGAACATATCTACATTATAAAATATATCTAGTAAGCCTGTCAATTCCTAAACTCAAAAAATTTAAGTTGTCAACCTAAACTTGAACCCGATTTAATCTAATTTGATTAAAAAAATCAACGACCTGAAATCAACCGACCCGAACTCGAAAATAACCCGAACCCAAAATTGCCTAAACCCAAAATTACTCAAATTCGAAATGACTCGGACCGTTAATCCAAAATGATCCGAACATAAATTAAATATAATTTTATTTCAAAAATATCAAGTTCTTACAAATAATACTTATATTATATAAATTATTAATTTATTTTATTATTTTATTTCATAACTTGTAATTATATTTGGATTGTGGTAAACTATGCAAATACCATTTGGTATGTATAAATTGATTATATTCTTATTTTTATTCTCTTATCTTTATGTAAAATAATATAATAATTATATATATGCCTATTATAATAATTTTTAATATTTGATTAATTTAAATGTCTTAAATTGTTATTATAAAAGAAAAAATCATTTTCGTTGTTTTGTTTATAACTTGTAGAAATATTGATTGGTAAAATTTTATATAACCATCGTTGTTTTATTTATAATTTTTTACTTTTTACTTGGGTATGATAAACACATTCGTAATTATCATTGTCAAAGATCGAAGATGGTTTTATTTCTTTGGCTAGACCTAAATAAGGAAATTGAAAAAAATTCAAATCGTAATCAATTGAAAATTCAATATTCAACCAAGTGAACGTTTAGAAAAAAAACTCATGTATGGTTTTGTAAGATGTTTGAAATTGACAGTTCAGTTCAATAATCCTTGAAAATTCAATATTAAAACACACAGATATGCTTTGCCATATTTCTATTTGTAAACATAAAAAATTTGCAATAAAAAAAATAAGTCATTACCTTATTGGTCAAATCAAAACATAGAACCAAAATTTCATGTATAATTTTCAAATATACTTTGCAAAAAGATCTTTTTACCAAGCAAATATTTGAAAGGGATATTTAACAGCAGTTTACTTCCATTGTTGTAGCTCAAAATACCTTATGATCTCAATAACAAATAAAACTACATTCAATAGAAAGAAATAAAAAGCATCCTGGGATTGGCAAAGATAATGGGTTAATAGGTTAACTTTTATTGATTTTTTTTTTTAAGTTTAATAGGTTGAAATTGGGTATAGATAATAGGTTAATGTGCTAACTTTTATTGGCTTATTGGATTTTAAGTTAGTTTGGTCAAAATTTTATTTGGCAACAATCTTATTTTAGCCATAATTTTACATCCTTTTAGATGATAATACTTACTTGTTAAAAAATTTGTTAGTGATATGTACTGAATAAATAGATGACACAAATTTTGATAGTGATATTTACTAAAAAATTATTAAATGATAATAATTATGTAAGTAAAATTGATACTTGAATTTGAAAAATAATTCAATTAAAAAAATTTAAAAATCGAGTAAGAAATACAATATATATTTAAAATATGTTTATTTTTATATTTCAATATAATTTTAATTAAATATGACTTGAGCAAATAATTTATTTAAATTTAATTTAATTTGATTTTTAAAATTGATAAATTAACATAATGATCCGAACTTGTGTAAATCTAATATCAAACTTGATTGACCCAAATCAAAATGACCAAACTTGATGAATCCAACCATTAAACCTATGTAACTAAAATTTAAATCTAAAATAACTCGAACCTAATTTAACCTAAGTGTTAGACCCGATTGACCTGAATCCAAAATGACCCAAACCCGATTAACCCTAGGTTAAACCCGAATGACCCGAATCCAAAATTACCCAAAACTGAAATGACCCGAACCTAAAATGACTTGAATTTGAAAATGACCCAAAAATTTTAAAACCTAAAATGATCCAACCCAAAATGACCCAATTCGAAACCGATCCCAACCCACCCAATTGACAGGTCTACTATCTTCGAGGAGTCTTTTGCAAGTGGATAGTAAAACTCTTTGTTTCTTTGAGTTTATCGAAGCGTTTTAAAGAATAGTGGAGCTGATAAATTTTGGGTAAGGAGTAGACAATGAGAGTATCAAGAGTTAAGGACTTTAACCCTGATAAAATTGAGTGTTACAATCATGAGTGGGTTGGTTTTTGGTGCTATCCTAAATGTGGTTTCGAGCAAAGTCAGGATGGTTCTAATGCCCATTTGAAAGATGAGGAAGGCAATGATCAGAAAATTAAAAGATGCAGAATCTAAGCATGGGTGACAATGTAGTAGTTGACATTGAAGGTAGGAGTGATGGTGATGGTGATGGTGATGGGAATGAATTAAGGTTTGCAAGGATCAATTAGAGTTCACAGTAGAGGGGAACAGAAAATTGGGTAATTGATTGATCTATCCTCGACTATAAAACTAATTTTTAAAATAATGATGTTTTAAAATAAATTACAAAATATTGTTGTTTCTTCACATTAGAAAATGTCACTTTGATTAACTTATTTAACATGGAAAAATTAAAGACAAAAGCATATCCTGCATAGAAACATAAAAAAGATGACGTATCTTACATCGAAACATTAGTCAAACAAAAATTTTTATATTAAATTAAAGATATCGAAAAAATTCACATAGGATAGGTTAAAGTGCTCGACACATCCTACCAAGTCCCATCAAATTCAAAAACCTTATCTGTGACCTTCAATTTGACTTTCATCTCGGCTTAATTCTATAAACTTTGAATTGCCTCTAACGTGTTAAGAGTGGTATCCATCAAGATGATTCCAAATGCAAAAGGTTACTTAAATTTTATTAATTGAGAACCAAAATACTTAGTCGTATTTGGGAAATCAGATATAAATCATTTTAGGACCTCGAAAAAATTGTCTACAGGTGTGACTAGGAAAATTGACAAATTCCATAGAGTGTTTCTATAGGGTGGGAAGAGCAGGGAAAGAAAAAAATGATGAAATTGAGGGGAGAGTGTGTTCGGTTAAAAGTAGGGGAAGACTTGGTGTTTTCAATTTAAATCGAAAAATTATTCTTTATTAGCTATGGAGAAACTAGCTGTGCAGAAAATTTATTGAAAGTATAGGTATGGAAGTCAAAAATGGAAGCTAAAGATCCTTCCTAAAGTCCAATGTTTTCTTTGGATGCTATATCTAGACAGGATTCCTACGAAGGAGTTCCTTGTTAATAGCGGTTTTTTTCGATTCTTGTTAATCAAAGAGTTTGGCCTTGGTGCTTTCTAGTGCTTTTCTCTTTCAATCGTGGAAGTTGTGTTGGTTTTCCCATATAATTTTTCCTCGTTTATTGTGAGCAACATGGATGTAGGAGTATCAGCACTCCAACTTGAATTACAATTTGGGTGGGTGGCGATGGTTGTGTCTTGCACAAGATTTGGTAGGGTAGAATACATTATCGATAGGAGGCCTCGGAGGTTCTAGTAGCAGTTGTGGTGTGCACCATGAGGTGGGTGTTGCTGGCAGCAATTGGAAACGGGAGGGATTGCCTGGGTTGGCTGTGAGGGCAAAGCTATTTTTAAGTGTTATTGGCGGGTTTTTAGTTGGATTTAAGGGGCTGAGGGGGTGTTTGCTCAAGATTATAGCAAAGACATAGCTGTCGGTTTTCATAAATGGCTTCAAATTTTTGATGTCTTTAAAGTATGATGAAACCTTGGAGGCTTAAAGTCTTGTAGAGGAGGCAAAATAGTTAAAAGGCATCAAGTTTGACCTTCTGAGCATGCTTCAATGCTTAAATCAATATTCAGGAGAGAAGAAAAGCAAGGTACAAGAAGATTAGAGTGTTCATAGTGTATATCATTTGTCAGCCTTGATAAGGGTTATGTATACATTTTTGGGCATCTGGGAGGTACAATTTGTTGTCCTTTAGTTCGAGTTTGCTTGTCAACAATATAAGTGACCTTGCAGTAGTGATTATAGTAATTGGAGTTCTTGTGGTTTTTGAGGTGCCAAGCAATATGATTTTTAGAGAGCAAAAGATGCCTAAATGTTTCTAGTGCCAGCTTGGGTTGTTGGACTTGTTGGATTGAGCCATGGATTTGTTAGGCTTAATAATCGATGCTTTTGCATCGAAACACCTATTACATAAATTTTAATATCATAATTAGAGTAATTAATTTTATCATTATTATCATTTTAAATCATATAAACTAACGTCATCGTCTATTCAAATAGATCCTTAAATTTGTTCGGTGCTCACTTCCCTAGTTTGAATTGTGGATATCTACATTCAAAGTATTCTCTGCTCTGGCTCACCGGGCCTCACGATATTATTTTCAAAGAGCACTTCTCGCAAGTATGAATTTAAATTTTTATTTATATATTATGATAAATTCTCAGATTTCTCGATATGAAATTAAAATATTACAAAAATCTTTTGCTCATTCTAGTATTTCTTTTGGTCATCGACCTCAAAAATAAAAATAAACAATTACCTTAGAAAAATCCAAAATGTTGTTGTTTTTATTAGGCAGTAGATATTAAAGTAAAATAATTGGAGATTTTATCAGCGAGTCGTTGGAAGGAAGAGATTGAGTTCCACGTTGTGTAATTTACTGTGCTATTTTATTCTTTTGCTAATCTGTGCTACAGCATATACTGTAGGATCTCTCTTTTTTTTTTTTTCGTTATCTATCTACTCTATCTTGGAAGTGTAATTTATATTCCCAACCAATCTTCCAATATTATATATATATATATATATATATATATATATGTATAGTTATTTAGTTATAGCTACCGATATTTAGATGTTTAAAGAAACAAACAAACAAAGATGAGTTGCAAAACTTCTGGGAGTGGATTTTGTTGATCTAATCTTAGATTTTTTTTTTATTTTTTGGTTTTATTTCGTTTGATTTGCCCATTTCTGTAATTTTCTGCTTAAAGTTTCTATATATAAAATTAAAGCAGCATTTTCCCTTTCCTTAAAATCTAGATTTGAGGAAGACCCATTTTCCTCCACTTTCATCCAGAAGAAATAAAATAGTTTTATATGAGATCTGTTTGTTTTGGCTGTTTGAGTTGAGAAAATAAAAAAAGAAAAAAGGCAAATTGTTTAATGATGTCTCAGTCTGGTTCTGGGTTTGAGTCTGAGTCTCAGACTAATTCGACAATTTCTTCCGGTGTTTCAGCAGAGCTTAAGCTGTATCAAGCTTTCATATTCTCTGTCCCCATTTTTTTTGCTTTCATTCTGCTCTTCTTGTTCTATTTGTTCTATCTTCGACGCCGGAGAGCCGATTGGTCATCACTTAGAATGAGGACCTCCCCAGGCCCTGATTCAGACCTCTCCGTCTCCATGGTTTGACTATTTATTTATTTATTTATTTATATCAAAATTTTTTTCCAAGTTAATAATGTTTGCTAGTGGTGGTTTTGACAGGCTGAATTGGGGCTCAAGAAAGAAGTAAGAGAGATGCTACCCATCATTATATACAAGGAGACCTTCTCTATCCGAGACACTCAGTGAGTTACCATTCTTTTATTCTTCATTTCATTTCGACTCTTTTTGTTTTTTGTTTTTTTTTTTTTAAATCACCGCAGTTTCAAATGGAAAATAAGTTGCCAAAACTTCTTTTGATGAGCAGTTTTATGGTATCCGATAGTTTTAATCGGTAATGTTCATGCCTAATTAATCTTTGGATTTGGGAGGATGTTTGGTTTGAAAAGATATAATTTCTATGGCACTTGTGATGGACTTAGAGTGAAATGGAGCAGCCAGCAAGCAATGATTCATTTGATTTTCTCAGCAAGAAACAGTTAAGTAAGACTGGAATTGAAAACTTATTGAGAACGGGCAGAAATGGTTTTTCAGGTGCATTTACCAATTTTTGTTCATGAAAGCATTTAAGTGAAAACATAGTGCCTATGAAATATAGAGTTGATTATCAGTTGGCTAAATGCTCAAATTATAATTCATTGTTTGTACAAATTTTTATTTGACGATCTAACCTATTGTTTTGATCACTTTGGGATCTTAATTTGAGATAGATGATAATTACGCCTTTGATACTGGAACTTTAATCAAATTTTTATTTAATATCTGAAGTTTAGAAATTCGCAATTATGCAGTCGAACATTGCTTGCATCTTTAGTTTACATAAAAGAATAACACTGTTTGCCAAATGCATAAAGTGTCTAATAAAATTATGACACATGGCATGTTGACATGGCGTTTTGAGACATTTGGCTTGTTTTTATTGATAATTTTTGGACAAAACACCTATTTGACAAATAGTGTTAACTGACGAAAGAATGTAAAGTTCGAGTACCTAATTTTGAATTTTTCAAATGTTAGATACCGAAAGATATTGACTATAGTTTGGATAAAAAATTTGTGATTAACCATTTTTAGATTTATCTAATAATAATTGAGGAAAATTTATTTTTTTTGGGTTGGAAATTGATGATGTAAGTTGTGAACTCCCGATTACTAATGTAAGGTGGTGATTATTTTGTGAGATTAACAATTGAATTGATAAACTTTTTGCGACATGGTATTTATGTGGCAGCCATTATTCCTATTGATTGTAATCACAAACTTCTGCTATCAATTCTCTTTCATTAGACAATCTAAATAGTTACAGTTCAAATTGATCAAAATGATCAGTAGATCCTCAAAATGGAATGTTGTCTAGTGTTAAATGCTAATTTGGGCATTTAGCCATTATCAGTTTGATTAAGCACGGATAAATAGGTGATACGTACAAAGGGATGAAACCAAAGTTGGATAAATGATTTTCATAGTTGCATAAGATGGACACAATCTAAGTGTTCAGCTTTTTTTTTGTTCTTTCAAAAGTAATACAATATATGCCTTGATATAAGCTGACTTCATTTAATTAGAAGACAATCATGTTCAGTTGTAGAAAACTATAAACTTGGAGCTAGTTTGGTGATATCAACTTGATTTTCCATTGACGAGATTGGAGTAACTTTTGACAAATTATGCAAAGAATATGAGAGGAATTCATGTTAGTTTTTGTGAACAAAATTTTGGGATTTCTTGAAGCAAATTTAAGTTTCAACCTTTCTGTTTAACATTTTAGGATGAATTAATTTCTTGAAATATGGTAACAATGGTCTCATCTTTATTAATTCAATTTCAGACGTTGTTGAATATCTGAATTTCATCTCTCATAAGTAGCGCTTATGTAAGCTGTATAAAATAACTACATGCATAGACACTTCCAATGAGAATGACTGTTAATCCAAAGTGATTGCCAAGTCTTTCTTGCATAAGATGTCCTTTGATGCTGTGAAAGTGCTCTTCTCTATAATTGAAGAGCACTTCTCTCCGAAAGCTAGCTAATTGGTTTTGCTGGATCATCTGCCCTGTGAAAGTCATTCTTCTCTTAAGTCAATGATGACCATTGGATTAGCATCATATATACCACAGAACTAAAGGTTGCAGTCTTATTGAATCCACTAAAATGTATAACTGATTAGGAAAACAGTATGCATAAAAACATGTGTTCTGGCCAGTGCAGCTCTGAAATTCAGACTCTAAATGAAAAAAAAAGAAAATAAAGGCTTTTACTTTCAAAATTACCTCTTTGTAATACAGCATCATCTTTGTTATTGCAGATGCTCCGTATGCCTTGGAGACTACCAAGCGGAGGATAAACTTCAGCAGATACCTGCATGTGGCCATACATTTCACATGGACTGCATTGACTATTGGCTTGCTAACCACATCACCTGTCCACTGTGCCGTCTTTCTGTCCTTGCTTCTCCTAAGGCTTCTGATAAATTGCTTGTTATTCAAGCTGCAAACAATGTGGAGTCATCGCATACAGTGCATAGCAATGGATTAGCTGTTCAACGAGTGTCCCAACGTTGTGACGAAACACAAGGCGAAACACAAGGCTTACAACCTTCTGAGCCAACAGCTGGAGATGCAAGAATTTCCCAACACAACAGCTACGAACAGGAATTTGTGAGTCAGGGAAGCGAGTTTACAAATACAAATACAAGAAATGAAGCCAGAGAGCCTGAGTGTAGCAGAGGAATATCTGGTAAATTTTTTACTACTGACTAATTGAGCCAATCTCACAGTTTTACCCATCGCTGTTTGATGAATTTTGCCTTCAATTTATTTCTTTAAATGCAATTTAAGAGAATTTTAATTTTGATAAGTTCTTAGTTCCTTAATTTTTTTTTCAATTGTCTGATGGCTGATAATCGATGACACCTGTTCATGGCATCACATTACAAGAATACATGAAAATTTCTTCAGTTGGTAATCCAGTTTTTTGTTGTAGCAGGTTGATATTTTACATGAACTGACGCCAACAAGTAGACATTGTGGTGACTCCATCTGTACCTGTTTCTAAGAAGCAAGGAGTCATCAGAAGATTCTGACATAATGAACTTCTGTGAGTAATCTGACCAAATTGTACTTTAAACAAACAAATCACCAAGCTGATGCTTCTTCTGACATTGCAATCCCTAGGCTGTGCGCAACAGCTTAGAAGCAAGGGTTCCATGGAAAAATGGATGTCTGTTGACTTCACTTGCTGTGTTTAAAGGTGGTTCTAAAATTAATCATGCTTTGCCGGAAATCAGTAAGAATGTATAACTTGGGGGGGTGGGGGGAGCTCATTTAAGTAAGATTTTGTAGGAGGGAGTCTTTGGGAATTGGAGCCTTATGTATAACTGGAGCAGGCTATGTTTGAGAAAAGGATATGAAGGCCTTTGCTTTTGGGTCAATAGGAGGAAGAAAGATGGCTGTCTCTCTTTACCTGCAAACTTATGAAAATGAGTCAAGAGCGTTCCTTTTCTTTTTTCTTTTTCCCTTTTTTCCCCCTTATATTATTATGTATATAGAATATTTTAAAATTGATAAAAAAAACAAAAAAAACACTAGATTGGCTGTGTTTTTTGTTAGTTAGGTGTTCCAAATCTTAATCAGATGATAGGAATTGGAGATTGATAAGAAAACAGAGGTTCTGATAGAATACCAAATTTTATAGTCAACAACTTGAAAAGGAACTGCAATCTAAAAAAGATGAGAGAATCCATCCAAGTAGTTGATCTCGTCTTGACCACGGAATATGGTAAGGATTATGATTGCCCGGGGAAGAATGTGAAGTCGAAGTTAATCCCAGAAGGACGTTGTGAAGCTCCAAGTATATGGCCAGTCAAAACATGTCCTCTGATAATTGATGAGAGTTGTCATTGCCAAACAAGAAAATTGTTGCAATTAATGTGTACAGGTACAAGATAATTGAGGTTCGAAGAGCTAGAAGAAGAAGGGTTAATGGTGGTGGAAGATGAGAGCAAGAGTTAACAGGAGTGTGAGTCACTAACTTGAAGCTAATAAAAGTAATGCTTGGTATGTTATGTATCTTATAACCAAACCAATTCGATTAGTATTATGAAATGCTTGGTATGTTATGTATCTTATAACCAAACCAATTCGATTAGTATTATGAGATACGCTAACACATTCAATCCACAGTACTTCCAACTTTTGCGAAAACCGGAGGCTGTTGTGCCGTTATATATTTAATTTTCATTCGAAGTTCCTTTTTCGTTCCAGAAGAAATCTGGGCAGACTTGGTATCTTTGTTCACAACAATGACGAAAAATTTAAGCAATAATAATAATAATAATGGATTAGATATCTTTAATTTTTGCAATATTCATATTTGAAGTTGTAAAACTGTTTTAAAATCTGAATCCATTTATTATCAGCTTTAAATTTGCACATTGTTATTCAAATCCGAATCCAAAATAAGTAATATTTCTCGTCAGATATTTGAATCCGCAAAAAAAATTCAAATTTTGAAAGTTAATTTTTTTTAAAAAAAACTTTAAAATTAAACAAAAAAATTAATTTTAATTCAAAGTCACTCGTAAATAACAACCAACAAGTAAGTCCTAAATTAAAAAAATAACAACTTAGATAACAAAATAACAATTCTACGATACAAAAAAATAATAATATGAAAAACTAATTTCATTAATTAAAAGTATTTATTTCATAAATTAAAAATAATTAATAACGTAAAGTATAAAGTAACTTTGTAAAGTTAAATTATTAATGATATATACATACAACACATATAAAAAAATTATATTCAATCATCTATTATAATTACATATGTGATATGGTATATTTTAGTTACTTAATATGGTAGATTATAATATATACCATATAGTATTATATTATATTATATGTTATATATTAGTTTAAGTATTACATAATGCTGTTATAATACATTATATAATATAATATATAAATATTGTTGATAGTATTATATTGCAAGCATATAATACTATTGATATTACATAAATTAATAGAAGTTACGTAAATATATTATCATAGTATTATTTATTATAAGGGGAGGGATCCACTTAACACTAGTGTATAGTAAAATTAGTTTTACAAACTTTCATAATTCTTTATATAATTTATATTTGTTTAATCCGAACATCGTATTCATATTCTATTAATTTAAATCATGCACATCCAGTTTTGAGTAAATTAAAAAAATCTAACAATTTAGTTGAAATTAAAAATTTTTAACTATTAAATATATACTAAAAAAATAATATTATCAATTGATATGATACAGATATCAAATCAATTTGAAATTTTATATACATGACGAGTACAATTATATTATTAAATCCAACGGTTGTTTTGTCAAAATATTTGTTTTATAAAAAGCTATGCAAATGTTTAGTTTTACACTATTGTAAGTGGATCTTTCCTCTTGCTATAATTTTATATTATATTAAATAATGTTATATAATATATAATATATAATATTTAAATATATTATTTATATATAATATTATGTATTCTAATTACACATAATTATATGATTATTGACATTGTAATATATAACATGTTGTTTTATTATAATATATAAATATTTAATAATCATATATATCATCTATATTATTGCAATTATATATAGTATATAATTAATATATAGTGTATCATATATAATAAGTCTATAATTATATTATAATATCTTACATTTAATAAAATATATCATATTATATTATATGATAAGTATATTTATCTAATTAGAGTAATTTAATTAATTAAGTTGATTGAATTATCAAATATTTTTTTAAAAATATGATGTATCTTTAAAATTTAAAGGTGTTTAACTTAATTAATTAATTAATTTAGTTTTGTAATTAATTTATTATTATATTTTATTTATTAAAACTTTTTTCAAATTATAATTGCACTTATATATAAATTAATTTTAGTTGCATATCATTTCAAAATCCAAGACTAGCTCTTGATAAAGTATCTAATGATTAAGCTAAAAAGCCAAGATTTTAGTCTACATTGAGCATATATTTTTTACATTTTACAAATGCAAATTCGGATATTCGAATTCATTATTTGCATGTCTAATGTGAATTAGAATAATGAATATCTAAGAGTTCATATTTGCATCCGCTCTGAATCCATTGTGGATGGTAATTATAATACGAATCTATAATATCCCAATTCGCAAAAAACGAATTAGATAACTATGGATATATGAATCTGTACTATCTGTTGCCATCTGTAATAATAATAATAATAATAATAATAGGACAAAGGTAAGTGGCAAGGGAGTAGGGTATGAGTTTTCTATATTATCTTATATAATTCAAGCTTCAATGGATCTGCGACATAAAAAAGGAAAAAAAATTAATTTATTTATTGTTATTACTTTTTATTTTAAAATTGTCAGATTTTAATCTAAATTAAAAAACTAAAAGTTTAGCACTTTACCACGTCTTTTGAAAATAGTTTCATTTTTCTTGGTCAAATTTTGCATTTCATCCTAACCAAAAGTTCAGCAGAGACCACTTTGTGTCATGACTTGAACTGTTCTCTGACAGGGATGACTGAGAGAGGCTTGCAGTTGCAGCTGCGGTCGCCTGAAATCTTCAGTGGAATCCAAACATATCTGATGCATGCCTTTCAAATTTGTGGTGAAGATGCACAACAAGGCAGGCAGGTCTTTGGGTTCTTTCCGGAGCATTGTAGCGCATCGACCCGAGGATTAGTATTTGATGATCGCAAAAACATTCTATTTCAAGTTTCCTCTTAGAGCAGCCATTTTAACAAGCTTCTTAAAAATAAGAAGTTAAGTCAAACAGAGAGAAAGAGCCTGTAATGTGTTTGTAAATTTGAGAGACAGAGAATGGTAGAATCGAAGAAGACATTCCACATTTAGTTTTTATTGGTGAAGACAAAAACATGGGTTAATAATTCAACTATGAGTGTTTTGTTTCACATGGAACAGCTTCTTTTTTGCACCTTCCCCATGCCCATACCATTAACTTTACATAATCATATACATGAAAAGGACTTGTTTCATTGCTTAGAATAATTTCTACAATTAATCTCCTTAATTTCCTTTTTAAAAGTCTTGACTTAGATTTCCAGTCTTATTTACATGCGAACAGGTGGTTAGTTAGGTAAGTACGTAAGAGATCATACATCAATCAATCGAGTGTATGTACAAGATTAAAATTGAAGAGTTACCTTTTTTTTTTAAGAATTGTCATGTAATGTAATAATAACGTATACATGTATATAATCAAGTAAGTTAATAGCAGCAATGATTAATCAACGAATTCTAAGGAGACAGAAGGTGGTGGAGGACCTAGGGTTGGTCGGTGGTCTCGGAATTATAGTCCAGCACTGCGCTGCAATCAACAGAATCATGGGCATGGGCTCAGACATGTCTCCTCAGCACCTCACCCTCCAACAATAATTGAGAATCAACTCTCTCCCCATCAATTGTATAAAAAATCTCCTTTATAAATAATATAAATCAATTTTTAATGTTCAACTCATTCATATCCAATTCATCCCTATATAAAGAGATATAGAAGTTGTTATTTCTGCAGTAAACAATGAAGCATTGGTGTATCATCTTATTATTGTGTCTCCTCACAGCAGCTTTCAGCTATCTCTTTTCTTCTTCTTCAATCTCCCTTAGGGGAAACAGATCACTGAAGATGTCATTGCCTCACCACGAAAACAGATAAACTAAAGCAAAGGTAACAAACATTACATAAGTATATATCATTTTGGTTGTTTGGAAAATTATTAAGTTTTGAGGATGGCAATGACATTGGAATTGAACAACGCATGCAGATGGTTGAAGAGGATTGGGGATTAATAGGGAGCAATGAGAATATGGATAAAGAAGGGGTTCTTAATTACCACATTGATTACCATGGAGTCAACACTCTTCCAACCCCAACCCCCAAGCATCCTAACCCATAATTTTATGTATCTATGCCTTCTTAATTCACTAAGGAAAGCAAAGCAAAGCATGTAGCTTCAAATAGTTTTTGCTTCCACCAAGCTCAGGTTTTGGCCTTTGATATTTATCTTTAAATGTTGGCCCAGTTGTAATGGAAAATTTTCAAAAGCTTAGAATATACCTACTTCATGTTATTATTATTATTATATGTTTTACTGTTAAGATAGAATGAAATTTTATTGGGTGTGATAAAGTTATCTTTCATAGACTCAATCGGTTTTTACGAGGTTCATTTAATTAGTATTTATAGACATTAATTATAAATTTATTATTTATTATTTCAAAAAATTTTTATATTTAATGTATTACTTTTATTAAATTCAAGAGAAAATAATATATTAATTACACTTTTCTTTTTCATATATATTACCTTACCTAATGCTACTAGAATCTTGCTAACATTTTCCTCTTTTATTTAAGCACGAAAAAGTTAAAATATAATACATCTTATAATTGGTTCACTTTCTCCTTATTATTACTTATTTTTCTTTATTTGCTTTTTGCTTAAGATTTAACAATAAGTGACAAGAAAAGGCAAAAGTAAATTTATATCGTTTTTAATAACTTGAAACCTTCTCTTCTTCAAGTCCAAAAAATTGTCAGAATATTTTCAAAATAAAATGAAAAAAATAAAGGATTAATTGATTAAATAATTAATTAATGAGAAATTAGTACATAAAAAAACTATGCAATACTTTGCTTTGGTTTCCAAATTCATTTAAAGATTAAGAAACTTAGTTAGAGAAACTTTACATATGAAGGGATTTCAATACTCATTCTTGGATTTGAATTTCATGAGTTTTAGAAAAAACAATATACTTATAATATTTGACACAAGGGATTCGTATACTTGTTTAAATGGATTTGAACGCTAGGTTTGAAAGGTGTCTGTTAAATTTACAAAGTCCAAGTCATTTATTTAAGGGTTCAAAGATACTAATTCGAATTTTGTTAGATTCATCTATAACAATCAATTTCATTTCAAAGTCATTCGTAACTTTTCAAAAGTTGCTCTTTTACTTATAAAAGGTTGCTAATGGCACCTTTTGGGTTCCTAAAGATGGGAACTCAATGAAAAAAGAGTTTAGTTAATTAAACAACACAATTGAAGAGACAAAACTCTTGATTAAATTTTTATTCAAAAATTCTCAAGAAAGAGATACGAAAAATATATAAGAAATTAGATTTTCCTAAACCATTCTCTCTTCCCTATCATTTTCAATTAAAGCAAGCCTCTTAAACTTTTGTTTATATTAGAAAACTAAGTATGACCAAGATAATTTTGTCATTCATTAAGAAGTATTTAATGGTTTTTTTTTTTTTTTTTAAAAAGAAGTATTTAGTGGTTTGATTTCATTGGTGTAGAGTAATTTCAAAAATAAGCTTCATTGATCCTATGGCTATTAACAAACTTTTCTTGCATACCATATATGGTTGGAGCGAATAAGCCAAAATAAAAGTGGCATTTGTAATAGGCTTTGAAGAAATGTTGTCTCTTGTTATGACATTCTATTTTTACACCATTTAACTCTCAAAACCATCAATCTTTAGGGTTTATTTTTTGATTTCCTAAAATTAAAAATTTAAGGTACTTTGAGAGATATGACTCAAGAATTTCAAAATTTGAAATAGATTGATGAAGCAAACTTTTGATGTGTCAAAATTATCTATGAAATAGTAATAAACACCAAAGGTCCATGTTTTTTGAAATAGTAGCGACGTTTTCAAAACAAACACCCCTACAAAATTATTTAGTAGGGTTTTGGCAATAAAATGTTGCTAAATAATTTTTTTAGTGGTGTTTCGAGTTAAAACACCCTAAATACTTTTGAAATTAACCAGTAGATTTTTTGAGCACCAAGGTATTTGATGTCAGTTTTTATCTAGTGGAATGTAGTGTTTTGTCAAAAGTGTTCAGCAATGTTTTAAAGAAAAAAACCATTGAATTTTCTACATTAGTAACGTTTCGCGGTGTAATCACCATTAATATTATAGTTTATTAATATACTTTATTTATTTAAAAGGTGTTTATCAACTTTTGTCAACTAAATACTACAAAACATGAACTACTTGTTTTTGATTTATATGCATTTAGTGATGTTTTATGTGATAGCTATTAACTTTGTCACACCCCAAACCGACACATAATTGACGTTACACATCTGCGAGATCAAATCTCACAAATATGCAAGGCAACCAACTAACAAAATGGAATTAAAATATATATATATATGTTTACAAAATAAAAGAAATTGAATTGTTTAAAAATCGAATGCAATAAAATGAAATTTATAGGCATAACAAAATTTTGAAATAAAAGTGCAAAACCTTTAACAGTCTATTAAATAATAGTCTCAAAAAATTGTAGGTTTTTTTTTTAAACACGAAACTCTAAACAAATATATACTAAAATTGAAACGTCACTCTCCGATATTCCTACATGTTAGTCCATATTCGAAACTTGTAAAATATTAAAGAATATAATGAGTATAACTACTCAGTAAGCAACTAACATTCCTTCAATTGGGTTAAACATGCTAAAAAATTGTAAGGCCAAAATAACGATTGGAATTAAGAAATACAAAATTTTGGGTAATCTTATATTTGTAAATAACTTATTTCAAAATAATAGTATGACAAATATATTTAAATGAAATTCTTATGCTTAAATCTTTGAAATATATAATCTAACTATCTCCCTTTATAAGCTAAAGACAAAAACTGCTATTCCAAACTGATGGCACAGTTCAAAATAAAAACCACTATTCTTAACTGGTGGCATGGTTCAAAATAAAAACCATTATTCTATACCAGTGGCACGATTCAATACGAAAACCACTACTCTTAACTGATGGCATGGTTCAATATGAAAACCACTATTCTTAACTGATGGCATGGTTTGGAACCGGTTCCTAATCACAAGGTATATGTCGACATGGCCAACAATTAACCCTTATTGGCAAGGTTCAAGCATAGCATATCGGGAGATTACCCATAACTTAATATGTACGTTCGTTGCATTTAGAAACAAACACATTTTATGCACAAAATACTTCTCATACATATATCTATAAATTATCAAGTAAACCATTTAGCAAAATCATAGCAAAATTACAATCATAAAAAGAAATATACAGATAAATAGCACAATATTTTTCAAATCCAAATATAAAACTATAGATTTCATGGTTAACCCAATTTACTAAAACATGGGACAGAATAACATATTTTTGCATATATGATGTAAAAATATCTAGGACTAATTTTTCAAAAATAAATACTGAAGGAATATCAAGTCACTTATCTGATTCACTAAATTGACACTTAAGTAAATCACACAATTCTTCTAAAAGAAATATGAATATCTAAAAATCAGAATTTAACAAAATTTAAATTTAACAATGGATAACTTTTCGTTGGTTATTTAGAGACATTTGGGTAGTGTGGCAACCTTCCTTACAAACCGAGATTTTCTTAGTAATAAAATATTTAAAACTACGTAAACTTTAAAAACTAACAATTAAAAGATAAAATTAGTATCAACATAAACTTTATGAAAATATAATTAACTCCTTAAAAATTTTCATATTTTGAAAATAAATATATAAACAAATAGAATTCTCTTAAAATCAAGTAAAATAAAGATAATTTCATAAATATGTATTTTAATATGTAAAAATTCACTAAAATTAGTAAAATTGAGATTAATACTATTTTTAACTAAAAATATTTTATTTGGCTGAAAAAGATTTTACAAAATTAAAAATGAATTTTTTTTCTAAATTTTAGAATTTAGCAATCTATGATTATTTGGCTTACTTGAAGCCATTATAAAACCAAATTCACGCAAACACTGATATCGTTTAAAAGCACAATTCAATAGTAAAGATGGAATACTATAATGTGGAATTTTATTTTGACAAAAATAGTTTCATATAACTAAGTTTGGGGTCTAAACTTTAAAAATCGTCCCAAACAATTTAGAATTTTCTAGGCTTCCAGATTAGCTGATTCAATTAGCCTACTTTAGGGCTTCAGTTCCTTTCACACAGAACTCGTATAGCCAAATTAATTGTACCATTAGAAAGTTCATATTTTGTACTATGAAATCTATTTATGTTTTGCCATAAATTGTCACCAGCAAATAGTTTTCTGATGTCCCAAATTTGGCTCATTGGAATTGTTAGAAAACCCAAATCAGTAACCTTAAAAAAATTATAACTCATAAAATACTCAACCAAATGAAGTGCCACACCAGCCATTTGAAAGATCTCAACTAAACCTTTCATCGATACTCATAATGTCATTGGAAAGTCACCAAAAAGTTGTCAAAATTTTTAAAATATCAACTACTTCAAAATAAAAGCATGGGTTTTATGAAAATTGATAAAAAAATATAAGAATTTCACAAAAATTAAGCAAAATCTTACCTAAATCCTTGTTTTCTACAATGGATTTGCCTTTCTTTTGCCTTTCTTCTTCTTCCCTAGGGTTAGACTCTTTTACAACCTTATCTGACAAAAAGTAATATAAAACCTTGTAACCCTAGTTTTTTTCTTTATTAGGCTAATAACTTTAGAAAATTAAACTGGACCTTAGTACTAAACTAAAATTGGGCTAACTATTTAATAAAATAACAAAATATATTTATTTTTTATGGGCTTTATAAACTTACAATTGTTAAAAGAACATATGCAAAACACAGAGTTCTGCTTAGGCTGCTAAAAGAAATTAAAACCCAGGTTTCCCCCTTTTGCAGAAGCAAACTTTTTTCTCTCTCCATCTCTTTCTTTAGGCATCCTTTTCCCTCTCTTCAGCCCTTTCTCTTAATTCCTTTGAAGTGCATCTATCTTGCTCTTCATCTTATTTTAAGGTATGTTTTTTTTTGTCTTCTACAATTACTAAATACTATATATCAAGTAATTTTTATCATGATTTCTAAAAAATAATTTTAAGTTAAGATTATATTATTATGACAAATAATTGAGAAATTAATTGATAGTAGTCTTTTTTGACATTTTCTTACCTATTCCTAAACCTTGATGTTATTTATTTTTCGTATATAGCCATTTGCTGATTTTTAGTTAATTATTAATGTGAACAATTGTGTGCATGTATTTATATATGTGCATTATAATGTATTTTCATACTGACTATTAGAGTTTATCAAATCAATTGTTTTAAATATTAATATGATAATATGTCATATTCTTTAATAAATTATTTAACAAATTAATTTTATATAACAAATTAATTTTATTATATCCTTTTTGTGTTAACAAATATTAATATAAACAAACAAATATAATTAAAAATGTCCTATTTTATCAAATTAATAATAATTTATTTTTGGATTTAGAAAATTAAATTATGCAAAAATCATTATATCATAAAAATAATATAAATTCTGTTTGAACCTATCGCAACGTACGACGGGGTGGATCCTCACGGATCTATGAATGCATATGACTTAAAATATTTTTCTAACTTGGAATGTATTTTTGATCAAGACTTTTCCTTTGGTGATGTGATGAAACAAGAAGTATGGATTCTCCACTTGTGATACAGTGTAGGGGACTATAAGATGAATCGTTCATCTTATTGGTCTCAGATGACCATCGCAAAATGGCCAATGCTTGGAGTTGCCATTGATCATTTTAGGCTAGGCATGATCGGATGCCTATTGAAACCTATGTTCTGAGTTACGAAACTCAGAACATCGATCCCGTGGTCTACGTAGTACAAAGATTCACTATTTGGGTTCAGGAGTTGGTTACATGCGATGAGGTATGAACCTCTTCGTTACACCTGAAATCGGTACCTTACTAGCTATGTCTTATCTCGGTTTCGATTCTTTAAATCTTAACTTGTCATTATTTCAATATAACCTCTTTTAATGCATGAATCTTGTAGAAATAATCCAGGTTTTGATAAAAAAATAATCTCATCTACGTCCTGAAGAGATGGGGAATATAAAGATCTTTGATAAAAATGACCTCTAGATTTTACTTTGAAAATGGAATGTTCCACTTTGGTCACTGAAGAGATAAACACCTGGAACATTACCTTTAATTTTATTTGGAAACATTTTGAAAACATGAATGCAAATAATCATCACAAAGAAATCATGTTAGTAAGGCACTAAATGAAATAACATAGCATGGATCATTCAATGCAATGATAAAAAAAATGGGTAGACTATTGGAATTTATCTCGCTATTGGCATCGATTATCTAGGAATAATCGAATCCACAGTTTTCGAGATGCATTTAGGTTTCTTGATTAAACAAGGTTTGTTTGACACATTCATGAGAGTCCAAGAATAAGAAAATTAGCTGTAGTTCGAAAGACAGGGTTGGAGTATCCCTTCGAAAAGGTGGGGTTAGAGTATCCCCATAGACAACAAATAATTTTGATAAAGAAGGATTTTTAAATCTTGACAATTTTGAAAAGCGGGTTTGGAGTATACCCTCGGAAGGTCGGGGTTAGAGTATTCCCATTATTTTGACAAAAGAAGGTTTTTAGTCTTGACAATTTTGAAAAACGGGGTTGGAGTGTCCCCTTAGAAAGGCGGGGTTGGAGTATCCCCAAAAGTGATACGTTTGGCACTCTATAGAGAAGTCAAGTAGGAAAACTTAAGTTGGCAAAAACCTTGTGATTTAGGGAATGTAAGAGCCTTTCAACGACTTTTGGCAAAAAAAATTATTGTGAATGAGGATGGTAAAGATGTAAAATGTGTCCGTACCTTGATACGAGCCTATGGGAGGTCAAAGCATATTCTCGAGTCTAATCCGGTTGACATAGAGACATTCGAATGTCTTGAGACAAAATCAGGAAAATAACTTAATTTTTAATCAAAATCGAAAAGCAGGGGACAACATTGCGCTATCTAGCTTCCAAAATTTATTTTATATTGGTTTGAAGGCTTTAGAGGGTGGGCGAGATACTGTTAGAAAGGTAACTCGATGAGGACCAATCTAAAAATGCTCCCGATATCACAAAAAGTCACTTTCTAGGAAAGTAAATTTTCAAGTTCAGATTTGTTATTCTACTGGTAGAGCATATGAGGGACAATGTGTGTCAAAATTTGAAAAATCACCTCGGTCTCATTTGGCATCGAAAAATTTCAAGTGATACCTTTCTGAAAAGGAAATTTCATTAATATTTTAAAAAAAATGTTTGAACAATTTGAAAAAATCATTTAGTGGGCCTGAATGGCCCAACCAGAATACATGTTCAGATTCTAGAGGTTTCGGATAGTTTAGATTTGAAAAATCATAACTCTCTCATCCAGAACGATCCGGGGGTGAATAAGACACCATTTTAAAGATAATTTGACATGCTTTGAGAGAAAAATATCAAAAAATTCATGAAAAATCGTTTCAGATTTTAAAGTGATTTTTCAATTTGCAACAGTTGTGCTGCCAGCAAGGAACAAAGTAAAGCAGGGGATATTTCTTGTTTTCCTTTTGCTTACGAGTCTACACTCAAATCATTAACATTCGAATGTCCATGACTAAAGGGAAAGAGTGGCATGAGCATCATGAACTCATTTGCACAGCACTGGAGTAATTTGGGACAATGAAATAGTCCGTTAATCATACCACTTAAGGTTTTGACTAAAAAACAAGGCACAAACATTTTGGGGATGAGTGTAAAGCCATTTTCGTTGGAAAATCAGAAGATTTGAGCTTGTTTAACCAAGATTCTAGATTTGGAAAACTTAATTTTCCCCAATATATTTTGCTAGCTTTAAGAAAAATGCTAAGTCTATGCTAGTCCACATTGGTTGAGGTTAATATGCTTGGCTTAGGGGGTTTCGAAAATCAGTTTTTATCAGCCATCAAACATGCATTTTGACAACAAACATACAAGGGGATGGCATGTAACATGAACGGGGATGCTAATTTTACTAATGGCCTAGACAAACAAAGTCTCATGCAATTTGACAAGAAAATGTTATGGATGTTGAAAATGGCAATGATTCATGCAAGTTAATGTGTAAATGTGCTTAAAATGTGTTAGGCTAATGATTCATACATGAATTAAGGATAACAAGATGCGTGGGCATGGCATAAAATGCATGAGCGAGAGACATCAAACTAATGAGGATGAAATGAGCCATTTAGCACATCAAAGAGGCATTAAGGCATCCAAATCTTAAACTACCACAACCAAAAGCTATAATAATGCATGATAATCCTAAGAGGGTGATGGAAACATGGAGAGCTCACTAAAATGATAAAGATGCTAAAAAACAAAAAATGCAAGTGATAGAGTAAAAAGTTATACCAATAAACTTTAATTTTTTTGGCCAAATAGTCGGAGCAACAGAGATGGCTTGAATTTCCCTCTTTTCCTTGTTGTTAATAAGCAAGAAAAAGAGAAAAACAATGAGGTTTTGGTTCTGGTATGGATGAGGGTGATTTTTAGAATGTGTAGAGTTTGAGAGTAAGTGTTTTGGGGCTATTTTTGGTTGGTGGGTGAAGAGCTACGGGATTTGGTTTTTTGATGTGTGAATATGTTTTTTTGGAAGCTGAAAGAAGCTAGAATCTAACCTTTTTCTAGCTGAGATAGAAGTTGTCCATTTATACCAGCATTTTGGAGCTAATTTGGAGGTGTTTTTGGCCATTTCTCAAGGGGGATAAGGTGATGTCAGCATGGTGGCTATAAGGTGGCTGTAGGGAACAACCTACTGCCATTTGTGATTCGCATAGGGTGGCTGGTTTAAATGCTAAAATGATTTTCTAGCAAATAGGGTGGCTGATGGTGATATTGGTTAACAAGCTAGGCATTAGGGTGATCATGTGATGTTGACCTTTTTTGATCCAATTTAGACTTCAAAAAAATATTATGATTAATTCAAAAGTCTAAATTCATAATCTAATATGTGTTTTAATCTTTCTTGATGCAAAGAAATAAGTTAAAATCGAGTTTTGGATCAATGGTGGACGAGTCAACAATGCCTGGATCATGAAAATGGCTTGCATGTATCAATACATTGCGTAATGTATCGATACTTTTGGTCTAAAAACCTTGATAGTATCGATACTATGAACCATTGTATCGATACCATGAACCACTATATCGATACATGTTGATATGTATTGATACATTTCTTTATAGAATGCATGTTTTGGTCCTGGCATGGCCTAGTATCGATACATGAGGTCTTTTATTGATACATCTATATGTTGTATCGATACAAATGGGGACATTTCAAATTTTTGGCACGTTGGGGCATTGTATCGATACATTCAAGTAAAATTATGAATTTTCTCGTATCTTTTATCCCCGGATACCTTGGACTACGTAATTTGATGCCATATCTTTTCATTTACCTTTGATATGATCCCTAGGCCTTCTTGACCTCTTAAAATACTGTCGCCTGGTGATTATCGCCTCATCTTACATCCATGCTCCAGATTATTAAAAATTAGCCCGGATAAAATAAGGTGTCTACAGCTACCCCTTTTTGACTGTTGCTAAGAATCAAGAATAGGGCAAAGACAAATAGACATTATTTTGCCCAGGGTGGACTGATGCTCCCCAGAACACTAGGGAGTTAGGTTTTCTAAGGTTTGACCCCCTTAGGCAGGTACAGAGTAACATGAATTTTGATGTGGGTGCCACAGCTTGTGCAGGCTTTGACTTAAACTTAGGTGTCACTAGCTTATGGGCTTTAACTCAGACTTGGGTGCCACCAACTTGTGTGGGCTTTAAAAAGATGCCACTGACATGTGGGCTTTAAAGAGGTGCCACTGACTTATGGACTTTAAAAGGGTGCCACTGACTTGTGGGCTTTAAAGGGTGCCACTGACTTGTGGGCTTTAAAGATGTGCCATGACTTATGGGCTTTAAAAAGGTGCCACTAACTTGTGGGCTTTGAAAAAGGTGCCACTAACATGTGGGCTTTAAAGAGGTGCCACTGACTTATGGGCTTTTAAGGGGTGCCACTAACATGTGGACTTTAAAAGGGTGCCACTGACTCATGGGCTTTTAAAAGGTGCCATTGACTTGTGGGCTTTTAAAGGGTGTTATTGACTTATGGGCTTTAAGGGGTGCCATTGACTTGTGGGCTTTAAAAGGTGCCATGACTTGTGGGCTTTTAAAGGGTGCCACTGGCTTATGGGCTTTGAAGAGGTGCCACTTACTTGTGGGCTTTTAAGGGTGCCATGACTTATGGGCTTTAAAAGGGTTGGCGACAAAGTTTTTGATAAAACTTCTAATACAAGCTTTTCTTAACAAAAGTTCATGATAGAATTTCCTGTTGAAAAGGGTTTTGGCACTAATTCTTGACAAAATTCTTGACAAAGCTTTTGATGTATGTTCTCAACAAAAGTTTTTTGATGATAGACAATAATTTTTTGGCAGCACTTTGATAATAGTTGCTTGATAAAAAGGGTTTTGACATGAGGTGATGAGAAAAAAAAGAACCTTACCTAAATGGCACTTAGTTTGCGAAGCTTAGAGTTCTTACCAAGAATTCTTTGGAGGTTCAGCAAACCTGGCTTAAAGTGATATTGTAAAAATGATGACGTAAGATGGTAATGTGAATGCATGATATGAAATGCTATCATGATTGCATGATATGAAGTCTAATACGGGAGATAGCTGTAGTTCTCCTTGTACATCATTCAGACTCTCAAAGGGATGGCAATTCATCTTTGTTGCAACAATAGACAAAAATTTTCCTAATCCCGCTAGGGATTGTAGGTTGTCCCGGTTCCATTAGGGATATGACCAAAAAATTTAGTCTGGAGAACTTGGATTGTTGCATTTCTCGATTCGGGAGGCTCAATCATTTTCTTGACAAATGGAAGGCATTGTCAACAATTTGGAGACTATTTGACCGATCAGGTTGATGTCTCTGATAGGATTCTGATAGAACGCATGGGTTAATTTTTGGTTAGTTTAAAATGTTTTTTCTTAAGATGTGGCTTGTGAGAGCAAGAAATGGTTTGGTGTATGGTCATTCCTAGCGGGTGCTTGGATGTGAAAAGTGCATGATCTTAATGATCAGGGCATAAGCAGAGTTCCTATGCTTTTCTTTTTCTTTCGATGTAATATCAAGATGTCCTGATGCATATTTCAATTAATTATCAAACATTATCAGTTAAATGACAAGTGCA
>JBBYHM010000013.1:2568908-2581643 GCA_038381775.1 Adansonia rubrostipa
TTCTTTACACCGTCTTTCATTTGGATGAGCTAAATGACTGAAGAAACTCAAGCTTCAAAATTTTCAGTCATGCATTACATGTATAGCCAGAGAAGATGACCCAATTGGTGGTATCGTTGGAACTTTTTAGACTCAATCATAAGTGTAATTATTATTATTTTTTTTAATTTTTTTGTTAATGGATGCATTAAGATAAATTTAAAAATTAGTTACTATACTATTTATAATGATAATATTGTATAAAATGTAACAACAGATAACTTTTTACATGTTGTTTAATGTATTGAATAATATATTATTATATATAATAATTTTGATACACTTAAAAGATACCTATTAAATAGTATATTATGAAAGTAATTAATTAATTTAAGGATTAAACAAAATCTTACTAAAATATTGTTTGTTGCCAATTTTTGTTGCACCTGCCATGCACCTTGGGCTTTGTTTAATCCCTAAATATTGCTTTGTGCTAATTTTATTGGATTTTTGTAAAAATTTGTGGTGGCTTATATGTGTATGTGTATGGTCTTATATTGGTCTGGGCATTCACAAGCTAACCACTTTCATGATAAAAAGCGGTGAACAGTGGCCGTGAAAACCAACTGAAACTGACAGACGTAACCATGCCATTGGCTTAGATCGCAGAAAACGTGGATCGCCGTTCAGCTGTTCAAACAAAAACTCAATGCCAAAAAGGCCAAATTTATTACCAAAATAAAAGAGTGTGCTAGTGGGGGGTGCCACTGGAACGTTTTGACGTTTCAAAATCCGACGGTGATGAATGCGGCCCCTGCTGGGTGACACACGCATTCTCTCACAAAAATAAAATAAACCGATGAGAAAATCTTGCTCTTCGTCTTTATCTAAAATAGAAGGACAAAGATCGGCTCGCAACCGGTCGGCCAACGAAAAGGAAATTTTGTTTTTCTGGTTTAACTATGTTTATAAAATATTTATTTATTTATTTTTTAAAATTAATAGATTATTTTATTAAATTTTTGAAAAAAAATACAACTATATATATTTTTAAATATGGCGGTGATCGATATTTCCGTGTATGAACTCAGTTTTGTATTCTTTGCTCTGTTTTCCTAAGGGTACCCTCTCTCTTTTTTCTTTTTCCCTGTTTGGCTGATAATTTCTTGGGGATCCAAAATTTAATTTGCAGCCGAGAAAGGGAAGGAGAAAAAGAAAAAGGAGTGAATAGGAGGGAAAAATCTTTCTTTTGTTTAAAAAAGTTATTATTGAGCATGGCTTGTTTTTGGATCACTGGGAATTCAAGCAAAAGGTTAGTGAAGCCAAAAAACAAGAATAACTGTAAGAACAGCATTAATAACAAACTCCATGATCAAACGCTAGCCTGTTCGGGTATTGAATTTTGTTTTAAATTCTATGATTTTCCTTTTTTTTTCTCATTTAGTGAAATTAAATGCATTGTTGGATTTATTTTATTGCTGTTTTCATTTTTTTTTTCTTGGGTTGTTTTTGTGTTCGGTATTTACCAGTCCTGATTCTTAGATGATCTCCTAGGAAAACCAATGATTCCAATTTCAGGACATTTTTACTGTTCTTGGATTAAATTTTCGTGGCTTTTTTTTGTTGATAATGGGTTTTGAAACTCACAATGGATTCTTTCATTTTTTCCTTATTTTTTTTTCTTTCTATATCTTGGTATTTTGATTGTCAAGCTAATGACTTTGGGAGTGTAACTTTTGATTCTTGGCCAAATGGGTTTCAACCACTTCTTTCATCCATTTTAATATGTTAGTTAGGCGAATTGCTACTGATTGTTTTACATGTATTAGTGGAAAATTTTTACAGTATTTTATTAACATGTCTTTATTTGTTTGCATGATCCAAAATCTGTACTAGGTGTTCTATTTGTCATTGTTTGTTTACTTTAGATATTGGTGATTGTGGTCATTTATTTTAAAAAAAAAAAAAAAACTCTTTGGCTTTTCCTTTCATGGGACCTTGTCTTATTATTTTTTTTTTCTTGTGGTTTTTGCTTCATCAATTAAAAGATGCATCGAAAGTCAGTGCATATGAGACTGTAAAGAAGGAAGAGGTAGCCAAGGATGACCAGTTATTGTTGGATGTAAACAATTTGAATTTGAATGATGAGGTTTCCATGGATGGAAAAGCTAGCAAATTGGCAGAGTCATTTACATTTGCTGAACTCGGAGCTGCGACAGGTAACTTTAGATTGGATTGTTTATTGGGCGAAGGAGGTTTCGGAAATGTTTACAAGGGATCCTTGGAGAAAACAAACCAGGTTAGTTGAGTTTACTTCATCATCTTTTTATCTCTTTTCAACTTAAGAAACATGTATTATACTGGATTTGGCATTGCACATTATATTCTCTGATGAAGTTGGTGGTTTCTTTGCTGTTCTTTTCCCTGATGTAGGTTGTCGCTATTAAGCAACTTGATCCTAATGGTCTTCAGGGAATTAGGGAATTTGTTGTTGAGGTATTGACATTAAGCATGGCTGAGCACCCAAATCTTGTAAATTGATAGGGTTTTGTGCTGAGGATGAACAGAGACTACTGGTTTACGATTATACGCCTTTAGGATTTTTAGAAAACCATTTACATGGTAAGCATAATTCCTTCCATTTCCCTGCTGAGTTCGCTATTTTTCTGCTTACCTTACATATTCTGTCATGAACTTTATTATTGATTGTTTGTTCCCCTTTATGAATTCAGAGCTTCCACCTGGTGGAAAACCCCTTGATTGGAACATGAGGATGAACATAGCTGCTGGTGCAGCGAGGGGCGCAGAATATTTGCATGATAAAATGAAGCCCCCTGTCATATACCGCGACCTCAAATGCTCCAATATTTTGCTTGGAGAGGGATATCATCCAAAGCTATCTGATTTTGGCTTGGCCAAAGTGGGTCCTGTTGGGGATAAGACTCATGTTTCTACGAGGGTTATGGGCATGTATGGTTATTGTGCACCAGATTATGCAATGACTGGAGAGCTTACATTTAAATCAGATATTTACAGCTTTGGGGTTGTCCTTTTGGAACTAATTACTGGTAGGAAAGCAATCGACAATATAAGAGATTGTGCAGAGCGGAATCTTGTTGCATGGTTAAGATAAAGCAGTTAATATCTTTGATGTTTCAATTGGATATATTTCCATTTAAAATTCTGTTAAGAATCATTGGTCTTGCGTTGTCACTCCTCTTGGCCTGTTTACCATATCATATTGGGATTGTGGGTTAGAAATGTAATTGTCATGAATGTCGCCTTGTTCTGTATTATAATCTCAATTGATTTATTCCTAAGAATTTTGCTGGAAATGTAATGTACTCTCCTACTTTAGTATGTTCCTTTTATAAGGAATTTCTGTAACGAATTGTGGGCTAAAAATTATGGCCACCATGATACTTATTTTGGCTTGTAGCTGATAATGTTATAAAACAATGAAGGAACTGTTTTTAGAAGGGAAGTTGATAAAGAGAAATGGAAATTATTGTCGCTTTGATCTTTTCTAAAAAGTGCTTATTTGCTTTCAGGCACAGCCCATGTTCAAAGACGGAAGGAAATTTTCGCAAATGGTTGACCTTCTGCTGCATGGTCAATATCCCATTAGAGGTCTCTACCAAGCACTTGCCATTGCTGCAATGTGTGTTCAGGAGCAGCCTAATATGCGGCCGGGTATATCTGATGTGGTTATGGCTCTGAATTTTCTAGCCTTTCAGAAATATGACCCTAGCAATCATGTTCAGAGCTCTTGGAGGAGCACGGCATCATCAGCAGTGAATAGGAATGAAGATAAAGGAGAAGTTGCAGACCATGAGCTTAAGAGTTACCAACCTGGAGGACAAAATTTGAAATAAAGTCGCAAATATTGTTCTGCGGTGTTAATATACAGTTCCTGGTTATCAATTTTTGCATCACAGAAGATAACAGGCATATTTTCCATCCTTAATCTTCACATATCTGAGATTTTCTTTCCTCCTTTACCCCCTTTCAGGCTTCAGCTGGTGTGAATGTGAGTTGGGGTTCTTGTTTCTTGGGTGCTTCTTTATAGGAACTATTTCCCCATAATAATAGTTAAGCCGTCCTATTTACAAAGATGAGTCCTTATCCATCTTGCTCTCAAAGTGATGATGTCTTTTGGGGAGCTTTTACATTACAATGAAAACCGAGTTTATACATGAGATTTTGTCTCCAATGGATTATAGTTCAGTGTTCAGAGAAGTTCGAAAGTATTGAAAGAGAGGGTTTGCTTAACCACAGCTGGGCTTGCTGGGAATTCAGACCAGGATGAATTTACCCAGTTACCTATTGCTTTCTTATTCAGTTGGCAATTTATTTTGAGGGAAATGTTAACCGGTACTTGGTGGTACTCTGGTGGTGATATTTGTGGAACAAATGTAATTAATATTTTACTCTTTGAATTTGATACAACTAATATTTTAAATGTAAGAGACTTTCTTAAATAGTTTTTAATAGTTATGTCCCAAAAGATTTCCCACCGAAAGTCGGTAAAAGCTTAACTAACTAACTGAAACCCAAGGCTTATAACTTCATCAGCTTCTTCCAAGAAAACACTTTAACATTTCTTTCTTTCTGTGTTGAGCAAATCTCTTTCTTTTTGTCTCTCTTAAGGCTTAAGCTTGAAGAAAAATCAATCTCCTGAAAGATTATTAGACCTGGTCATCTTCCAGTTTCGACGCCAGTGGGTAACGCCTTCAAGAAGGAAAGAGGGGCTTCTCGGTATTGAATGTTTCCATTGGCAGAGAGGTGGTTTCATGCTGTTCCATGCTCTGTTTCTTCATTCTCTGGTGGTTGTCTTGTCCAGGTATATAATATATCATTGATTATATTTCTTCAAGATTTAAATAAAACCATGCAAGTTCATTCCTTCTTTAGTCTGAAGTTTCGTTTCTGCTTTTATTTCTTTGATGGCTAATATTTGAGGTTATTGCTTTGCCTCTAGTGCTAATTCGTAATATTTTTTTATCTTTGTACCACTTTTTGTATCTTGGAGAATTTATTCCTTGTTTTACTTTTTAATAACTCAGAATAAAAGAAATTAGAACTGATGCAGTCTCATAAGTTAGTTCTGGTTTGCAATTGTTGCCGAAGTCTAGTCTCCCCTCTGTTTGGATCAAAAGAAAATGGTATAAGAAAAGAAAGAAAATCATTAAATTGCTTCATATGATCTTTCTTTTCGGTTAGTTTTTTAATTATTCATGGGATACCATAGAAACAATAATTTTTTGATTTGATTCTGATAGTAATGAAACAGCTTATGAAGTTAGTGTCTGACTCTCAAGAAAGCTGTGATGAAGAAAAAGAAAACTCAATTACAGAAGTGAACTACTTTTCTTCAAAATTCAGTTTTTAATCAACTCTGATTCTCCTTTTTTTGGTTTAACAACAGTGAGTGTGGAAATCAAGGATGGCACAATTGTTGCTATGCATCATGTTGAGATGCCGTTGCCTCTTACTAATTCTCAGATTGATTTAGCCATCTTGGCATCTGCTAAATCACCGATTGCCTCAGTTCCACAGAATCTCACGGGCAATGGAACTGAAGCACATCTAGAAAGTAAATATCAATTGAATGAATCATTGCTTCTGAATGATAAAACAGTAAATGTTGTTAAAGCCTGAAGTGCCGCGTCACGACATTAGAGGTAGAACATTTTAAAGCCTTTGTTATGATCATTTTACTTTTGTCCTATCATCAACAAGTCAAATGGATAGTAAGGAATGATAACCATTGTTGATTTGTTTGTACTGAAATTACACATATAGAAACCATCAAGAGAAAAGCATGGATCATGTATGACTACTCATTTCATGATTAGTAAATGTGGGTCAAAGTTTGCTTTCCAGAGCCTGTTGGAGCACTTCCAGGTACATCAAAAATTACATCTGATCACTGTTTTTCTTGACACCCATAGCATTATCTTATTCCTGTATGCTGTATGCTTTGTGCCATGGTAAAAGGAAGATAAAATCATTAAAAAATGACCTATGATGATCCCTTTTTTGGTTGTAATTCACTAATCTCACCCTCTCTGCAATTTCCCACAGATAAAACCATTGTATTATTTTTATCTGTTGGAAGAACTCTGCAACAATCCCTCCTTGGTGACTGCAAAAAGAACATTGGGATTCAGTTAGTGAAAGCATCCATTTTTTTCTTTTTGACGGCTTCCTATGGTGTAACATATGAATGAAAGAATTGTACCTTCTGCCATCGAAGATCATCGCGCTTCTTTAGGACTACGACAGAATCAAGTTGCCCCGGGGAGGCCATTCTCCACCGGCAATAGCGACTGCGTACCTTGTGACGGTAGTACACCCCGATTGTTTGCCTCCGAGTACGATCGTACTTAACCTTGTTCATATAGAAAACGAAGGGCTTTTGGCAAGGGTGCCTTTCAACAGGCCTGGTGTTAAATGCATAAGCAGTGTAATCAGCTCTCTTGTACCAGTTAAGAAAAGTTCTGGTAGGCATCTCAAGCTCTCTGGGAGACATCACTCCCCTCAAGATTTGAACCACATAGCCCCAAGAGACTGAGATTGACCAGAATCGTGTTGAATCATAACAGATTGATTGTTGCATCAAACTTGCCGAGTCCTCTTTGGCTGCTTCAAGCAGGTGTTCAATTGCCTTGGCTCGTTTCATCCGAGGGAAGATTGGTTCCACTACATCTAGGTGGTGAAGTGATACCAATGGAGTCACTGGATGGGCTCCCAATAGGCCTAATAAATCTCCGTACACATCATACTGTTTGCAAGAATGACATTATAATTTACCCTGCCTTACAAATTCTTGAATGAAGATCAAGAACACCTTCAAATCGTACTCTTTGTTGCTCTAACCCATTTTATTAGAAGTATCTATATTCGGTTTATTTTTAGATATGATTACAAGAGTATGACTTTTCAGATACATAAAAATAAAAAAATTAAATATATTTATATCTAATATTCATATTCGAGTTTGGATAACATTTGATCATACTATGTTTTATAAGTAATGATGAAATCTCAAGAGGCAAGAAGAAGAGTGGAAGTGGAAGTTTTACCTGATGAAAGCCAAGTTCCCTGGTGAGGGGCACTCCTAGCTCAGCCATGCAAGCCTGAATCCTGTCGTCACTGCCATATAAAGCTGGATATCGCTGGATGCACTTGTCCTGCATTTTTGTCAATTCCTTTGCCAGTGGATAGCTTATTGCAAATCCACCCCCTCCAAATGCCATAGCATATGAAAAGAATATATTCTGAATGTGACTCTCTGATGCACTTCCAACGTAATAGAGCTGTGTATGATCATATTTCGAAAGCACCCTTACGACATTATCAACAATAAAAACTGTATCATCATCCCCCATTACGAACCACCTTATATCCTTCATTCCAAGCTTAAGTGTCTCTGAAACCACCCTGGAAATCCTCAATGCTGATCTAGACCCCTGCCTGTTTATGTATTTAAACTTTGAAGTGTCTTCGGAAACCCGAATCTCAGGCAACCCTTCATTTCTCCAGGTCCTCACTTTCTTATCCACCCAAACGGCTCCTCTAGTTTCTTTTGGCCTCCACCATGCTCTTATATACTCTTTTCTGATCTCCCACAGATTCGACGACGCTGCTATCCCGAAAGCAATGTGTTTCAGCTGAGTGTCGTATCGATGGTAATTGCAAGGGGCTGGTTCAACAAGCTCTAGTGCTACTGGCGTTCGCTCTAGCTCGACTGCTTTTTCAACTTGCGACCTGGAGGATGAATAGTTCAAGGGTGCTGCTTCAACTTTCGTCGAGAGATTGGCCATTTCCGAATAATCTTTGCGGTCTTTGGTCAACAGGAGATTGGAGTAGAGAATGTAAAGCAGAATCATAGCTATGAAGAAATAAATGACTAAGCCTCTTAAGCTATTTTGTGGGATACGTTGCTGGGTAGATGTCATTTGTTGTTCCAAGGGTGAATCAAAGCTTCTTGCAATGTTCCGTTAATTTTTTTGCTTTTGATGTTATTGATGATGCTGTTGTCGTTGTGTTGATGTTTGATGTTTCCCATGTTTTCGGATCAAAAGCATGGAGAAGCAGAAGGATGGTTATAGAAATTAGCTTGGACTGAGAATTGTTCGGATCTAAAGGGGCCAATTTCCCCTTTTTTTTCACATGTATATTATATTTTCAATCCTTTCCCCCTTGAATGTCTCAGTTTTCTTTGGTGGTTTTAGTTAATTTGTTGTGGATGCGAAGTGTATAGCACAATTATAAGTATTTAAATAAGATAATTATTTACAATTTTAACTTTATCTGTTATCGATATTTATTATAATAATACTCGTTACATTCGCAATTAAAAAAATTATTTGGATTTTCTCCGGTGAAGGTCCTTAATGGTGTTTCTGTACCAAAAACTTGCATTTGGGCCTCTAAACTAGACTTCAATGCGATTGAAATGGCCTCCCATTAGACAGGGCCAAATTATGGAAAATTCATTAAGCCCAAAGCAAAGGTGATTGAAATGGCCTCCCATTAGACAGGTCCAAATTGTGGAAAATTCATCTAAGCCCAAAGCAAAGGCTGAAAAAATTTATCATATTAATTTAATTTCACTAACAATGAATAAAAAATTAATTCGATTTTGCTATATTTATAAAACAAATTAATTTCACAAATAATTTTAACAGTTATATCGAATTAGAATTTTAAATAATTTTTTAAAATCTACGTATCATTTGTTAATCTCATACGTAAAATTTAAAATTTCGTAAAAAAATGGCGAATGAGATTTTTTTTTTCTAAACTACAAATTAAAGATGTTGGGATTACTAGATATAAAAAAAAAATTACCTAAATTACTTGTGCAATCAGTCTCAAAATTGATTCAAAACAAAACTACTAGAATTAGAGATTGATTGTTTGTTTTAAATTCTTTTAACATAAAATCCAAAGCCCATTGTTAGAGAGCAATAATTGCAGTCCAAAAAAGTTGTGGTTGGGAGCAATTGGATTTTGGTGTAGAAAACCTAAAAGAAGTTAAAAGGGATGACGTCTTGATTTAGAGCATCAGCACATGAATAAATAAATATGTTCAAATAACTCCATTTCATACCACGCAAAGCTTGATAGCTAAATTTGCCTTAAATTATAAAAAAAAATTTAAAAAAATTTCATTTATGCTAAGGAGTAGATTTAACAATTTGTGCCTGAATGTTGCGTTTGAAATTTTTTTAATTAGTATAAATATATATTAAAATTTTAAATACGAATATAATACGTGTATTAAATGCCTCGTACTAATTATAGTTAAATATATTGTGTCATGTTTATTATATTATTTTTTGTATCTATTAAATATGTGATGCTCGTATCGTATTTTTATATTATGTGTATTTAGTGATTAATTTAATTCTCTTGAATTGAAAGCAACTAGACCTAGTGAACTAAAAACAATTCGGATCCTGGTTCTTGCTTTAAGACGAAAAAAAAAAAAAGATGTATCTATTTTGGAGATGGCTGAGAACTTCTGAGCCGTACAAATGTCTTCAAATCTTATATCATAATATTATTATTAACTTTTCCAAAATTATCAACAAAAGATCATTGTTAGAAATTTGTTAATCTGGGAAAATAAAATTGTATGTATTAATTAGGTGGAAATGGTTTTCTACAACATGTATGATTCGTAGCAAGTATTCATCCATATATTTTGATATAGGCTGCGTTAATACTACTTGCTATAATAGATTACATAATGAATAGTTAATTTTTTTTCTATTCTATAAATCTTAAAACTCGAGATTTTTAAATTAGTGACTTAAGTTTTAATCATCTATGAGTTTTTTCCGGACTTATTAGAAGTTTTGAATTAGAAGAGGTAAAATAAATTCAAATCCAATATATATATATATATATTTAAATTTAATTGAATTACATATTTGAATCTAAAAAATAAGAGTTATTGGATGACGTAAAATATGAGAGAGCTTTAGTTGTATGAATAACAACATACGAGAAAATAATTCTCTATTCATATTATATTAATTGTAAGACAATCATATATTCGTATTATATTTATATTATTTTTATATCATATTATATTTTAATTATTTTTTATATCATATAATCATATCGTGTTTTAAGTTAAAAGTTGTAAGTTTAATATATGTTGGCTATGTAGGATTTTGGGCCACCAAGAAAACGGGAAACATTTTACCTTTTAGTTCTTATTTACAACATATACCTTTATCATTATCTCATTAATTTATTTAAAAATTACGTGAATTTAATATTTGAATCCTTTTAAAAATCCACAAATTTAAAAGGAAAAAAATTTACCAACTAAGGGGTTTGCATCTGAACTAGTCGGCAAAAGCGACAACACTTTGAGCAACACGTCCAACTCCCAATCGATGATCCCACGACCACGATTAGGCGTTCAGCCGTGGGCGGATAAGGAAGCTTACCAAAAGGTTTCTTCACATGTCCCTGGGTCCGACCGCATGTTGGATGCTATTTTTTATTTTTTTTTAATCTTATACAATTTACATTTCCTCACAATATTTACCAATCCAGTAACCTTACTCTTGGTTTTATTATAAAGTCCCATTAGGGGGTTCTGACTGTAATCAGGCAAGTCACATTCAAGTAAAAAGAAGTTTAAATTTGTAATTAACTCAAAATTCATGATTTAAAATTTAATATTTATTCGATTAAATTTTATTTATATTTTTTATAAAAAAAACTTGTTCTTGCTTCTAACTAGATAAGCTAAAATGCTTTTTAAGAGTAAATTAAATAAATTGCAATTGTTTTTATGATTTAAACTCTGAATTTTGAAGTTGTTCTTTGTTTTTCCCAAAGAGATCGTTAATCATGGCTTCAAAAAGTTCTCCCACCACCCACAAACTTAAATCATTCTCTTTCAATCAAAATCTATATTGCATGCAACTGCAAGCAACTGAATCTTTTAATTATATACATTTGATAATTAATTGCAAACCAAAAGTAAAGTTGGAGAAGAAAAAAAAAAAAGGAAATTGTAAAAGAAATCCGAATCTGATAAGCTAAGATGGTCCTTCATAGTTCATTGTCATCCCTTTAACTTTCTTGAAACCCAAACACCACCCAAGTATGCCACGTGTCCCACATGATGCCTGCCTCTACAATTTAGAGCAAACCAGCCATCTTATTGGCATCCCTCAAAAATTTGAGATTAAGTTTCTTAGAATTATGAATTATCCTTAGACAAAGTTTTTGGCTGTTTATTTATTTGTGAGACTGAGACACCCAAGAAAACAAAGAAAGCATTGCTGGAAGAGACTCATGGTCGGGGAAGTTCCTGAAACTTTCAACGTGCTTCAAAAATTTGCTTCTGGTTTTTTCTGCTTTTGTTTTTATCGTTTCTTTCTCTTTTTTTTTTCTTTGGCAACCCATTTCCAGACTGGAAACACCAAATGCAAAGGGATCAAGAAATCACTCAATCGGTGTTGAGTGGTTTTATAGGGGAAATATTTTGATCATTATACAGGAAAAGGACAATCTTATTATGTTTCTTCTAAGCCTTTTTTAAGGCGAAAAGAAAAGGGTTTCATGATTGAATTATAGGGTTACGAGCCGAGTAGCAAGAGCCATGTGAAATTCGGGTCCAGAGGGATGGGAAGCCAAATCTTTTCGACAATCATTCGTTCATTTTTTTTTCCCCTTCTTAGCCTTTTTGATTGCCATTAAAAAGTAGCTTCTCTTCCATGATCTTCTCGTCTCCTTTCTCTCTGTACTGTACTCCACCAAATTCGTAAGCTAGCTGTTACACCTTTGCCGAGTTTCTTTCAGCAGTAAAAGGAAAAAAGCACCCAGGATCTGATTCTCAAAATTCAGATTGTCAGCTTAAGTGGATCACTTGAGGTAGTATCTTTGTAATTTGTTTGCTCATTTACAAATTCAAAGTTCTTCACTTATTCTTTTACAGTTCTACTTTTAAAAGATTTGTCATTTCTCTCAAGAAATTATCAGCATGCAGCTAGGAAAAGACTATCAAGAAGAGGTTTTATCAAACGTTCTTTTGGGGTTGTTTTTATATTTGTTAAGTTGCATTTCTTTTCTCTTGAAATCTTCCAGATTCAAATGTCCATTTTATCTGAAACTAAAAGATACCTACTTCTAGTCTCAAGCTCTAAAATGCATGATCTTAAAACAGATTGACAGAAAATTTTATCTGCTCATAAAGTTGTACTGAAATGTTCTTTTTTATTGACAGCTTTAGTCATGGAACCATATAGATTCTAGCTATTGTCTTCAAGCTCTGGCATGGCCAGTTACTTACTTACCTTTATTTTATTTTTTTTCAGTGCTATTGGCCTAATTTTCCCCACTCAATATCTCATACCTAACGCATTCCTTCCCCCATGACCAAACTACCCCAAAAAACATGAGGCTCTCAATCACTTTTGCAGTCAACAAAACCAGAAGCTACCCTGGAGTTGCATGATCGAAGCAACCTGAAATGACCTGAAAGTCCCTGATAATACTTGCAAACTGACTTTTTAAGATACTTTTATCACCCTCATAATTCACCTCCTGGTCCAATTCATTTCAATGTCCCACCATTGATGTTGAAAATGAAACATTGGCATATGAGACATTAGATGAAGCCATAAATTTTAAATCTGTTAAAAGTATTTCCAGCTGGAAAATATTTGCGTGGCTATGAATTATGATGGGTTTTCTTCCTTTTATTGATTCATGACT
>JBBYHM010000013.1:2588114-2624897 GCA_038381775.1 Adansonia rubrostipa
ATTGTTGCATTGGAGTATCTTCACTGTCAAGGTTGGTTAAAGTCAATTGATAAAATGCCTTTTTTTTTTGCTCTCCAATAAATCTGTCAGCATTAATTAAGTGATCAATCAGTTATTTAGTGATTCTGTTGCTTTTCTCGCAGGAATTATTTACAGAGATTTGAAGCCTGAAAATGTTCTACTTCAGGCCAATGGACATGTGGCCTTGACTGATTTTGATTTATCTTGCTTGACATCTTGCAAACCACAGGTATCTAAGATTTGTTAATTTCCGGACACTGTTTTAAACTATGCTACTCAGATTTGAGTGAGTGTTGGATATGGTTATGTGTCTAATATGGGTATGCTTAAATTTTTTAAATTTTTTCCTTGTACTTAGAGGATATTACCCCATACGGAAGTCTAAATATGTGCCGGACAAGGAGTAACGTAGGGTTTAACCATGTTTTTCCTTTTTTTTCTTTTCTTTTCACTGGAGTATTAAAGTTATGATAGAAAAATCTGATAAATTTTAGCGGGTGTGTTGTAGCTGCTGATTCCAGCTTCAGATGAAAAGAAAAAACGTCATAAACGTCAGCAGAATCCAATCTTTATGGCCGAACCAATGCGTGCATCGAATTCTTTTGTGGGAACTGAAGAATATATTGCCCCGGTTTGTTTTTGCTGCCACAGAAATGCTTGCATTTCACATCAATATTTCTAAGTCTTACGTTTTTTTTTAGTTTCCTATTGAATGCCCACTCTTGTACTGTTCATTGCAGGAAATTATCTCTGGTGCAGGCCATACGAGTGCAGTAGACTGGTGGGCCCTAGGTAATTTTGTTCTAAATCAATACCACAATCCAAAAGGAAGTTACCTACTCAGACCATGGTTTAGATATATGTTACTTGAATTTGGGTGTGAGTGTCGGATATAATATGTGACTAACATGAGTATGTTCAATTTTTTCCTAATTTTTTTTATGTATTTCGAAGGCTCTTGAAAGATCATATCTCACACCCATGTTCGGAAATATGTTGGATACGAATACTTTAAAAAAATAAGAATACGAGAAACATAGGTTTAGATTATAATTTATTTCCTGTGCAGATAATGATCAAATTGGAATCCGAAATATGAAACATCTAGTTTATAATTAAATGCAATTTCTTTTTTTCTTTTTTTTTTTTAACTTCTTGTAATTGATTTTATTTATTTATTTTTCTATTTCAGGCATTCTTCTGTATGAAATGCTATATGGATATACACCATTCAGGGGAAAGACAAGACAGAAGACATTTGCCAATATTCTTCAAAAAGATCTTAAATTTTCAAGAGGCATACAAGTAAAATCTTACTGTCTTCAAATCTTTCTTTTGCATCTGTTACCTTAACAGTAGCTAAATAATACTGCCATTATTAAGTTATGCCAGTTCCCTCTACTTCATTAAATTAGACTCAAAAACTGATATATATCAGATGAAGGAAAAGGAAATGGTTTCAACAGCTAAGCCTTGAGTAAATGTGAAGAAATAAAGCTAAAGAAATGTTCAGAACTATATTATAGGCATATAAATCTGTTGTTTTAGCAAGAGGGCTGAGTATATATATATTTGAATCTTGATGAAACTCTAGTTCTTGTCACAGAATTAGCATGAAATTCCCATCAATTATCTTGCTTTGACTTGGAGTTCAAGCAAGGTTTTATTGGCAAAATGTTTCTATTAATATGCCTGCCTGGGGTTCACATTTTTTTTGCATCAATGCAGGTAAGTCTCCATGCAAAGCAGTTAATGTACCGGTTATTGCATAGAGATCCGAAAAGCAGATTAGGTTCGCGTGAAGGAGCCAGTGAAATTAAGCAACACCCGTTCTTCAAAGGTGTAAATTGGGCTCTTGTTCGCTGGATGGTAAATTCAAGATCCTTGCAACTCAATCAACGTATAAATGTATTTGTAGCATAACCTAGTGCAACTGATTCTTAAGTTGGTGTGGGGAATAAGTAGACTGCAGCCTTGATAGATGGTAATATTGAAAGGAGACTATCCTACCAATTTTTTTTTTTAATATAAATAAGACTGCAGCAAATAAGGGAAGGGGTTGTCGATGCTAGGACTTGACAATAGATTTGTTGGATACCACCTCTTAAAAGTGGCTGCATGAACTAATCGAGCTAAGTCTCAGGTTCCTATCCTACCAAATTTAAGTACATCCCCAGTAACCAGTGTGTTATAGCAAAGCATAGCTGCTTCTCTTTTGTTTTTTTTCTCTTCACTAACAGAAGGAAAAAACCATTTTTGTTAACTGATATGATATTTCTGTCTTTGTCATCCTAATTCCCAAATCGCCTTTCCATATTATAGTTAGATTTTTAACTCTTTCCATTTCTTTAATGCACCAGAATCCACCTGAGCTTGAAGTTCCCATCTTTGCAACTGAAGCTGTGAAGGAAGATAAAGCAGTGGACCCTGAACTACTAGATTTACAAACAAATATTTTCTGAGAGTTTAGAATTCTGTGTTATTTTTGAGAGGTACATGTATCTCCCATGGTGATGTTCTTAAACTGCACTATGAATTACAAATCTTCTGCTACTGTGATTTGGCCTCGTTGCCATTTGAGGCTCTAGTTTGCTTGAAAATTTGGACTCAGAATAGTAGTAGTACTAATGGCAATGCCATCAACAAAACAAGCAGCCGAGCTAGGAAGTTGATTTCAAGAGGAAAAGGTTTTTGATTGTCTGTTCTGTAATATTTGCATAATGAAATATTCTTCCTTTTTCAGATTAGTATTGTTTCGATGCAATTTTCTGAAATCTATGTCGGTTGGTAAATTTAAAAAAAAAAAAAAAAGTCAGCTTGTTTGAACTCTCCTTTGTCCAGATCTTTCTCCATAAATTCTTCACTGTTTTGAACCCATCTGCCCCATCTATTGCCATACATAACTTTCCTCCATCTCCCTTGCTTTGATGACAGAAAGAATGGCAATATTAAAGCTGTAATAAACCATGAAACATCCACTTTTTTTTTCCTCACTTGACAAAGTATAAAATGAGGGTATTTAATTACCACATATATATATATATATACACACACACGTACATTTTACTATTTTCTTGTATTGCATTATATATGCATTTTGCAGCAAAAAAGACCTGATTCCGAATGTAAAGTCTTTTATTGCATATTCCTGGAGAAGAAATGCCAAATGCATTGCCTCCACGTGCAACCCATTTTCTGCACAAGAATCAGGAAGTTAAATGCCAAATCATACATTTGGATGCGGTGACCTAATAAAGATGACATACAGTTGAAAGTTAATATTAAGGAAAACCCAACTACTTACGATTGCACAGCAACAACAGCTTTCTTTTTAAGGTCTCATTTCATTTACACCTTCAATCATCATTGGCTAAACCCTCTAATTTCTGGGCTCAAATTATTGAGAATAGCCATTTGTGTCGTTTTGTTGATAGAAATGCTGGATTGTTTGATATATTCATGAAATTTCCAGGTCTCTATCTTTGACATTGCTTAAATGTTATGGTAAAACAACGGATGAAGCTAATCAGATTGTTGAAGTTCCATAAAAGAAAACCAATGCTGTTTAACACAGTTTTAGGCTAACCTTTTGTTACGGCAATACTGAAAGAAAATGAAACAGTGACTTTTTTTTTTTCAAATGGGTCCGTAATTAATAACAGTAGTCACGTACTCACACGTGTAGGCATTTATCTCTCCCTCCAATTTTCTTAGGCGATAGAAACCGTTAATTTTCCCTAGGTTTTAACCGTAATCAGCTTTCAGCATTTCCTCTCAACGACACCCTTTTTTGCTACTGCTTGCTTTACAGGGCGCGCACACACACTCTCTCTCTCTCTCTCTGTCAAATTACAGATCCATAGCTTTTCCACTTCTTGGATTCTTACTCTCTCTACTTTCCCAAGAAAATTCTGCTCCTCTATCGACTTTCGCTGGAAAAAGTTTTCTTCTTTGAAAGAACCCCTCCTTCATTCCCAGGATTGCCTTCTTGCCAAGAAATCGATCATCTTTTCTTGAATCTATGGAAACTCAGTTTTTGTTTTTTGATACTCTTTTCAAAAAGCTTCGTTTTTAATCAATGGAATCAAGATAGTTGCTTTCTTTATTTTCCTTGAATCCAAGCAAAAACCAGTTTGTTGATATTATTGAAAAAGCTTCTTCTTTTTTTGGTTTCAATGGCTTCAAGAGAAGTATCAACAATGATAAAACAAGGCTTTATTTCAGACCCAACACTCTCTTTATCTTTCTCTCCATCAAGAACAACTTTCTCAAGACTCTATTCCTCTTCCTCTTCTACTCCCCCAACTGAGTCAACTCGCCCGCGTCACAACCCCACTCTCTTTAAGATGATGTCAGAGGAAAACCTCCATGGATCCAAAACCATCGAAGAATCTCGCAAAAAAAAAAAAAAAACCCAACGCCGAGTTGCTAAATCCCTAACTGAACTCAAAATCTGTAGCTTCTTAGAACACGGGATCAGCTGATGTAAGGCTCTCGGTAGTCTCTAGAGATGGCTATAGTGTGTCAACGGATGTTCACAGAAGAGTCTTGCCTGAGAAAAGTAGGTTTTTTGCTGAGCAGTTGAGTCAAAGGAGAGAGAAAGGAGTTTGTTATACCGTGGAAATCTGTGAATGTGATGATAGTTGAAACTGTGTTTTTGATGTATTCTGATGACCCAAAGAAGAAGTTGATTGGTGAAAATATTACCAAAATTTTTGCTTTGCTTAAGGTATACATATAATTCTTTTTAATTCTAATTAATTTTGGTTTCGTTGTAAGTTTTTTAGTTCATTTTTTTAATTTTCAATGAGTTCAAGAAACATTTTTGAGAATATGTACAAATGTAAACAGGATTTTTAGTATACGTCATTGTTTACCATACTATTATTTGTTGATTGTTCTTCTTAACCAAACATTTATTGATCTGTTTAGTTTGATTTAGTAGTTCATGCAAATTCCTTTGAGCTTTTTCTTGCTGCTTAAGTTTTTATGATCAATGGTAGATATATTGTTTTCATCAAGATCAATTGCAGAGGGATTTACTTGCCTGTCATAGACAGGTTTGAAATGGATGTTTGTTTTTCTTGGCCAAATTTTTCCTTCAAATTGAAGCAAAAGAGAATTATATGCAAAAGAAAAGCTCTGTAATTTATATATATTTCATTGCCTGTCATTTGCCTGACTGACCGCAATTTAACTATGGCTAAGTTGCGTTTAGATGTTAAAGTTTTCTTATTTGTATTTCAGAAATTGACTCAAATGATGCTTTGCCTTGTTTGCATCAAACGTCTTTCTCTCAAGTACGATGATTGACATCAAATACTAAAACATTTTTGTTTGTTTTTTTTTCTCGGAAAGCTGGTAAAAGACGGTTTTAAGTAAATTGAATTTGAGTCTACATTCTCCAATCCTTCCATGTTGTAGGATAAAAAAAAAGTTTCTGTTTTTTAACTTAATCCACATGCGAGAGAGTTTTCCTGGAGAGCTTTGCCTATAACACAAACACACACACACACACACACACACATAAATATATATATATATATATATACATTTATGTGTGTGTGTGTATGTGTGTGTATATATATATATATATATATTCATTTTTGTTTTGCTCTTCTTATTTCTGCTGTAGTGAAGCATTTGAAATAGTTGTGTTTGTTGTAGGTTTCCACAGTGATTATGTTTGATGCAGGAATTAGTTCTTGCTTGGAGTGTTTGGAAGCCGTCCCCTGCTCTGAGAATGAAGAGGAGAAGGTTCTATCTTATCTCAGCCAACTTGAGCTTCACGGCTCAATTACTGAAGTTATTCAGAGAGTATCATCCGAACCAACTACTTCTGCAAGAGCAGATGACATCCTCTTGGAGCTTCTTAGTGGTGTTCTTCAAGCCAAGGATGATAAAGCGCGTCTAGAAATGAAAACTCTTATTTCACGGTCACTTAGAGAAGATTCTTTTGATGATGACAATCGGTTTGATGTCTAAAGTTTATCATCTCTGTCACAGATGTCTTAGTTCTCTTGTTCTCTGCTTGTCTGAAGCTACAGGAATGGACAGTGGTGGCAAGATTGAGGAATTTTAGTGGCTGAAATAGCTCGAGAAGCCGACAATTTGCAGTGGGTTGTTGGTATTCTACTTGACAAAAGAATAGCAAATGACCTTGTGAAATCCTGGGCAGATCAGAGGGAACTTGCAGAACTTCATTCAAAGATTCCCACCATGTACTGGCACGAAATCAGCAGAATCACTGCTCAACTCTGTATTGCAACAGGTAGAGGAAACATCCTGGTTACAAAGGACAACTGGTTTGATTTGGTGTCGACATGGTTGGAAGCTCTCTTTGAAGATTTTGGATGGATGAGAAGGGCTTCTAAATCTGTAGACAAGAAACTTGTGAAGGATGGACTCAGCCATACAATTCTTACCCTTTCTTTGCGGCAACATCAGGTTATTGTGCTGAATTGGTTCGACCGATTTCTCAATAAAGGGGATGACCGTCCCAAAGTCCGGAAAGCATTGAAGTTTGGTGGAGAAGAGCTTCCATCAGAAACTGCGCTGATGATGTTGACGATGGTTCCCAGTTGCAAATAACTGTCTGCAGCTATTCAACCTGAAAGTTGTGCATTCAATTCAAGCCAACTGTGTAAATATAAAGTGACATTCTTTTGTAATCTGTCCACATCTCTGTTTCCCTTCGGGACTCAATGAAGGGCTTTTGTTCTTTCTGAAACTTTTATTTTCCACTGCTGGACCGGCCTGGAGCCCCAGCCGAGATCTTGTATTGTAGAACAGTGGTATTGAAATTAGAAGCTTGCTTCAGTAGAAATCTTAAAAACTGACTAGAATAATGGGAAACTGTAATCTTTGCTAGACGCCATCATTTGTTTTCTAGTTTGAATTTAATTCTAATGAAAAACATAAAGCTGAGGGCAGCAGGGGATGAAACTTTATAAAGAGCCTATCCCTTTTAAATGTTGATCAGTAATCAGAAAGAGACGTTAAATCTTTGATCCAACTTCAAACTCCTTTAGATTAACCATGTACAAACAACAAAAATAAATTGCAAGCTGAAGTAATCTTGTACCTAGTTCTATCAACATTCTATTACACTGGAAAACATTTGAAAAACTGCCCGCAGGCGCAACACCTACTTACACGCCAATGCCAATGGCAACGGCAACAACAGGCCGATCGGGAAAAGAGAACATCATCAGGAAGAATGGTTAGTGGTGCACATTCGAATGTGCGAGGGAAAAATGGATAAATTAATACATATAGCTCAAGGAAAAAAAAAAAAAAGTAATCAACCCGTGGTTTCTCTGATTGGAGAAAGTGCTATGTTTAACAGCCTTCTGATTTGAAGCCAAACAGCTTCCATGAAATGTGAAAGTGCATCTGTGACTCAAATGTTAGAGCCCTTCGACCATGCTGGTGAGTGCCATAGGGGTCATCTCTTTGAATGTGCACCCAAAGTTACATCCTTTTACCCCCATGGGAACTCAAATGGGTGATGATGACGAAAAATCAACATTAAGCATACTGTAGACCATTTCAAGAAGATGATGACCTCAAGATAAAACTGTATCTGGTCCATATCGCAGCATTGGAAGGGGATCGACTCTGCAAGTAGGAAAAGACAAGTTAACTAAAACTGCTGGAAGACCCATGGGCATTAAGAAGTATCATCCTCTCTGACGCAGCATTATGTTCTGTGAATGTGACCCAATATTAGAAAGAAGCAGGAATTAGATACTACTAATGTGACACCCATTTTTAGTGTTGCTCGTTAGACCACGTAATTCCAAGCATGCAATTCGTATATGTGAAGTGTGAATGAGCATCATTCTATCATCAATTCCAACCTCCAGGTTATTAAAACCTCATTAGAAAAGTCAGATGGCTGCCACATAAAGCCAACAAGACTTGGAAGGTTACTTGCGAGCCATCACAAGTGCAATAATATTAAAGGTTTAAAAAAAAAAAACAAAGAAGAGGAAAGTTCTGCAAATAATAGTTGGTTCGCTATTTGGCATAGTCATAGAAGCAACAAGTGAAAGAATTTTGAGTAGGTAATTTCTTCATGAAAGCGGATGTTCAAACAATCTCCAGCCAGCAGCAACAGATACTTTAATTCATTCTTTTTAGGTAAAACGGAGAAGAGATTTAGGGATTATATTGGAGCTGTATATTTATCAAAGCGCCACAATGTGGGAAAAAAACAGTAGGTTAGTTCTCTAACAGCAAGAAATATATAAAATGGTTTAGCAACACGAAATCCTCAAACTCATTATTATTGGATAAGATCTTATTCAAGGTTCTTAGCAGCTATTCTACCTGCACGAAGAAGACCATGTCATCAACTGTTATCTATGGCTCCTAGAAAAATATATAAGGCAGGCAATGCACATTTCTAGGATATCGAATCTACTGCAAAGAACCACAGTGGCAGAATTTGTCAAGATAGACACAAGTAATTTAAAATGCTTTGATAACAGAAATCAAGACTCTAATTAAAGAATCACTGACTTTGAGTATGGCAAAAGTAGTTAAATAATCAGCACTGACCAGAGGGCAGAAACCTTTTATTGGAGCATTATCAATGTACATCAGTCTTCAATAATTTAAATTACTTCTTCACTAGTGAATCTTATTTATTGATGGATAGACCAGAGAATATCATAATAATAATAATAATAATAATAATAATATTGCAATGAAACAGAACATTAGAAAATGTATTGCATGCTTACTTCTGCATAACTTTGAGTATTCCAGTGCCCAATGGCATTGGGATGCCCATGATGATGCACTCGGTAACTCCCTCAATCTTGTCATCCCTCCCATTAACAGAAGCATTAAAAAGGTGATCAGCTGTCTTCTCAAATGAAGCCAGCATCAATATACTTTTGTCCATTTTTTGAATTCCAAATCTTGTGATGCCAAGAACTTCCCCCTGACACAATAATAATGTACATGCCGTTACACATTGTCCTGAAAAATTTATGTCCACAAATTGGAGGTCCAGAATGTAATCTAAATTTTCACTATAGAAAGAAAAATAGAAAAGAAAAACTAATTTTCCTTTTTAATTTTCAAGTGAAAAAGAGGCAATCAGCATCAGCAAAAAAACCAACCCTAAATGTCATCACATCTGCGAGAAGCATCATATGACGTATGTCTATGCTCATTCCATGACTATCCATAGTTGCTGCTATCTCATTGATTATGCATGTTCTTGCAGCTTCAATTCCCAATATCTGCTGCATTTCCATCACATGGTTACTCATTGTTTTCCGTCCATCAATTCCTTCAATGCCCATAACAGCTTGGAGCCCCATGCTGAAAATATATGACATTTGTAACAGTTAGGAAGAAGGAGCTCTTAAAAAGTAGGAAATGATGAAAGACAATAATTTTTAAAACAACAATATGCATCGCACAAACAGAAGCAAGAAACTTTTGAAGAACTATTGGTCAACATGGCTAAATTCCATTTTTCTGCTGTGATCTCCTTCCATGCTCGTCCACTTTGCTACTGGAATTAATTGTTCCAGCGCTTAACTCTGATTATAAAGCCTCTACTGCAGGGCCAGCATGGTATTCTATTTCTAAGCTGATACATCATCAAATTCAAATTGTACATCCAATGCCTCAATTGAGCCCCATAAAGTAATTATAAAGAAGTACTCCACATCATGCAGCTCTCTGCTATGTTGCTCCGATTCTTCATTTATCTTGAAGTACCCATGTCCAACACCCATGTCCGATGTGGGTATGAAGATATAACTCTTCAAAGATCCTCCAAATACATAGAAAATTTAGAAAAAATTGAACATACCCATGTCAATACATCCCGCATCTAACACTCACACCTACGTTTGAGTAACTTAGGCACTCTGTTGCAGCCCTCTGTCTCTTAATCAGAAGAAATTAGATTTTCTTCTTTTGTTGTTTGACTACTTTTTTCTACTGCATTCTTTTCTTTTCCCTCAGTGGCCTTGTCCTAGTAATGAAGCAACTTCAATTTTTTCCCAAGGTTTTTTTCTTCTTTTTTCTTTTTTTTTTTTTTGGAGAAGAAAAAAAACTAATCTCCACCCTTTCCCTATGTGTGGGTGACAGGCAAGGTTGCAAGTTAGGAAAGAAATATAACTTAAACATAATTGCCAAAAATAAGTTGGAATTAATTTCTCTCCACTTTCTCCAAAATATACTATTTTAAAGCACAAGTTGCAGGTTCAAGGCACATTTAAAACTACTTCAAAGAGAAAAATAGGGAAATTAGTTTTAAAACCAAACTAACCCTTCTACAAACAACTGGTACTGCTTTTTCTCTTCAGTCTGATTTTTATTTCCCTTTTTCTTCTTCTCAGCAATAACAGCGCGTTCAACAGTTTTTATGCCCTATCATCCAAGAACATTAAAATAAGCACTGTATTCTCTTAACTTCTCCAAACACAAAGATAATCCAGAGACTCACCTTTACCACAACCAGTGGAAGCAGATTTTTTAGAGAATGAAGTTCAAAATGAATTTTACTTCTATCAGCTGGAGGAACAACTTCCAACTTTCTAACATCCAAAACCTTCACATGCTGCAGAGTAAAACAACAGGAGATGTTAAGAATCCAGAGTGCCAGTGTCAAGACCATCAACAAGAAATCTAACCTGCTCCTTTAGTTTAAGTTTCGGAGTCAGCAAAATTGATTCTTTCACAATATTTGCATCTATATACAATTGTGCATCTTGGATTCTTTCCACGTCAAGGGCAATAACGATTGATGCTAATCTTGAAGTCATTACAATCTTTATGCTCTTAGCAACCTGCATGGCAAGAAGTTAGCCAACCATGGAAACAATCAACCCATAGGAGAGCAAGTAGAAGATAGAAATAGCATTGTTTTTTATTTTTATGAGAGCACAAGTAATGGAATCCAATGGCTAAAGTCCAAGAAATCAAGACATCTATAAACATATAATTAATATGCCAAAGGCTCTAAAAAGAATAAATTAAGTGAAAGATGTTAAAAGATCTGCCACTAAATACATTATAATCCAACTAATGAATAAACATTAAGAAGTTATAAAAACAAGAAAGATGGAAACGAGAAAATTACAATTTCTGCTGAATGGACTATTTCGTACCTGTCCTAAAACAGTTTTCTCAATTCGACCTTTTACCATTCGTGCAATGTTCACATTATCACCAAATTCAAGTTCTGCAGTAATTATGGGAGTGCTAATTCTTTTTGCCGCATTTATGATTTCTTTGATACGAGGAACTCCTTGCGTAATATCTAAAACAGAGTTGAGGAATCACACCGAAAAATCCATTAAAGTTCCCAAAGCCATAATAGTAATTAATAATCGGGCATTCAAGTTAATGAAATCAATGAAATCCTTGAAAGGATACTCATGCTTGCAACTCCAGCAAAGTGAAATGTCTTCAGCGTCATCTGTGTTCCAGGTTCACCAATACTCTGAGCTCCAATAGCTCCAATGGCAGTTCCAGCTTCAATTACTTTAGAGCGATAACGACTGACGCAAGTTCTGACAAAAACCTATAGTATGGTAAAAGAAAGACTATCATCAGAGGCAACCAAAATTTGTAATCATGTAAAGAAGGCTAGAGTATAAAAACATTTAGATAAAAGAAGAATGCAAGAGATAAATCACAGGTATGGATATCACTCACTACATCAGATAATCATGGCCCTTTTCAGCAAAGCAAGAACTTAAGAAACTCAAATTTTAAAGTTCTCATTCCAAAACTATCCTTTTAATGAATTAAGTGTATAAAGGTACAAATTGCTATGTGGATTTCGATGGGTAATTCGGGAAAATGAAATAATTTTAGATATTGAAAGATTGATTTTGGTACATTTAAATACCCAAAAAAATGCTCATTCATCATGGTGTGAGGAAGTACATGCATGCATTACTCTACTGGTCTACCTATATTCTTTAATTCCAGCAAAGTTTTTAAAACATTTAATGCATACATATGCATGCACACTTTGGCATAAGGAGACACAAGCAACTGGAACATGAAGATGTATGAAGCAATTATTTACACAATGGCAATAGTTACCTCCAACTGCTTGTCAGTGACACCAGCTATTTTATGGCCAACATTCTCAAGTATCTCCTTCTGTGAACAATTGTTAACCAACTGCATTACTCTATTTAGTTCGACCTTCTGCCTATCAAGGAACCCTTTCAAAGATTTTTTGAAGGCTTCAGAGCAAACCCCAGCAGGATCATGTTTAGCTAGCTGCTCTTCTAACATTTGTGGGATAGCATCAGCAGATAAGTACTTCTGTTCTACCGGAGGACAGGTAGCCTGTAGATGGACATCAACAACATAATGTCAAGTTCTTCCACCCCGATAACAACAAAATTTACAAACCTGCTAAAAGGAATAGGTTCCACACCTTCACTTTCATTAATAATCTGTCAAAATTCAAAGGAAATCCACTTTTTCCCTCCATAGATGCAGGATCCATGCCATCATCTCCATAAATAAATTGAACTATACATCCACTTGCATTGCGAACAGTGTTATCATAATGCATGCTCAAGTCCTCCAATGCTTTGATCAATCTGCGAGACATGTACCCTGTCTCGGCTGTTTTAACCTACAACAGTCAAAATGTGTCAACGGCAATGCTTATTTGAGCCCAACCATCTCTCTCTTTAATCATCATTAATCTAATTCAACCATTCACATATAGATATATCCGTAACAGTAATGTATTGCAATGATTCCATAACAAAATTCCGCATGCCTCCAAGATATTTCTTGAATAGCAAAAGGTTTTGCTTTAAGACTAATAGATCAGTCTAGTAGTCACCATTAGTGACTCTGTCCTAAATTATGGGTCCATGCCGAAATTAGGCTACCAAAGTTTACGATGTTCTATTTTTACATTAGTTTACATATACAACACAGGTTAAAATTGTAAAAGAAAGGCTAAATTAATAAAATGCCCCGGAACTTAACCATTTTATCTAAGTAAGCCCCTATACTTTTGTTGCACCTAAATATGCCCTTAACCTTTAATTTGCACCCAAAAAGCCTATAACCTTTAATTTGTACCTAAATAAGCTCTTAACCTTTAATTTATACCAAATAAACCCTGAACATGAATAAATCTTTCAGTTGAAATAAGAACTTATTTGCATACAAATCAAAGAATAAACTTATTTGGGTACAATAAGAGTGTAGGAGCTTACATACGAAAAGTGGAATAATTCGAGGGCTTTTCTAATATTTCAGCCTAAAAGAAATAAAAAGTTATTCTACTTTTATGACAGGACCAAAATTTTGGGAAAGCGGACAAAAATTGGGAATAGATGAAGGAAAACACAATATTAGGTTGCAAAAGTAGCAATTTATGACCAAGCCAGAAGAAAAATAAATAAGCAAACAAACATGTGTACGAACATTCTACTATCTGTAACTACACAGAAACAGATTAACTTCACAACAATTCCTATGACCGTCACAACTTCAACGGACAAGAAAATACAGTGAATAGAGATCATTCGTACAGCTGTATCCACAAGGCCTTCTCGACCACCCATCGTATGAAAGAAAAACTCTGTAGCTGTCAAACCACTGTAGAATGAATTTGCAACAAAGCCTTTAGCCTGCAAAAATCAAAAAATTATATACCCAGAACTTCATCAACTTTCATCAAAATCTTCTATACTTTTTTTGAAAAGGGGCAAGACATACCATTACATGAATACCCAGATTTGTAAATTGTCATTGAAATTTATATTTGGTCTCATGAGGTGACAAAAGAAGAGAAGAATCCTTACATCCTAAAGAAAATGTTATTCCTTGCACCTTCAGCTATTATTTCAAAATTTAGCAACTCAATTTAGTTTTTCTGTTCAGAGCCATAAAAATGCAGTGATCATTTTAAATATATTTAACTTGGTTTTGGAGAATGTTGTTCTTAACAAAATAGTACTTAATCTACAAAAGGATAAAATGTGGCAAATCATACATGCACCTCATAAAAGAGAAATAAATTCATCTTCTGAATAAAAAAACCACAACAAGAATAAGAAATATTCTTCCAACTAAGATGGGCTTTACTACCACGCAATGAAGTGAACACTTTGGATATTTTTAATGGCAGAAAAAAACCTATAAGACAGAGTTGCCTAGCAACTACAATGCCTCAAGCATAGCTACCCCATTTAGCTCATAGTTTCATTAATAGAAGCCTAAAAAAGGGCCTACAGCATGAAACTATTCTTTAGACAAGATTAAGAAAGTAGTTAGTTACGGGCCTACTAACTTAAATAGAACAAAAAGAGTCAAATCCTAGAAATTCTATGCTACTCCAAAGTCAGAACTCTAATTTGCAAGAATTGCAGAAAATTAGAAATTAGTCACAGCACAATAAGACTCAATTTCTAAAATAGAATTACTTAAGAGACAGTTGTTTCTCAACGCAAGTGTCACATGGTCTAATAATTCTCTTAAGAATAGATAAATTGGATTCGTTTCAAGGGTAAATCACTCATACTCTTCGGCACAAATGTAAGGAACCAATATAAACAACTCAATCAATAACTATTTTGAGTGAAACTAAATTGAAATTTTGGATAAACATTCCTTAATAAAATCAATGTAATTACATAAAAAACACCAATGACCTGTAAAATTTTAAAAGTCAAAATATTTGCTCCAAAACTTTAAGATTGCGTTTGGGAACTTAAATTAGGGCTTGGATTTGAATTTCAAAATTTTTTATTTGAAATTTATGAATTTTATATTCATGAATCTAAAATTTTTTTGTTTGGATAATTAAGATTTGGATTTAAATGAAAATTTATTCTCACTTTTGTAAAGGATAGAATTGCAATAAATAAGTGATTTTGTAAATTCTCACTTTCGAAAGGAATTTCAAGTTCTAGATTTAGGCTGCTCAAAACTGATGTTGGATTTGTCCAAATCCAAATCAAATTTTTTTATTTGACATCCAAACAAAAAATTTGGCTTTGTAAATCCAAATCCAAAATTTTTAGCACAAATCGATGTTTAGAAAAGTTAGAAATTAAATTCCATACTATAAGCATATCATGTTAACACAGGAGCTACCCCAGAAAACAAAGACCTGTCAATACCATCCAAGATAGCTAAGAAATAATACTCTCTGAAAGTATAAAATCTTTTTCATTGTTTTATTTGACATATAACTAAAATTTATAAGCTTCAGTTTTTGAACCAATAACAAAGGTTATTTAGATGACCAAGAGCTAAAATATATCTATATATATATATATATATAAAATAAACTTACAGCTGGGGTTTTTGATCCTCTATGAAAATGAGGAAGGCTACGATCTATGAATCCATTAGGAGCACGACGACCCCCAACTGACTGTTGACCAACACATGCAATCATTTGACTTATATTTATAGCAGAACCCTTGGAACCACATTGCGACATGATCAAGGGACTGTTTCTCCAGTGTAGTTCCCTCATGCATACCTGTTTCAAAGCAATTCTCATAAGCCATAAACAAAACAGTCTTCAAGTAATATCATCATTCTAAAAATAAAATACATCATTCCAAGTGTATAACACGTGACATAAACTTAAAAGATTAAAGAAATGCAAGTAAGTATTCTAGCAGTCACCAATTAATATGTTCAAATAGAAAATGCAGTGGCCCCAATCCTTACCTTCCCAATTGCATCCCTAATATTATTCAATATTTCAGTTATATTAGCTTCTAGTGTTTGAGCAGCATCACAGCCAGGCTTAAGCTGTAGTTTTCCTTCATTAAACATCCGTATCTGTTCATCACATTTTTTATAATCTCCTGAAATTGTTATTGCTTTCTCATCATTCAAACGTTTTCCCGGTTGGACATCATCAATTCCAATTGAGAAGCCATGATTCCCTATCCATCGAGCACTGCATAGAGAAGCACATAAAAAAATGAACAGAAGAACAAAGAGAACACAAGCGAAATAAGACCTAAAATTACATTAAATACATTGGAATAAATTGGAAAGTGGAAAAGAGAGATTCTTTAGAAACAATAACATGTATTTTTTATGAGACCACTATAAACAACATGAAATCCATGATATATTATTTTAGACTAAGATTTTAAAGAAACATTTCAGAAACGAATGGCAAACATGAACTTGACCGTACAAAATTATGAAGCAATTGCATCAGCATGGAGTCATTCAAACAACCAAAATGTTTCAATATGAACTTAAGAAACAACGATGGAAGAAATTTCGCAATTAAACTCTTGGGTTATAAGATTACCTCAGTTTAGCTAGCCGATTCATGCAGGCAGCTGCAGCATGTGCATTGTAGTCTCTGAGAAGAACAGAATAAAGTCCATCCTTGTTGCCATTTCCTGGATTCATGTTTGAGGATATAAAAAATAGAGAATGTCAAGAGACTGAACTGAACATTATTGTTTTTCTCCCCCATAACTCAAGCCAAAGAGACTCCAGGATGTTAAAAAAATAAAAACAAAATTAAATAGATGGAAAACTTCAAAAAAACAGTTAATGTCTTCCAACACCTACTAGCATTTGAAACTATGAAAACAGATAGGATATGTACAGCCCTTAGAATGGTTGCAGGGCACCACTCTATTGGGTTTCAGCCTGTATTTAGTTCATCACAGAAGAGTGCAACTTACTGTGAACTTTCTAACCTAATATAAGCCCATAATAGAAAGGGGAATCATAAATAGGTTAATAGTATGCCAAGCCTAAGGCAATTTATTTAAAACATAAGTTTGCCCCATTCAGAGCCATCCAAGAACATCTGCAGTTATCTCAAGCTCTAAACTAATAATCATGTTACTTTTGCATCCAATGTATGTTTTTATCCTTATGTTCCATGCAATTGACACTGTAAAGCCAATGAAGCTCATTTTAAATATTAAAAAGAAAAAAAAAGAAGAAGAAGAAGAAGAAAAGAAAAGATGAAAGGACGAGAGTGGCTGGACCATACCAGGGTACACAGAGGAAATCTGAAAACGGCAGAAGAAATAAGAAAAGGTAGATAAGAACTAGCTCCTCCACATCAATGGGCAGCTAAAGGTGTCCATGTGACAGGCTTTCTTAAGGTTTAGTAACAATAAAAGTTTAGCAATGGCGAGTAATAGCTTAGAAAATGAAAAGTCTCAAATGAAAATATGCTCTAAAGATGACTAAAAAGAATTACATTCTAGTCATTTTATCCACTAAAAAGTATGTCTACACTTTTATCACTAATCCAGCCAACATACCAAATCAAATTACCGAGCAACAGATCTCGCCACACACTGACAATACTAGATACAGTTGGTGTCTCTCAAGTCTCATCATTATTAAACTAGTCTACAAAATATTTCAGCCATGCACTTTTCCATGACTCAATGAAAAACCTAAGAATTATATTTAAAACAACACAATAATTGATTGGAAAAAGTACACATAGGAATAACTAAGAAATAAAGCAAAACTCACCTAAAGTAGCCTTCCCCAATTGCCCAGATATAAGCTCACTATTCCGAATATAGACAAATCCATCGTTAGGGCACATTGTTTCTACTTCTATTTCTTTGCCGCCAAGCATTCTGATGACCTTCTTGGAGTAGTTTCTCTCCTTGACCATAAGATTCAGGTACACTCTCACACTTGCATGCGGGCGTAATAGAACACTAAACAATTGCTTACCAGTCCAAAGCTCTATTGGCTGTGTCACAAAGATTAAATTGAATAAAAATAGAAAAGCATATAGGCAAAAGTAGCAAAAAGGATATCAGCATTTACCTTAAGTACTGATGGAGTGGGCAAATCTATATGATCCATAGCATCACCCATATAGGAACATATAAGGGAAAAAGTTGCACGGTCATAGAAAGTATCCTTCCTTGTAATAAGGAAGGAAGATGTTAAAAAATCTTGAGTGGAAGCAACCAAAATTTCTCCATTTTTTGGTGTGCATAAATTATTTTGCACCTAGAATCACACACAAAAAGTCATACAAGAAATTTTCAGCTTTATCTAAATTTGCAGGAAAAAGTTTTCAGTAGTAGCTCAAAGGTTCATTTCTCAAGACGTTTCTAATCAAACCATTATCATTACTGCTATATTGCGGTTCACCAGTGGGAGAAAATATTAAAGATAAAAAATTTATATCAATTGAAAAGCTGAGTGGGAATTAGAAAAACAAAATGCACAACGTGAATACATCCAAAGGTAGTATGATATGAAAGAATTTACCCCCATCAACATGAGTGCCTCTGTTCGAGCCTCTTCTGTTTGTGGGACATGCATGTTCATTTCATCGCCATCAAAATCAGCATTATATGGGTTACAAACGGACTCATTGAATCGTAACGTTCTCCACGGCATTATTCTTGCCTGCAGTCATGGCATGGAAAATATGATCAAGCACCAACTTGAAGGGAAAAAAGAACAACTAAACACTGCAATTAGTACGTCCACAACTAATAATCACCCTATGGCACATGATAGACATTCTATGCAAGCTTGGTTGTCTATTGAAAAGAACAATATCTCCATCTTCTAAATGGCGGTGAACAATACAACCGAATTTTAGTTCATCAGCAATGCGCTTTCTGTATTCACCTTGCAAAAACCTATGGCATCAAACAGTAACCCCACATTATTAGCAATGAAGCAGTTTTGAATATCAAAATAAGGACAAAAGTCATAAGATGCAAGAGTGATGCACCTAGATGAACCATCGGGATATCCGACCATCCTTGCACCAGGATATTTATCAAAGCCGTTACGAACACACTGCCTTAGCTTCTCTATATTGTGATTGGAAACACGTTCTGGATAACTCAAAATTCGAGCCATATGGATTGGAATAGCCACCTGAATCATTGATTCCATCAGAGGAAAAATAAATCAAAATTTCAAAATCCTAAAACTTGCTTAAACCTTACTAAGACACCAACCTCAGTAATTTTCAGATTGGGGTCAGGTGATATAACAGTCCGGCCAGTATATTCAACACGTTTTCCAGACAAATTCCCACGAAACCGTCCCTGTTTCCCTTTGATGCGCTGAACAAAACCACTCAGTGGCTTTGACACTTGCATACTAAAAGGAACACCACGAACATCACTATTAATGTATTGTGCAACCTCGACTTGAAGCATCTCCCAGCCACCCTAAAGAAAAATCTTCAACATAAGACATCATAAATAATATTCAGACAGGAGAAAGAAATATCTACAATAGCAACATGTATTAATAATCGACAGTTTTACTGCATCAACTCTGATCTTCGGCATTCCAACTCTAACAAAAGATTTGCAACCATAAATGTTCTAGTTCAATGTGGCCTTTTTATTTTTGACCTTTGATGTATCTCTCCAGGCTTAAATTAAAAACAACCCCATACTTTCACCAACAAAAACTGAAAGGTAAAGAATTTATGTCTATCCCACATGTTAATCCCTTGTGATTCTCGTAACTTCAGCACTCTCTAAATAAGATAGCTTTAATCATAGTATCCAAACAGTCTTTCGCATTTATCTAGAACAAACCGCATTTCATGCCTTCCTCATATCACACAGTATCCCGTAATATACTCTCTTTCCTATGCTTTGACTTCTGGCAGTGAACTAAGTATGTGGCACTTCTATGTCAGTAAATTCCCTATACAACATTAAGAAAACAGCTAACGGTAAAGAACACCCAGGTGCCTAACGTAAAAAGATGAACCAATTCTATGCAAAGTACAATACTAGCATAACCACATAGTTTCAAGGAGATATCCAAACAAATAGGAGGTTCTTGAACAATAGAGAAACAAGGAAAAAAATAGCAGTTCATATAAAGGGTATAAAAATGCAATAGACAATACAAAATGAAAAAACAAATTAATCAACAAGATCACATATGATTACAATAATAGCATTCAGCCAATCAAAAAGAGACACTTCAATAGTTAAAGCCTTCCCACTTCGAGGTGAGACGATAGGTGGATAGGACTCATTCATGTTGTGTATTCCAAGGCCCAACGAGCCTCTGTATATACAAATAACAGTAATAACAAATTCAACATTGACCTAAATTCCTTCAGGTACATATTAGGTATCAGAATCCATTTCCATACCAGACATTGGAATGCGGCATTTGTTTCTACTAACTCCTGATGAAGGCTAGCATTTGCCTGAATAATTCTTTTCAACCTCTCAGTAATGTCATTTTCGTTGCTGCAACATGGAAAGAGAAAAATTGTAAAAATAAATATCCTTTTATCTCCTCTTGTAGCAGCTACTACCAGAAATAAAACCTGATGTCCAGTAAACAAAATGGAGAATGCATAGTATAAAACAGAGTCAGATATTTTCTATTGAAACCTCTGCGACCCATCCACAAGGACTGAAGGTCGGACAACTGTAGGTGGCACGGCAATGTTCGTAATAATGAGCTTCTCAGGTCTATCAGACAGATAAAGCAATTCACAGTCCTGTGGACAATGAAATACAGAATATATCGGGTTATTGAAAAACTTGAGCGAAAAAATTTTATAAGAGATCAGAAAAAAGAAACTTTTCTTTATTTCATTACTTTTTTTTTTTTTTTTTCAAATGCATGCTTTCTGTTCCAACATGTGAAACATGCAATAAAATCTTGAAAATTATTAAAAAAAAAAAGGCAATAGGGTTTTACCACATCAGTCATCCTCTTAAAAAGAGAAAGCACTTTGACAGGGTTAAGAACATAAGTAGCAACGTTGAAGGATGCCTTAGACTCTTTTGTGTGTGAAATTGCAGATCGAAATTCTTCCAAACTGTCATCATTTATTTTTGAACGATCATGAATAATACCTAACATCGCCACAGCCTTCTTCACTGTACCTAAAAACCATTAGAAGGTAAAGTAATTCCTACCTGGTGCCATTTCACATTATCATAAAAGCCTTAAAAAAAACCCTATACAGCAAACTAGCATAACCAGCTTAGATTCTCACATCAGTTAACGAGGCAGAGCACAAAGAAAAAGAACTAGCCAATTTAAAATAAAATAACATCAAGAAAACCCTACATGGCAATTATCGTTACCAAACACGAACCATTTTCTTTTACTTATGAAGATGATAAATGCATCATGTCAAAAATTATATTTGAAATACAAGAGAATATAGAATACAAACCATTTACGTATCCACATCTCCAGCACTTCACAGCTTTACCACCAGCCATGGAAGTACACTTCTTTACTATACTTTTCATTATCTCAGCTTTCTTTAACGGTTCAATTTTCAGAGCTCTCATCTTTTTCAGATAATCTTTGCTTAATTTCTCATCCAAAAGTACACGAGAACAAGACTGTAAACAAAACATCGGAGGAAACATTAATCAAGACTGTGCTTCAATTAAATTTAAATTAAATCACAATTTAAAAAATTCAGGTCAAGTTTATTTATTACCTTACAAATGCACTTTAAAATGTCTAAAATTGTACTTAAATACCCAACATTATAAACAGGGAGGGCAAGAGCTACGTATCCGTAATGCCCTGGACAGTCCCCGAAACTTCCATCGCAGGTTGCACATCTACCGGACTTATTTGGAGGACCCTGAAAAAAAAAAAAAAACCCATAAAGGAAAAAGCAAAATCAAAACTTCAAAAAAAAAAAATCACGTCAGCAAAAAATAATAAATACATAATTGAAGTAAGTTTTAAGTACCATTCGAGGATCCAACAAGCCGCCTTCGATGGGTTGGTTTTTAGGATCATAGTAAACACCCTTATATATTTGAACTTCAGCAGCTTTGGCTATCTCTGAATCCGAAAACATAGAGAATTTAATGCTTTTTCTGCATAAATAACAATAAAAAAGATCGATAATTTCAAGAGATAATTCAATACAAAACGAAAAACAGAAGAAAAGAAAAGGAACCAAATACAATTAAATAAAAAAGGGGGGAGTTACATTTTTCGTGGCCCGACATCTTCGATATAAGGCCGTTTCGTAAACACGATATCTTGTGTTTTTTGCTCCATCTTCTTCGATTAAAAAAGAAAAAAAGAGAAACAAATGGGTTTAGGAGAAACGGAAGGGTTTTAGGCTAATTTCAGGCGAGGCGTAGAGTAAAAGGAACCGCCTTTAATAGGTTTTTTTTTTTTTTTAAAGAAACTCCTTTTAACTGTTTTGAAAATTTTGGGTTGGGTTGGGTTGGGTTGGATTTATATACAGAGAATCAAAAGGTGGAAGGAAGTTAGGGCTTTTTTCCAGATAAATATTGGACTGGGCCTTAGACGGGATGTTTGGGTTATCAAAATTTTTTAGGCTGGCCTTCGTTGGTAGGTTTTATTTAGCCGCGAACCCGAAAAACCCTAGAACATAAAGTCAAATAAACGTTAAACCCAAAGGGTTTCACATTTCAGTTACTCGGAAAATCCCAAACCCTAATGAAGACGGTAACGGGCAAAATCATCTCTTCTACGCCTATTTCCGTTTCCAAGGCAGCCAAAATCATTGCCAACTTCGCCGCTACTGACAACGGCGCGTCACAAGCGATCAGCGCATATCTTCGACGGACCTCCGCATCATTCACCGAGCTCAGACAGTTGCATAGAGAGCTCCGAAAACCGACGAGATCGGACCGCAAGCACAAGAAGTCCAAGTCCGAGACCACAGTGGAAGGTGCTGGAGAGTCGAGTCTAGAACCGAGTGTATTCAACTTGACTGGTGAAGTTGAGGAGCTGAGTCAAGAGGCGAGTCACAGGTACGGGGATGGCGAAAGAAAAAAGCATGAGAACAAGAAGAAGAAAGAGGAGGGTGAGGTGATTAATTTTCCGGATGCTGGGGGTAAATTTGTATTTGAAGATAGAGAGAGCAAGGGGAAGAAGGAGAAGAATGAGGGTAACTTTGGGGAAGATGAGGGCAAAATGGTAACTAAGCAGAGTGAGATAAAGAAGCCTAAGAAGGAGAAAAGTGGCAGAAAGATTGAAAATTTACAGGAAAATGGGGTGAACATTGAGAAGGGTGAAATGAGAGATGAAGAAGAAAGGGAAGGGAAGAAAAATAAGAAAAGGAAGAGCAGAGAGATTGATGGGGGAAGTGAAAATAATGCTTCCTCTGAGCTACGGGAGAAGAAGAAGATTAAAAACGAAGTTGATCAGTGATTGATTTGAGGCATTTTAGATTCTTTTTTTTTTATGGCAGATTGAAGGAGGATCTTCGTTTAGAGGCAATCCTTCACTCCTCAGTTAAAATTCGTAATCATTTTTGGATACTCTTTACATTGTCATTTTGAGGGAAGTATGCTTGTTTCTAATTTATAATGAATGAAATCTATTCATGGTTAACTTTTGCATATCTGGTTCTAGTTCTTTATCATTTTTTTATCACCCCAGAGATGCATATGCATGACTGTTAAAAAGTAGGACATGCTTTTTAGGAGGTATATATACTCAAATGATCATATTTGAAAATGCAATTGATAAAAATGCTGTATTAGGAAGAAATATTTTAATGCTTGCAAATTGCAATTACTGAATGGCTTGTTTTGGTGCTATAGGCATCTCAGAACCATATTGTTGCTCCTTGAATGTTAATGGAGTTCCAGATGCTGGTAGTGTAGAAGTTCAGAATAAAAATTTATTTTACCCAAGCAGAATGCTGCTTTAGTTATGGTATTAGTTTGATGATTGCTTTGCATTTCCAAATTCATATTATGCACGAGACAGGTGAATGATTCCAATTGTCTTTTAGCTTATCTTTTTATCTAATATTTTAGACTCTCCTCTATTCTTGCTTACCTCGTTTTGAGGTGTAACGATGTTGGCAGCCTTTCATACTTCATTTCAAGGTTTACTAGGCTATCCTGAAAATCAGAGGCTTATACTGATATAATGAAATGTTAGGAAAAGCGTCTTACTAGTTTCTCCATGCCATGTGGTGTAGATTCTTGGGTTTATTGAGGATTTGCAAAGGCTTCCAGCCGTTGAGGCAAAGGGGGAAAAAAAAAGAAAAAAACAAAAACAAAAAATCATTTGTTTTCTGGGTGTATTCCTTGTTAATCATTTTGAGAACTTAATGCAGTTTGAAACTTGCCTTTGATTGAAATTGTATTTGTTCCGTGTGGCAAAAACAAAAAATGTATGCTGCCTTGAGTGCAGGGTCACAAATATTTGGTTAGGGTTGTTTTAAGTTATCTGCAGTCCATGGGGTTTCAACCTTTGCCTCTTTTCGGATATCCCTTCTTCTGGCTTGATAGGGCCTGCCTGATTGATGACTTGCAGGTTCTTGTGGAAAAGAACATTTGCTAAAACTGAAATAGAAGCTACAAGCAAAAGCTTATATAACAACATATTTTGCTACTGAATTTCAATAGCACTTAGCTAGAAAAGTAAGCAACACCACAACTTCAAACTCATTTTACATTGACAAAATGCATGAAGAGCGATGGTTATATAAGTGGCAAAATTAATTTCTTGGTCAGGGGACCACTGAAAGCCTTGGTGATTGATCAAATGTAGGTACCTGAAGCATGTTAGTGCTTTGCTATATCATAATCATATTATTCTTACTGCATTTCTTGGTAATAAATGTTGGTATTCTTTTTAATGGTGCTCTCTAATCTAACCATGGGTTATCATATCAGTTTTGGCTTGTATGTCACTTTCATACTGATTATGTAGGAGGCAAATAATTGCTTAGTTGTATTTTCAGTTCTGTTGGCTCCCGCAAAAATCTTTCTCAGGGATATTGGTTTTGAGAAGGTGGACATCATTTTGATTTTCTTGCCTTTGTTTTCATTGATGACGTTTAATGTCAGATTATGTGTCACATTTGGAAATTTCTGTAGCCACCACGAGTCATAGAGCTATCTTCTGCCATGCATATAACTAATTTTCAGTGCATTGTTCTATTCACCTCAAGGGAGAGGGGGAGACTATTGATGAGATGGATCATGTTGATCTGGCCAACAAGGTCTGTGACCGCTTCTCTCGATGTTGAAATCAGCTTTCTTGGAGTCATCTGCTGACCAAACAAATACATGATGAAGTTTGCTCTTCAGCTTGCGACATGCCTCAAAGAACCCATTTTCAGGAGACAAATCTCCACTTCCATCGGTATCGAAGCTAACCAGGACCTTTACACCTCTGTAGATAGAGCTCTGTTTATGAAAGTATTTCAGGAATTAAAAAAAAGTAGTGCCCTCATCATAGGCATAAAACTGAAAGTTGAAATAGTCTACGAAATGTCCATGCTTCCTCCACAGGGCCCAGTAATGCAGTTGCACAAAATCATCGTTATAGGATGCTATCGATGCAAATGACACCACCCCATTTTTTGTTCTAGGAACAAAAGAAGCCGTCCAATGCAATCGGCAAATGTATCAGGATCTGAATGGAAGTGTTCACAGCCTATATCAATTCCATCCAAATTATGCCTTTTTTATATCTTTGTTATGAAAATGAATATCATTTCTAACCCAGGAGTTGACTGTTTTAGGGCTGAAGTATACGATCTCACCATTTATTGTATAGCCTCCGAGAATCACAACTACCTCGACAGTCGGAGGACGGGTTTTGATAGAGGATACATACGAAGAGCTGAGGTTTCCTATATCAGAGTAAACTAGGAAATCATTTTTTTTTCCACTCCATTTTTTCTCTCCCTAGTTAATCAATTTCAGGAATTATTCAGAATTAACAGGTCAACGGAAAAAAAGGGGTCCAAAAAAAAAAGTCACAAGTCCTGTCTGAGTGAAGAGGGCTGGGGAAGGAAGCAACTTCTGATTGGGTTGATTTCCAAGCGAGACTATAAAAGCCATCTTCAAGCACCAGCTTGCATGGACTTCCAGGTGGCAATGCATGATCCGTACACCCGTTGACACGTGTCTCTGTCTGTCATTTAGTAGCTACAAAACATAAGCAAAAATAGAGTAATCATCTAATATAAATCAAGTACGACACATTGCTGTTATTTCTACCCAGCTGGATTGTCTGCCACAAAAATAATTAGCTACCCAACCTTTTGATGGTACATAGACAGTGTTCCTTCCAACAGGGTCAATAAAATTAAACTTTTTAGTGACCATGTTAGAATCAAAATTTCCAAAGCCTTGACCAACGACAAAGAAATTGAAGCCATGCAAATGAAGGGAGTGGCTCTAAGCTCCAAGTAATGCTTGTGTCTTGCATGGTTAGCTCTGTGCTAGTGTTAAAAGGAAGCACGGACAACTTTGTTCCATTGCTCACCATAGTGTTAAGAGGTGGAGTGCCTGTATAATCAAATGGAATTGTTGGATAACTTGGAAAATCTGTAGTGTATAACAGCATTTGATCGACCGAAGAAATCATCCTGGAGTAGTGCTGTGGTCGGCGTTGAAAAAGAAAAAAAAAAATTGACTGGAGCTGCAAAACATGGTTCCGTTTGGTCCCTGGCGGGTTTGCTTCTGCTGACAAGGGCTTGTTCCTAGTGAACAAAAAAAAAGGAACTGCTTGTATTGTCAACCTTTCGGGGCACATTAGCTGGACATTGCTTGCCAGCTAAGCTACCGAGTTTACTTGCAAATTTTGTTGCAAAAGGAAGCGTCACTTAGAGCTGTAAAATTGGTAAAATTCATATTCTAAATTACCGGCAACAGTCGAATTATCAAAGGTATGGATATCTTGGTTTGCTCTTAACAGCCACATTTTTGGTTGCCCTGGTGGGCGATAAGAAGGTTAACATAAACGACAGTGGCAGCTTCAACAACTGCAAGTATGATTTGCCATGCTGAAGAGGAGCTCATCATCATTGAGAACTGCATTGATTAGATAGATGGATCCGCATTGAAACATTGTGCTCCTGCATTTGGTGCTTTCACCTGTCTGAAGAACCTAGCTAATAATTACCTCAGGATCCGCATTAAACCATTTGTCCTGCAGTTTAATCATTATATTTGAAGATTTATGTCAGCAAAAAGTAATGTCACTTAAAAGTAGCAAATATAAGTAGTTCTTAAGTCAGCTCATTCAGAAATTTATTACCAAAAATTATGGGAACTTCGAACTTTTGTCTTAAATTTCTGTCCCTTGTTTTTTGTTCCTATTCTCTTCCATTTTTGTTTTAAAATTTCTTTATCTCTTTTTTTCCAAATTTAAAAAAATTATAAAATAAAAACTATAATGCCTCTTAAATTTTTTTTTTTTTAAAAAGAGTGTCAGATGTCATATATGTTTTCTTAATATTAATCATCCTGTTTAACCATTGATAATATTGAAATACAATAAAAAAATGACAATAATAATTAACGGCACGGAAAACAACGAGAATGAGGAAAACAAGCAAAACATAACTAATGTTTTCGCATTGATTGAAATATCAGCCTCAATGTTTTTCCTTGAATGAATAAAATTCATGGTTTGTGACGAATAATAAAACAAATTCAAGCCCTATTTGGGTTGGGAGTAAGAGCTACAAAAGCCAACCATGGGATATGGGCAGATGCTCCCCCAAACCTGTTTCAAAAAAGGATTTAAAAAGCCCAAAAAGCCTTTCTGAAGAACTGCATGCAATGCAAGTGGTCCCTTTGGACCCTTTCACTTGTCTTTATTGAAGTAATAACTTGGGCGACCAAAAAAGGAACAGAAATTGCGCAGTCTCATAAAAATTTCTACATTTGACAGATTGAGACCCCTAACATCACATGGATTAAATGAAATAATTATTGAATTTAAATATTTTTTTTGAAACATTATCAAGTCTTTGGAAGATTTGCTGATGGGTTAAAGCTGAAGCAGCTTCTGGTTAAGAAGCATTCCCATCCAAGACAAGCCAAGACATGTTCAAACCCTAGCTTGTCTGCACCTCCAGGTGGCAATGCATGAACCATACCTTTGACATCATGTAAGCGTTTGCGGAGGTAACAACCAAATCTTGGCACGGAAGGTGACAAGTGGGAGACACATAAATGTGGCTTTTGGATATATTAGTTTGGTCTTAAGAAGCACATTTGCACTTGCAGTCTCAAAAGTTAAACATAAACAGGATCAGCTTCTACAACCTTTAGGGGGTATGGTTAGCTAAGCCGAAGAAGAGCTTATCCTTGAGAGTTGCACTGATTAAATGCTGAAGTTATGTCTTGTAAGGGCTTTCATCTTCATACACTTGAATGTATCTGTAAGAGCCAGTAGTTCAGCATTGAATTAAATATATCTATACGATATTATGTAATCAATGGTGACGACATCATATTATAACATTTTCAATACCTCTGGCAGAGCAGTTATATGATGGTCCTGGGGCATCCACCTGTCTGGAGGGCCTGCCTAAAATAATTGCCTCAGTTTCGGTATTGAAAACCCCTCTCCTTCAATTCAATGTATCATGTCATATGTTTTGCCAAAGGATTCACATAATTTAATTTAGATTTTCCAGTCAGCTGGTTCATTGTTATTTACCGAAAGATGATGGGAACATCCTTGTAGGGCTTGGCAAATAGGGTAAAGTCAAACCCCAAGCTTAGGAACAAATGATAAGCATGCCAAAAAAGAGTGCCCCTTCGGCCTACAATGCTGCCAGTTTTGTATAGGACACCAGTAACATATGCCCGTCCGGCCATCGGATCAAGAGCGAAGCTGTCAAATGCCATGCGTACCAACAAAATCAAGAAAAACCAAAAAATTTCGGATCCATGGCATTTTATTTCCACCATGGATATTTCTATAAAGGTTCATATCAATGAAAAGAGATGCTGTTCGGCACATGGTTCACCACTTTTAAAGCTTCATATACAAAATCATAATTCAAGCAGAGTAAATGTATATACCAAATAAAAATATAAAGCCAGTGGACAATAAATTTCATAACTGGTGTAAGACTATTAGCCCGAATTTATTAGCATCGTCATGGTGACGCATAAATCAAAACTTTTAGTGCCTGGGTGATTCCAAGTACAGGCTCAGGATTGCGACAGAAGAATCATAAATGACGACAGAAATGCCTCCCAAAAGTGCTGTTTATGGACGATGAGAAGCACCCCATTTTTTTTTCTGTTTCTTTATTTTTCTTTTAACATATTAGACAAAACTGAGAACCCCTAATGGTAAACCTGCAATCGCTAATGTGAGTAGGTATTCATCAAAGCCAGTGGGGTAGCATACGTACATATATATATATATATATATATGTATTGCGCTGAGACAAAGGTGTTTGCTTGATTAGACAGTATAATTTAAAACAGTTCGAACTTTGAAGATTAAAGTGACCCAAAAAAATTTAAAAAGAAAACCACTTGAATCCTGCCTCAATTGTTACATTCAAATGACCTGTTGTTGGAACAACTTAAGAGTGCTGTCAAAGATAATCAATTTATTTGACCTCCCCTCTATTGTAGTCAAACTTTGTCCTATCTTTCTAAACCTTAAAAGCCTCCACTGCTTCATATTATTTAAATTCGAATATAAGCGTCAGCTTTTTAAATTTTTTCAAATGTTTCAAAAGTCATATTGGATAGTTAAAAGAAAAAAATGCAACAACCTAAACTCTATGTGAGTACTTTTCTTGCCGTTAGTAGGAGCTACTTTTCCATGAAGAAGAAGTTCTCTCCATATTTGGTTTAGTAGCCCGGTAGGTAAATCTATATAAGGCTACTTAAAAAGATTTTTATAGTCAAAGTTCTACTCACACGAAGAATAGAATATATGTATAATCTAAATACACTGGGGTCACGACCGATATTTATTAAACAAATCATGGGTTTCCTATCAAAACAGTCAATTTATAGTTAGATATATGTATCTTGTCGTTTGTAGTTGTACCAACCAGTTCCTATTCCATCCACAGTACGCAAACAAATCATTTCAGAGTATTCCTCACTCACCAGTTTCCATCAATTTTCAATGTTGCAAAAAAATAGTTCTTTCTTCTCCTAATTTAACCTATAAAAACATTTCAACTTTGATTGTATTTATAAATATAGCGAAATCCCATCTAATATTCAAAGCAAAATTTGTTTTAAAGAAAATATCAATTTATATCTCAGATTTAAGGTTTCTGAAATTAAAAAAAAAAAAAAAAAAACTAACAGCTTAAACTCAAGCCAGAATCTAAACCTAGTCGGCAGGCTCGTAACATTAGTCAATGTCCGAGTCCTTACATTCTTTCTTCAAATAATTTAGAACTCTCCCTTTTCCTAATCTCCATGCTTTCAATGAAAGTCAGATTTGATCTCAATTTTTTTCAGTGCAACTACCAAAAAGTTTTAGAAAAACAGGCCTTCCCCCGTTATATTTTCTATGTCCTAAATGTAAAGAAAAATTTTCTCGAACCTAAGACTTAACTCACTTAATTCTTGTAGTTATCTCTAAAAAATGGTATCGTACCGGATTCAAAATACCTAGTGTCTGCTATCACATTGCTGATCTATAGGTTGCGACCTTCATTATATATAAAAAAGAACTCTCCTTAGTTCAAAAGTATTTTAGTTAATGTAATAGAAAGACAGCTCGTTCTCTCCTCTATAATCCCAGACAAACGATAAGCTTAGCTTGATAGAACGAGTGACACTGTTGGTTTTTGCTGTTTAAAGATTTACCATTAGGGTAGTTTACTTATTGAAAGCTCATTTTAATCAATCATATATATTATTTTTGTCCCTTTTTACTATTGCTTTGACATAATCTTGAATTCTAACTAAGTAATCAATCCCGATTGACATAATTCAACACAAGCACACTACATAAATTCTGATTTAAAGGGTCATTTTTTATTAGAAAAAAAATTACAATCGAGGATGATATTGTTGGGTTTTACGAGAATGTTTGAAAGAACTTGTGTTTTCGTTTCTTTTTTTTTTAATTCATTGTCCTAGCTAGATAGAGCATGGAAAGCAGGGAACATAAGCCTTCTAAATATGTCCAGAGGGAAAAAATGAATAAAACTATGATTATAAAAAGCATAGCCAGGGATTTCTGAAGAACAATTGATGAGAAATTAAAGTCTTGTCTTGTTTCTAAGCTTGGAAGAAAGAACAACGGAAATAAAGAATTCCAGAGGAGTACTGACATTTGCCTGTGGCATATTTTTACTCGCAGGGGGGCTGGGGGTGAAACCTAACTTTGCATAATTGCAAAAGTCTGCTCTATCTTATACTTTGCAAAACTAAATTTTGGTCTAAAAAAGCATGTCTCAAATGTGTAAAAAAATGGCTAAAATTTGAAATATGGTTTACAGGGAAACTGCAGGTATAACGTCACAATACCAACAACATGCTCCGAGGGTGTGCCAACTGCCGACAACATCAGACCATGACAACCTCAGATTTTTTCGATACTAAAATCTAATGAAATTATAGATCAAAACCTAAATTCCAAACATGATAAGAAGGTGGATCCATCCCAGGCTTTGCTTGACAGATGAGTTTCAAGTGAGAGACCAATGCGTGGAATCACCAATTTTGCTGTGACTGTATCTCAAAGTTAGAAATGATGATTTGGCGACCAGGCTTTGCATCGGTTGAGTTCGATATTTAAGTGATAAATTGAAGGTGAAGCTGAATTTGGATTGAGATTATTTTAAGTTCAAAAGATAGTAATTTCTTATATATATATATATATAAATGTTGTTTTATTTAATAAAATATAATTAAACTCAAACCTAATTAGCACTTTCTTTACACTATGCAAAAAGGAACTACTACTGGAAAGATTCAAAGGTCTTATAATTAGCTTTTAACCTTTAAAAATCATCGAATTTGCAATTGAATAACTATATATTAAATATAAAAAATAGTTCCAAAAATAAGTAATACTTTAATTTAGAAGAGAAGTTGTGTCAAAAGTTTGATAGAAGTGAGATGTCATTGAAGTTCAATCCATGCAATAAATTGCTTTCTTGTAGTCCCACATCTATCATTGTACATTGGATTAACTAAATTTACTCAAAAAAAAAAAAACATTAATTTAATAACAGTTTTAAACAAGCATTAAAAACATTGTACTTGAAAAACAATCCAACATCATCAACGGGCCCAGCCTGTTATCTTCATTAAATGACGTACTATTTTTTTCTTTCTTTCTTTTTCCTCCGTATGTCTTTATTATCTTCCTTTCGTAATCCGTGGATATGGACCTTAAAAGCAGCTCATATCTTCAAAGAAAAAAAACAAAAAGAAAACAAAATCTATACAAAACTACAGAACAAAGATCTTTCCATTCAATTATGCTGTCAGAAATATATGCATATATAATCAACAGGGTTTTGCAGTAGTTATGGAGACAAACAATGGGTTACTGTCTTGATTTCGGAAAAAGAAGATGAAAAAAAAAAAAAAAGAAGGCATGCAGGTTGTGCTGAATGCAGAATAACGAACTCTCCATTGAACAGAAAGGAGAGATTTTGGGGCTGGTTTCTGAGCCCCTGAAAGTCAGTAGCAGCTGCACAGCTCGAGCCAAGGAAGCTAGTCCAATTTAAAGTGGTAGTAGCAGTAGTAGTAATAGGAACCCTTTTGTTCTACTTTGCTTAACGAACTGGCATTATTAACCAATCAGTTCACCCAGAAAACTATGGGAAAAAATTATGAAAAAGGGAGATGATAGTAACTCTGCCGTGCTCCCTCACGAGTTTTAAGATTTCTTTTTTCATTTTTTTTTTAATTTTCAGATGATAGTGAAGATTCTTGTTTCTTGATTTTGAGGAATTGTAATTAATGGTGAAGGTACCGCTTTTGCCAGGCATGCTTAAGCTACTTCCAAAAGATCCATGGCTATTTTGAAAGGAAGCTCCTGTTTTGTCAAGCCCCTGCCATTTTTACTTGAAAATGGTACCTTGCATTCCGTTAAAAAAGAAGCATTCAGAAAGAAAAATTAAGAAAAATTGTTAATAAATGCACATTAATAGTACTTTTGTTTAAATATCTAATTTAATTTAATTAATTAATACATATATATATTTTTAAGATGAGATTAAATTTCTATAAGGTAATGACATGAAGAAATAATTATCTCTTGCCGTACAATTTAAGAAAGTTCTTGAAGAACCAAGTCCTTCGAACTTAATTAGAAGGACCATTAGATTTGTTGGCAAAAAAACCCAATTAAATTATGTCTTAATTAGATGTTATTATTATAAATATTTTTTAAAATAAATGTATTTTTAAGTTTTATTCAAATATTTTGAGAGCTAATGTGTTCGTTAACGTAATACATTCAAGCCAGAATGCTTTCTATAAGAAAAAAAAAAGTGTTCCTTCCCTTATTACCACTGAAATAAATTCTTATAGGTCCTAAATAATTAAAGCTTTAATAGTTAAATATTTTTAATATATGTATTTTATAGTTAATAATATTAACATTCATTGGTATTTTATTATTTATAATAGAGAAAAAATGAACAATGAATTATTTTAAATAGTATTTTTAATTACAGTATTAATATAATAATATTAATTAATTTTGGGATAAGTCGGCAAGATCCCAAATAAATAGTGGCTAAAGGGATATATGAGTAGTCAAATCAGGTGATTAACTAATCACTACCATCTCTCGATATTTTACTAGCGTACGTGGCCCAATCACTTTTAACCACTTGGACTCTCCGCCTCCACGGCCTTTTAATTTACTTTTAATTTGTAAGGGTTTTCTTTTTCCTTTGGATATGAGTACTCTGGAAGTTCTCGAAGGAGAATAAATAACAATTCCTGCTTTTTAGGTTTGAACATAAAAGCTTTGGTTTCATTTTGTATTTGTTTTTATTTGTTTTTAAATTTGTTTGCATTCACTTCATATTCATCACAACTTTTTAAAATTATGTCTCATTTATAAATAAATTTATTTAGAAAAAATTTAAATTAATTTAAATTAAATAAATTTATTCATAAATATAATAAATATGTTAATAAATAATTAAAATATGATTATAAATAATAAATAAATAATTAAGGTTTAGGTATTTTTGTTTTTAATTTTATACATAAAATAATAAATTAAAAATATTAGTATGCATAAACGAAATAAAACAAAAATAATATTATATTGAATTATAATTAAATAATAAATAAATTTTAAATAAACTAATAAATTAAATTTTAATGAACCATAAATAAACTTATTGATTAATCTAAACTAATTTTAACACATTTGTTAACCATTGTCCGACCTAGGCTGATTGGTAAAAATCTATCCCATTACTCTATACGTTTTACGAATATATATATATATATATATGTATGTATATGTGTGTGATTGTAAGATGTAACAAATGCTAAATATGTTTGAAAATGGCAATGACAATGACAACGACATTGATCAAAACCGAAACAAGACAACGATTGGTGATGCGTTAGATGAAGTTTTTTTTTTTTGGGGGGGGGGGGGGGTGTGGAAGCAAAGGCCCACAACCTTATTCATTGCTTTACTATGTAGTGCATTCACTGCAAAATGTCCCTTTTCCCCTTTCTTGACTTGACTTGATGTCCCCGAAACCAACGGGGGGAAAGGACCTTTCCTTTCCTGTTCCCCGTTACGGTGAAAACTGCATGAGTCTGGACCATTTTCATTTGCTTTCACGCCTTGCTTTCATGTCATTATTTCTGAATTTTTGAACCCCGGTTTTTACCTTGGAAAACTGCATGGTCTGGACCATATTCATTTGCTTTCATCCCTTGCCTTCATGTAATTATTTCTGAATTTTGAGTTTTGGTTTAAGTTTGAAATAACCTATGATAAATTTAAATTTAAATATTAAATTTTAATATTTATAATTTATAAATTTTTTGTTTAATCGCTACAAAGAATGTTAGTAAGTATATAAGTTTAGGTTTAATTTTAAGTATTCTCTCATTTATTCTTATTATTAACAAGTTTCAAAAAATTTAATATTTATAATTTTTTATTTCAAATTGTGATCTATTTCATATTGAAAAAAATAATATTTGAAGCATGGATATAATCAACCACTCTATGACCTAGTATTCAATAAGTCTAGAGTTCGAACTATAATATCTATAATCTTTTTTTTAATCTCAATCTTAGGCTTCTTTGTATAAAAGAATATAAAATGTTTTTGAATTTTTAGCTATATCTCTTCTTTTATAAAATTTCATTTATTGACATCATCAGTATCTTAATCTAATGGTTTTGAATTTTGACATTTCAAACAACTTGCAACTTGGAAACCTCAAGTTCTAATTTTGAGAATATGAGAGAATTGAGAAATATAAAAAAAAAGGTTATCCATTTTTTTTTAAAAAAATTATATCTATCCTTAGCAAGATTTATATATATATATATCTATGTAGATTATTATATTTATATTTAGTCCATTATTAGTATATAAATTTTATACACTCTTAGTAAATCACATGATACCATCTCATTAGTTAATACGTAAACAAAAAAAGTATTTGTATTTATTTTTTAAAAGTTATAAACTTTTTCGTTTACTCTTTAATAAGGTAGTATCAGATATAAATTCATATATATAAATATATATATATAACATTTAATTAATTTTCATGTTGCAAGTGGACTTGACAATTCTTGTAGTAATGTCGTGTTCATATATTTTATCATATCATAATTATATTTAAAGTATTTTATATTTATATAAATTTTAATACATTAATAATTTACATTATATAAATTTAAAGACATTCATCATTCACGTCATGTCATATGTTAATTTTTATTAAGATTATATACTCAAATCGTATATAATATTATTAAGTATAATTTCAAATAAAATTGATAAACATTCATAAAGATGTTGGATAACTACCGCAAGACGTTCTGGACTTTTGGTTAAAGGGGGGTTTTTTTTTTTTTTTTTTGGTTTTCTATTTGGCTGGTTTCAATTAAACAAAGATTCTGTCGACAATCCTGTTGAGGCTGGTGCAGTAGTCTCATTCAAAGATAATGAATATGGTGATGATGATGAACTTTTGAAATATTCAACGGAAGTCTCAGGCTGGGAGAGAAAGATGGCATGCAAGTGGACAAGCAGTTGTTTTTTCGCTCACTTTCTTGTTGCAGAATATATTGGGTTGCGCGAGGTGGTGATGATGATGATGATTTACAATACTTATTATTGCATGGTTTATAACTTAAACGTACAATGAGACGATTCTTTCTTTGCCTTTGAGCTCAACACGGAGGACAAAACAAAAGAAATTGCGGATTGCAAGAAGATTATATTTATTTATAATTTAACACACCCACGACTATGAGGTGGGTAAAAAATCTATTTTTTAACTAATTTTGTTTTCAAAAATAAAATATGGATAAAAGATGAGGGAAAACCATTTTATCCAATAATAGTGGAGCTTCTAGAATTCCATAATCAATATTAACAAAGTAACAAATACCTGTAAATATAATATAAATGCTATCTAAAATTATAATTGTAAAATTAAAAAATTTTTACTATCACTATATCAAATATTAATCTAAAAGATGAGTAGTTTTTTTTAAGTAAAAATTAGTAAATTTTTTTAAGGAAAAAAAAGTAAGTAGTTTCTCTCTTTCAAAGTAAAAGGTGGGTTCGTTCCTTTAAGGTGAAAAAATATAATATAATATATAATATATTTTTATCTAAAATTTTATTTAATAATTAATATTCTATTAAAAATATATGAATATACAAATCATTATCGAATAAAAATAAGCGAATGTGATATATTGATGGTTTATGATAAAAAAGTATATGAAGTTTATTAAAGTTATATTTGATTCACTGAAATAAGATAAAGTTGTAATAGAATAATCATTGTATTAGAATCGAATGAAGTAAGAATG
>JBBYHM010000013.1:2653103-2675895 GCA_038381775.1 Adansonia rubrostipa
TGATATTTTAATGTGGAAATGGAGGGTTAGAATTAACATATAGTTTTCAATTAAGAATTCATGTGTCATACCCTAAACATTTTGACAACATAATTTTTTCTCTTTAATTTCAAATTATAATCTCTTTTATATATATTTAAAAAAAATCGACAGGATGTGTAAATTATTGATAAGATCCATTAAGGCTGAATATCATGGGTCAGATCAACTCAAAATAAGTGACAAAAAGTGGTTTATGTAGGGTTCAATGGGATCAGTGTAGATCGTAGAAGATCAGGTTATGCGGGCAGAACCATAACTTTACATTCAAACAGCAAATAAAGAAGCGAAAGAAACAAAGATGACAATGCCTAGGGAAAAAAATCAAAAGAAAAATATGATGGTAGGTGATTTTTTTGGTTTAAAAAGCATAAATTATAATTGCTTGGTAAAGGGAAAATTGAAATGGCCCAATGGTGAATTTAATTAAGCAATCCATCTCAGTTGACAGCTTTTTGGACAGCACATCTAGTTTAATCATAGCAGCCCATGTTAAAAAGGTCCTCCTCCATCATCACTCGTCAGTCCTCAGGAATATCAGTTTTGTTTTGGTAAAAGAAAAGAAATGAAGTTAACAAACATGAAGTTAACCTTTTTTTCATGTTCAAAGGCTACTGATTTGAAAATACTACAGAAAAATTATCACATTAACTGTTTTTTTCCTCAATTGCAAGGCAAAATTGTTCTTAACAAATTCTTTATTCAAGCCCTTGACACACACAAATATATAAGAGGAAGATGTAGAATAATCTTTGGTGTCTAGAACTGATATTGTTTCATTAATCAAGTATCTGAGTTTCGATCTGGTAGATCTGATTTCAGGCTTAATTACAGTTGTGAAATTTCATAATAATTTCTCAGAACTAAGTCCGTGGGGTCAAAACTCTAATCGATATATATATATATATATATATATATATACAACAAATAGAAGATTGGTTTATCTTATTTTCAAGGTTTGATCAGAAAATCAATTTTGCTCCATATGCTTACATCCACATATGAGTCGGACGTGTCTATTTGGAACTATGTTATTAGCTGAGATCGTCTTGGAATAGGCAATGTAAACTCTCTCAACTATAGCCTTATTAGTTGCCATATGGATATCCTAGCCAGATTATCAATACATAAAATAATTAAATTGGAAGTCTGATACATGAGAAATTAAATATTCTGGGTTTTGATTTTGAAACCTTTAGTTTTTTGACATTTTCTTCAACTTTTCTTACATCAACTTTCAATTATGACGGTATATTGACTTGCATGGATAAGTTATCATGACAATTTTAATTGTCAGTTTGAATAATTTAATTCTGGGTTTGTAGATAAATTATTTTATTTTCCTTCGATGTTGTCAAGAACAAACCATTTCAGACAATTGTTATTTGTCTTGTTTACTTCAGATAATTCCGGCTAAACATGCATACATGCCGGCATCCGTTAGAGACGCAAAGGAACAAAGCTAATAGAATACCAAGCTTCTTGGAACATCAGAAACTAAAGATTCTTATTTTCGCCAAGAGGACCAAATTAAAACCTTTTTTTTTTTTACATTATCTTAATTCTGACCAAAAAGGGGAAAAAAAAAAAAGAGCAAAGAGATGAGTATCATTAACTAGCACTTCCTTTGCACAGCTCAAACTTAGTCCCAAAGAACATTGCTTTAATCAGCTTTCAAGATTGCTTAGTATCTAACTGTATATTTGACATCTAATAGATCTTCGTCGGTATCGAAAATTTAAACAATGTCTTGATTAGGTATCCAATGTCTTACGAAACTGTTCTTCAAGGACACATGTTCTTTGTCGTCTTAAAAAACAAAGAGTGTGACATTGATGTGCTTAGGTGGTCAACAACTTCGGCATAATTTAAGAAACTTATTTATATTTATTTTACGGCGGTTATAACTATAATAGCTCTGTACTATAAAGGTGGAAATGCAGAATGTTTCAGCTGAAGTATGAGAATAAATTCAGCTAAACGAAGTTTGGGAATGGATTTCTATAAGATTACTTTTGCTACTTTCTTTCTTCTGCTGTTTCTTAAATGCAATGGTAATTAGGCTTTTATATCTATTTTTTATATTGCAAATTCTGACCCATAGTTATAGCTTATAGGGGGAAAAAATGGACCATGCCTATGACTTATTGGTATCAGATGCACTACTCAACGCATCCTTTGTAGCTGATTCATTTTTCTGGGAATATTTTCATTATAAAAGGATTAAAATTATGGTTACATACATAATAAGTATAATATTGACTATGAATATCAACGAAGGAAAAAATGAATATACAAAATGATAACCGTGATATTATGATCACTATTTAAATTCCGTCCATGAAATGAATAGAACAATAGTCCTTTTTGATCACATAAAGCTAAATCTTTTTTTTTTTTCTCAATTATTTCTTGTAGCTGCAAATTCCAAGCTATTCCAGGAGTATATTGGTGCGGAATCTGACTCAATCAAGCTCTCAGATGTGCCTATAAACTCGAGTGTGGAATTTCACTTCATTCTGGCCTTTGCAATTGACTATACTTTTGGCAATCATCCGTCACATACTAATGGAAAGTTCAACATCTTTTGGCAAACCGACAATTTGGGTCCAGATCAAATTGCCTCAATGAAAGATAGCAACTCAAATGTCAAGATTGCTGTCAGCTTGGGGGGTGATAGTGTAGGCCAAGATAAAGCCTTTTTTGCACCAAAGTCGAGGGCATCTTGGGTTCAAAATGCTGTTTCTTCACTTACTGATATGATCAAGCAGTATCATATTGATGGAATTGACATTGACTATGAACACTTCAGGACTAGTCCTGAAATGTTTGCTGACTGTATCGGACACCTCGTAACGAGTCTGAAAAAAAGTGGGGCAATTTCATTTGCTTCAATTGCTCCCTTTGAGGAGATTAACAACCACTATTTAGCTTTGTGGAGGAAATATAGACATGTGATTGACTATGTGAACTTCCAATTCTATGCCTACGATAAGCTCAGTGTTTCCCAGTTTATAAGAAACTTCAAAGAGCAAGCTTCTAACTACGGGGGAGGTGAATTATTGGCCAGCTTTGAAAGCGGTGGCGGCGGAGGCCTATGGCCTTCTGATGGGTTTTTTGAAGCCTGCAATGAGTTAAAAGACCAAGGAAACCTCGGTGGCATCTTTATATGGTGTGCTGATGAATCAAAACCAAAGGGCTTTCAATATGAGAAGAAATCTCAGGATCTACTTGCTGCATGATCAAATTGTATCAATTATTTCCAGGGAGTCCCTTCTCAAACAATTAAAAAAGGCTCAGTAATAATCGCTGAACTGCCTCGGAGTAGAATTACTACTGTTTTCAATATAATAATCATGGCAATTTCTATTTTATAGCATATTGTTTATTGTTCATATCATTTTCATGCTGCGACTTATTTCATACACTGGTTGATATGATCGAAAGCTAATTCTTTGCTTAAAAAAGGTGATAGACTTTGTTTTCCTTAACAAAATTCAAAGTAGAAACACTTGATGTTGTGAAATTGTGATATAGACTGGCAGCAAAGTAATAAGTATTTCATTAAAAATTGGAGATTGACATGACAATTTACAAGTATGAATGTGGTGCTGATGCACCAACTAATGCTGCAATCAGCGAACTATAGGCGCCACTTGAGAGGATTGCGACAAACTTATGAGAACTTCCAAAATCATGGGGTGAAGTCCGGCGGATTGCCTAAGTATGTGTGGATAACGCTTGGATTTCTGACATTATGGGTGCCATCTGACCATTGATGCAGAAGCCATGGAGAATTTATTCAAAACATTTCGGGTAAGAGTCACATTAAAAGACTTCTTTTCCTTTAAGGACTTAAATAAGAGAAGCTCGGGAACCACTTTGACCTCAAGTTTTGAGTTTGAAGTGACTTCAACCTTTTAAGTAGAGCTTGCAATTCTAACATTTGTAACTGTTCTGTAAAAACCAAAATTGAAAGACTTTTCTGCTACAATTTGAGCCGTAAGTGAAGGGTAATTGAGATCCCTTGGCAATAAATATTCAGAGGTCTTAGGGCAAGTGCTGTTTTTTTTTTTTTCCTGATATTTGTCTGATTTTATCTGCATCATATCCAATGCTGCACAAGAATTTTATATAGTCCCCTCTAATAACTTCATATACAAGCCCGGGATTGATGGCCTTTACCGGTTGACATGCCCTGATCCATTAGCTAATTCACCATTGAGATGTTCAGATTGATCCATGGGAAAAGCTATAAGAAATAAATAAAAAAAATGTAAGGAAGAAATAAAAACTTAATCAAGTGAGATGTATTTTTCAAGGATGATTTTGATAATCTGAGCCTACCGGTTGTCATAAGAGCAGATTGGATAGCTGAAGGAGACCAATCAGGGTGAAATTTTTTGACATAGGTAGGTACACCAGCAGCATGAGTGCAAAACATGGAGGTTCCAGATAAAATACAGTATTTGACTTGCCTCTTGTCTGTAGAACTATACGAGGCTGAAGAGATTGGTGAATATGCAGCCAAGATATCCACTCCCTTCCCGGGGCGCTTAAATCCAGCTGCATTGCATTTAGAGCAATATTTCAGCAAATGCAACAAAGTGAATTGGTGGAGAGAAGGTTGCGTTTGTGAGAAACTCAAACCTTCAGAATACCTGGTACCATAAAATTCGGTCCCCTTGAAGAGAAGGGAGCAACTGCAGGAGCAGCAGAATCTTTAATGGTTTCACTTCTCAATATTCTGCTTCAGGTTGTCTATATCATGAGAGAAAGGCCAAGGCATTAGCTTAAATTTGCCTAAAATGACACGAACACGCTATAGAAGGCTATTTCTAGGTATCCACATGCTTGGTAGAATTTATGTAGGACTTGACTGAATCATAGTCATCTGTGCTTAGAGCTGAAGCAGGCAGTGGTACAACAAATGAAACATCATCGATTGCGGTTTTCATAATAGATCCTAGAGCACTTGCACTGTAAGCTTCAAGGTTTCCTTGAAACTGATCACGTAGCAGAATTTTTCCTTTACCAAGGAAACGTTCAGGCACCCTGTGTCATACACCCTGGAAGGGAACAACAAGTATTACACATTTTGGTTATTTTATATTACTGCATAAGACAAAACTAAATCAAAATATTGTCGAGTTGCACCAACCGAGCACCAATCTCTTGGCACCCTCGTGTTGCTGGCTCTTTCCCATAAACTAATGGAAATTTGGTTTTATTCAGACCAAAAGGATTAATATAAAGCCCCTACTTTCAAAATGGAAATCATTAGAATTAATTGAAAGGCCAAATATGGTCTCCACTTGCAACAAAAGATATATATATATATATATATATATATGTATGTATATACACACACACATGATACTTACATTTAGAGTTTTCCCATTCCCGAGAACAACCTTGTCTAAGAATCGACAATCAATGCTGCTTGCTGCAACAGTAAGCAGCCGTGGTGCTACACTTGTCACTCATTGTGCTCCTCTTTTACCTTCATAACCGGCTGATTGTACAGTAAGTATTCCTTTCTCTGATGCAAGAAAAGCACCAATGGCTATAGGACCCCGGTGAAAGAATGACCAAGCATTTGATCCTACTGAAATTGCTATGAGATCAACTCCATCAGCAATAGCATCATCAAATGCTGCCAAAATATCTTCTGCAGCAGCCATTTGCTTTGCAAACTTTGTATGCTGCAATCCTCGCAGATGGAACCCCCCCCTCTCGCAGTGCCTTGCGCCAATCCAAAGAAACTACATTGTTTCCGGCTGTTGTAGATGCAGTATGAGTTCCACGACCATCTCTATCCCTGGCAGACTCTTCTTTAGGGCTGCTGAGTTGTAAAATCGAGCTCCAATAAGCCTACTGTAAGATAAGCATTAAACTTTTGAGAGCAAATTCACAAACATAAACATGAATATGATGGCACTTGAAGGTGTGATTTTATGAAGTGAAAGGAAACCATTACTTGTTACAGGTGAAATTTTGGCCACCACTACAAGAACCCTTCCACTTTTTGGGCTCAGGACCAAAACCTTCATCACTAAAGCTCTCGGACTCCGGCCAGATTCCACTGTCAATGACACCAACAATGACATCGCTCTCAACTGTCCGATTACTTTTAACAATCTCATTAAATCCCATGAAATCCCATGATCTTGCCGTTTGAAGCTGGTAAATTTTACTTTTAGTACATCTGAGAATTCTTAATTGGCTGATTGTAAATAGGCCCGGGACTATGGAACAAAGGATTATCTCAAACACCTACATCGAGGTATTGAGGGTGATTCTCAAATATCGCAGAATAGAATGTGATACATATATCATAGAAATGTGGAAATACATCATAAGGCCCAATATTTGAATTAAATCATACCCCAGATTAAAATTTGAAAAAAAAAAAAAAATCTTTCCTCCACTTACTTGCAAGTTTCTTTGCTTCCTCACTAGCGAGCTTGGCTGCAAATTCATTGAAGCTTCTTTTGTAACTTCTGATCAAGCATTTTGCCGCAGAGCTGGAGAGAAAGGAAAGAATAAGAAGAACAGTTTTAAAAAGGCTCATCTCAAAATATAGCTGTCCTACCTCTGCTTGATAACTGCTTGAAGCATACTGAAATGGTGAGATGATGGAGAGTATTCTCCTTCCGGAAGTGATCCGAGGTATGCAATGTAAACCTGCATGATGATCATCGTCATCATCATATATCATCATCGTTACGAAACAGGTTAGGCAGCACTGTTCCCATACATCACTCAAGCAACGCACTAACTCATTGGATAAGTTATAAAGATAAATACTTGCCTTTCTATCTTCATCTACAGCACCAGAAGATAGGCTCATGTTAACCATGAGAATGAAGAAAATGCCAAGAAACATTTCAAACAACAACTTTGCCATTGTTCTATGTTTGACTTGAATATGCTGTTGGAACATTTTCAAAATAATGAAAGGTCATGTCTTCAAAGTAATATATCTTAATTATTTAATTAAGAGTGATGTCTCTTGATTATTTATCAAATGGTGTGACTATCTAAATGGACGTGTATTTGAAAAAATTATGTCTATATGAAGAGACATTTATTTGCTTATAGATAGAACCCCTATCATTTGAAAGACAGATAGAAAAATATATAGAAAACTATATAAAAAACTACAAATAGAATTTTGATAGTTTTGTCACACACTGCTTAGTGCATAATGGATTGATGTCGTCAATGCAAAACGCCGTCAATCGTAAGGCTTCATTGTATCCTCAAGGTTTATACGCTGGTAACCCTTTTTGCATACCTAATTAATGGCGGGGGCGAATAGAACCTCAAAGAAAGTGGCATTACTACACACCTTGAAGCCTTCGTCAATTTCTGGTGTTTTTCGATTCCCCAAGTACTAACAATTTTAAGGTTCTATTTGTTCAATTTTACGAGAAATTTGATTGAAGGTGAAGGAAGATATAATGAAAGGCGTTAGACCCAGCATTTAATAAAACATTGCCTAACATAAGCATGTTAAGATACAAATGTTTGGGATGACATGGCAAGAGTAAAAAGGATTCGTGTAAAAAACATGTTATGGAGTATCAGGTATGTATTTTTCTTTTTATATATTTAATTAAATTTGTAATACAAATAAATTAAAGTGATAAAAGAGACAATCAATAGCGGCTCAAGTTTTCATAATGCTTCACGTTCATGTATGTTTTGTGAACTGTTATTTAAATTAATTATCTGTGTAAAATCATTGATTTTTGGATAGTTATTAAGTTGTATTAAAGTCTTAATAGCTTATAATAAGATGCCTATGAAGGTATTTGAAAAAGTTACTACTAAACTTTACTTATAAATTATTATATTGATCTTATAATTCATGTTTGTTATATATTATTGGTGGTTTATGATATGGATATTTCATGAATAATTATGACTATGCAAAATATATATACTTATTGGCAATTATATATATAATATACTAAATGAAAGTTTATTATATAGATGAACATATAAGGTGGATTATTTTGGTTGGCTTAAAACAACCATAAACCTAAATGGGTTTTATATTTGGTTACACATTTTGGTAATCCATATTAAAAGGGTTAAACAAAGTTATGATTATTTAACATATTTTATTATTTGTCATATGAATTTATGTTGTTTTTATGAAATAAAAAGTTGGACTATTTTACAAAATTTATTATCAATATAGAAGTGGTTTTGACTAGAAATGATATAAGTTAAAAATTATTTATATAATAATTTTTCTAGTCAAAGTAGAATAGTGGGAAAGCAAAAGCTTTTATAATATATTCACTATTTTAATATGAAAATAAAATTTTCTATTCAGAATGTGTAACATAGTAGTCATTAATTTAGCTACAAGATCACAAAGATTTGGAGATCCAAATGTGACTATATAATTTTATTTGATCTCATTTGATATTTAGTGTATGCTATGGTGCATGTGAATATAATTAAAGTGGATATAGTTTGAACAAAGCTATAAATATATAGTTTGTTTATGAATATGATAAAATGCATTTATATCCACCATATATAGCATTGGTAAATGATCTCCAAAGGAATCATTATAGAATCATGATATAAGATTTGTAAAATATGGATAAGCATGATATATAAAACTAATAGAATGGTGGCTTTTATCATCCATTGATTAATATTTCCATATTAATAGTTATCACAAGTGGCCATGCTGAAGGGATATATGAAAATATCATCAAAAGTTAAGCTATTTGGAAAACCATGACTCAAAAAATGAAAATATTAAAATACCAAGAAGAAAGCTATTATCCCATTTGAGTGGAGGACAAAGCTTTGGTTATTAATAATAAAATGATTAATAATGTCCTTAATGAAGGGTATATTTATGTAATAGTCACTTGATAAGCCTGGTAATGGTTTGATAATATTGACTATTGTTCTAAAATGAGATATGAAACACCTTTGTGTGTATATAGTTTGTTGATAAAAAGTCATGTATTTTGAGTATATACACACAATAAGTTTAAAATCAATGCATGATTATGACAACAACCTATGAAAAAATAGCAACAATATTATCTTATTTTACCAAGGAATTTGAGGCCTCATTATAAGGAATTACTTGGTTGAAACGTAAAATGTGATGTATGGTTTGCACATTTGGTGATAATGAAATTAAGAAATAAATAAATAAACAAATATGTAACCATCATTAAAAATAGATAAAGTGATCACTATGAATGCTATAAAATAAATAAATTGTATTATATAAAGGATATCCTTGATAAGTGAAATGTTATTAAAGAACATTCCTTAGCCAAAGAATGTATATTCATACATGGTGAGGGTGTTGGTCTTGTGATCCTTCAAGATACAAGTATTTATAAAAGTTCACCATGTGATATGAAAATTAACATAGCTATGTTGGTAATTTAGGGATGAGGATTCAAGCCTATGATATTAAGTTACCCATGATGGAAACTCGACTCAACACTTGGTATAAAGTCAAGTCTTGAGTTCAATGAGACAAAGTACATCATCTATATGTGGCTGCTAGCACTATAATATTATATAGTATAGTTTCCAAGGTAAAGTACTAGGTACTCATAATGTTAAGGGAATGATGAGTAAATATATTCTTAATAGACCCATAAGATAAAAACGTTAGAGTGTTATAGTTACGGAAACACTTTCGATGGGATCTACCTATGTGAGTGTAAAGTGTGGCCGCTTCTAGGAGCTCAAGGGCTTGGCTCTTACAGCACTCATGAAAAGAGGACACAGACACATGGTCATAATAGTGTACCCGGATACTTTACACTAACTGATGTTGAAATCTTTGTGTGAGATGTGTTCGGTATAGCTGGTTCAAAGCATAGTATACCATGCGATTTCGGTTAACTTTAATATGTTTTCACTAAGTGAATGTTCAATCATAATACACCTTCATTTATGCAATAGATTTTCAAAATTATCAAAATTTGGATTATTTTAAAAATATTGGAGGATTGTTAGAACATTTTCAAAATAATGAAAGGTCATGTCTTCAAAGTAATATATCTTAATTATTTAATTAAGAGTGATGTCTCTTGATTATTTATCAAATAGTGTGACTATGTAAATGGACATGTATTTGAAAAAGTTATGTCTACATGAAGAGACATTTATTTGTTTATAAATAGAACCCCTATCATTTGGAAGACATAGATAGAAAAATATATAAAAAACTATATAAAAAACTACAAATAGAATTTTGGTAGTTTTGTCACATACTGCTTAGTGCCTAGTAGATTGATGTCGTCAATGCAAAACGCCGTCAATCGTAGGTCTTCATTGTATCCTCAAAGTTTATACATTGGTAACCCTTTTGCATACCTAATTAATGGTGGGGGGAATAGAACCTTAAAGAAAGTGGCATTGCTGCACACCTTAAAACCTTTGTCAGTTTTTTGTGTTTTTTGGTTCCTCATGTACTAACATATGCACAATATTGCAGTTTGATCAATGGAATCATATAATTCAGGAACATTGAATATCAGTTTCCATTTCTAGTAACTTAAATATTCCTTTCTATTAATAGCCAATGCATGTACATATATGGCTTGTTTACCATAAAAGCTTACACAAATCAGTATATAATATATTTTAAGCTAACAGTGACCTTTAAAGGTTAATAATTTTTTTTAGCTCTAATAGCAAATTAAAGCTAATAGGTAACATATTTCATAATACATTAGCAAAATTAGATTTTATTACCTAATATATTTTGAGCTACCTTTTAAAATAAATAGCGCTATAATACCCTTTTTAATTGCATTAATTGGTTATTAATATATTTTATTATATTTTTTAATAATAGTTATTTGATTTAATCAATATTATCTATATTATATATATATATATATATATATTCAACTCTCAATATATTAATTAGTCTTTCTTCCTATTCCTACTACTTCTCTAATTTTCTATTTCTTCTTTTGTAAATATCTTTCTTCCTTATATATATGTATATATATACATATATATATATATAATCTCTAAAGATTTCCATAATAATTGAGCATTTAATTCATTAATCATCTCAAATAAACTTGTACATCTATTGAAAAACCTTTCTATTTCACTCTTTTCCGTCATGAATATTCAATTTCCATTTACTTTCTGTACAATATCTGTTTTGATTATAATTTTTTTTTATTATATAAATAATTAGCATAAAATTTTATGCAAAAATGTCAACAAAACCTCTCTAAAAGGTTGTAGAATTGTGCACAGTGCATCAATTTAAAGTATATGATATCAATTTTGAAATACGACTAAATTTTTGACAACAAGTTGACGGATAATCATATATCATGAGATGAAAATAGTTGAAATTAAATTATTTAAAGTCACAATAAATGCAATTTACATTTTATGTTATTAAACTCAACATATACTTTCACTATAAAATTTGAACAACATGGACTTTACAATATAGTTTTTAACATTGACTTATGGTATTGCAATCAAAACTATATGAACTTCCAACAATCTTTATTGATTAAAGGCAAAGCAATTAATTGTTCAAAAAAATAAATAAAATAAATAAAATTTCGTATTATTAGTAATAAATAAATGTAGCTTGGAGACTATTAAGTGCCATAATCTTCTATAATTTTACATTTCCTCAATTTAATTTATCATATTGAATGATATAATATAATAAAAAGCATAAGTATGCATATAAAATGCATGAATTATTGACAATGTTAATTTAATTTAATTTAATTTATACAAATAGTATTAAATTGCACTTAACACACAAATAAGTTTCGTATTCCGCATTGGTGGTTATTGTAAAAGTAAGAACTTGATATCATGAGATAGATATATATATATATATATATATGTTGTTATTTAAGGTAATGTTCAAATTTTTTATGTACAAATGAATTGACTATGTTCTTAATATACCAATCTTTTTAACCTTTTCTATTACTACCACTAAAAACAAATTAAGGTAGATCATATAAAATTTAGCGACCTAACATTCCCTCCACCTTTCAAATTCCTCTACCGTTTATAAACTATTATATATGTCAATGTTTTTTTCCCCTAAAAGAATAATTCATAATTTAGGTAGTTAAAGTAAAAGGATTAAGGCGAAAGGATGAACCAGAAAAGTTTAAGTAAAACTGAATCTAAATGTTGGCTAGGTAAGCATCCTATAGTAAGAGGCGTATTTATGAACTTGGTAGACCATCCCCATGGGGTGGTGAAGGGAGGGCTTTGTCAATATATTAAATTTAATTCATGCATTTTTTGTATTTTTTCTCAAATTTTAATCATAAATAAATAGAATACATCACTATTATTATATTACATCTTATTAATAAATATGTTGAGTTTTCCAAATATTGAATTAGACCTGCTCAAAGGTCGGGCACCCATGCTCGAAGGCGCACTTGATATTTAGGAGGGTTTGAACAAAAATATTAGGTCCGAAAAATGGATTCGGATAAAAAAATTAAATCCGATTAAAAAATAGATCGGGCCTTGGATCTAACTTTCAAAGCCCGAATCTGACCTGACCCAAGCTATTTTACTATTACATTATATGTATTTATTTTATATTTTATGTATTATATAATTTTTGTCATATAAATAATATATATATAATATTATAGTGTAAACTTTAAAAATTAAGTTAAATTATTTATATTTATAAACTTAATAAAAAAATATTAAATTAATAAAGATTAAATTTTAAAAAATATATTTCTTAAATAATAAATTATAAAAAAAATAATATGGACGGACCTAAACGGGCATAAACTATCTATTTACAATTATGAGTGGGTTTGGGTAAACTTCGAGGCCTATATTTCAGGTCGGGCCGGGTTTTATCATGCTGAAGCCCGACCTGAGTCTGAACCAACCTATGAGCAATTTATCTCGAATACAATATTTTTTTAAGGGTTTTAGATTTTATTTTTTTTTTTAAAAAAAATCATGATTACTATTTTTGTTATTATTATTGTTTTATTTTAATTACTTATTTTTAAATGAAAATAAGAATTATAATATTTAGTATTTTTTTTATAATGAAATCAGTATTTGAGTGTTTGTATATGGATGTGAAGCAAGACTTGAACTTCATTTTTAATCTTAAATAGACAATAAATTTCAATATTAAAATAAAATATTTTAAATAAAAAAAATAAAAAATTGACCAAAAAAAAAAAATAAACATACATTATGATTGCTTCTTGGGACATTCCCGAGCTTTCTGTTAATCTTGGGGTCCAAACTCTAATATTTTTCGAGCCTAAATCTGCTCAATAATGCAAGCTCAATAAACTTTATGAACACGTACAAGTTCAAACTTAACCAAGAAAAACCCATAAGAGCCCAAAAGTATCTAAAAAAAGGCCCCATCCTTTTCTACGTACAGAGCCATAACAAAGTTTTATAGAATTGATTGTTCATTATTCATATTCATATCCGACAAGTTACGACAACCGACAAAAATGCTTTTACTATAAAACATTAGTTGGAAATATTAATCCCTGACACTCAAACACCAAAAATAATCTTCTTTTTCCAAGGGACACTCTGAAAGCAAGGCTGTCAAAATTTTTGAAAAATCTAAGGAAAGGTAAGGTTTGACAAGTCAAAAATGAAAGTTTAGCTACCTTTCTTGGCTAGAAAATTGCATGAGTTTCGGGATCGTTATGAGTTTTCATTGATATTTGCTTGCTGATATTTTTGACCAATATTGCAGATTATTGTGGTTTCAAACCTTTAAACAATGGGGTCTTCTTTGTCTGCTAAAGGGGATTAATGAAAATTCTCTGATTTTGACTTAGGGTAATATATCACACAATAAAACGCAGAGGATGAAGGAAGCATCTTTCTCCATTCATCTGATTCTGATCATATTTCTAGAGATGTATGAAAAACACAGCAAAAGAGGATGAAGCAGAACATTTGACAGTATAAAAGAAAATTCAGAACACTAATTTTTTAAATTGATCCTAGTCTACATATTGGTATTGTTTGAAAATTAAGAGATTGAAAACAAACTTCCCCACTGTTATTGTTTGAAAATTAAAAGATTGAAGCAAACGTCCCCACTACATTTCACCACCTTCCACTCCACAACTAATGAAGCCACGCCTGAATAGTCTAGCCTCCTGCATTATATATATATTCTTGACCTCACACCAAAGCCTGCTGCAAAGAACTTAATTTCTCTCAATGGCAATGGAACCACACAGGCTTGTTCTCAACCTTTTCATTCTTCAAGCTCTAATTATCTCCTACATATCAACCCTATGTGCTGCAAACTCAAAGCTCTTCAGGGAGTACATAGGAGCTGAGTTCCAAGATGTGAAGTTTTCTGATGTCCCAATTAACCCAAATGTTGATTTTCATTTCATTCTCTCATTTGCCATAGACTATGACGGCTTAACTTCTCCTTCTCCTACCAATGGAAAATTCAATGTGTTTTGGGATTCCACCAATCTCAGCCCCTCCCATGTTTCATCCATCAAGTCGCAACATCCAAATGTAAAAGTAGCATTAAGCATAGGAGGTGCTACGGTAGGCGGTGAATTTGCTTATTTCAAGCCTTCCTCAGTGAGTTCCTGGGTCTCTAATGCTGTTTCTTCACTCACAAGTATCATAAAGCAATATGATCTGGATGGAATCGATATCAACTACGAGCACTTCCAAGCTGATCCTCAAACTTTTGCAGACTCCATAGGGCTGCTTATAAATGCCCTCAAGAGGAACAAGGTAGTCTCTTTTGCTTCTATTGCTCCATATGCTAACGACGAAGTTCAAAGACAGTACTTAGCCTTGTGGAGTAAATATGGGAACATCATTGATTATGTCAACTTCCAATTTTATGCATACGATAGAGGAACCACAATTCCACAGTTTTTGAGTTATTTCAACAACCAAAGCTCAAATTATGTTGGTGGTAAGGTGTTGGTGAGCTTTCAAAGTGATGTGAGTCGTGGGCTAACACCAGAAGATGGGTTCTTCACTGCCTGCAATATGCTTAAGAGTCAGAACAGGCTTCACGGTATCTTTGTATGGTGTGCAGACGACTCCAAAGCAAATGGTTTCATATATGAAAAGCAATCGCAGGAAATATTAGCAGCAGATGACTAGGTCAGCGTCAGTCATTTAATGGTAAAACATCGAAGAAGATGAATAAGATAGATGAAATCTTAGAAGTAATAAAGGTTTTGCAGTATCCTAGCTGATGAATTCACTAGGTGGAGACAAATTGGATCTCATTTCTTCAGGCTTTTCTGTAATTATAATAGAAGAAAAGAAATTAAAAAAAAAAAAAAAAAGAGAAGGCTGTGGATCGTATAGAAAGTCAATTTTATTTATTTTAAAAGATATAATTCATTACTAGATACTTGTCTTTTTTGGTGAATCTGTATATTAGATTTTTTATTTTGGTATAATATTATATCAAATTAATATAAATGTTATCAAAATTTTATCAAAAGTTATCAAAATTATTATAAATGTTATTAAAATTATTACAAAATATATCAAAGATTACTAAAATTATCTTAAAATTTATCAAAATAATATCAAAGTTTATCAAATTTATATCAATAGTTATTAAAATTATATCAAAGGCTATTAAAATTAAACAAAAATTATATAAAATTTAGCAATATTTTATCAAAATTTAGAGGTGTTGTTGTCATGAAAATTTTTTAATAAGCAAACAAGGACATAGATAAACAAAATTAATCAATTTTTTTTACTTTAAAAAGACTTAAATGTTTAAAAAAATAAAAAAAAATTAATAAATAAGGATAAAATAAATTTAATAAATTATTAAAGATATATATATATATATATTTGTCGGCTATTATTTGTGTAAAAATAGCACTTACTTTCCAAATGGGGCCATGTTCATACGGATACCAATTACCAAGCATCAGATTGCAATCACAACGCTGTATGTGTCCTGCTTCATCAAAGCTTTTACCATAAAACATTAGTAGGTGTAGGAGATATCAGTTCCTGACCATAACAACTCCAGAAAATATCTTCTTTTTTTCTCGGGACAAATTTGAGGATAAGGTTATCAGAATCTTTTAAAATCAATAGAGATCGAGAGGTAAGGTTGACAAGTCTATAATGAAAGTTTCAACGTCTTGTCTTTGGCTAGAAAATTACATGCGTTCCAAGATTTACTTAGAAACGTAAATTCAAATTAAATTTACATTAATTAATTAATTATTTTATTATTTTAAAAAATATTAAAATAAAATATTTTATATAATTAAATTTAAATAAAATATATTTTATTGATAATAATCATTCATATCAAATTAATTCAAATTTTATAAAATTTTTATCTAAAATTTAATCTGTAAAGTCAAAAAAACACTGAAAAATCAATTTATAAATTGAATTATCAGAGTGGATGAATGGGCAAAAAGTTATCGAAAAAGGTCAACCAATTATGTGGTTGTGCATTGAAGTCGATCGTGATATTTTCTTAGCCTATCAAAGAACAGCAAACTGTTGAAAATCATGCAAACATATTATTCAAAGGTCAAAAAAGATTATTATTATTATTATTATTATTATTATTATTATTATAAGACATGCCTTGTCAGGCAATTAACTCCCAGATTACCATTCCCTCAAATCCAAGTCACTGTTCGTCTAGAAGATGAAGTAGTCTTTAGCTCAATTAGCTAGCATAACCATGCTAGAAGACAACGTAATAGTTTAAGATATACATATTTATATTCAGATGCCTTGCTAATTGGGTACAAAAAGATCCCAGCTCTATTTATATCGGTTGTCCAGGGACAAAATAGTAGTCTATCTGTATTTGTTCATATTAAGCAGGATAAAGATCCCAGATCATAATTACGGCAACGACAACGGCAACGGCAAACAAACAGTTTCTTTATCTTTAATCTCCTAATGTCCCCAATGCCTATATAATGACCTTTTTACAAGAGTAATTATACAACTCAAAGCCTACAGCAGTAATCTACTTGTTATTCTAAAACAATGGATCTTTCCAAGCTTTTCATTGCCCTTTTCATTTTCCAAGTTTTCTTCCCTTGCAATATGTCAATCCAAGCAGCCCCTGCAAACTCAAACCTTTTCCGAGAATACATAGGAGCTGAATTCAACAACGTTAAATTCACTGATGTTCCCATTAATTCAAATGTTGAATTCCACTTCATTCTCTCGTTTGCCATTGACTATAACACCTCCTCGGGTTCTCCTTCTTCGACAAATGGGAAGTTCAATGTTTTTTGGGACTCTGATAACCTCAGTCCTTCAGAGGTTTCTTCCATCAAGAGCCGCCATTCAAATGTTAAAGTAGCCTTGAGCTTAGGAGGGGACAGTGTTGGGGATGGCTATGCTTACTTCGGCCCTTCCTCGGTAGATTCTTGGGTTTCCAACGCTGTTTCGTCTCTCACAGACATCATCCAAGAGTATAACTTGGATGGGATTGATATTGACTACGAGCACTTCCATGCCGATCCCGACACTTTCGCCGAGTGCATTGAGCGACTTATAAAAACCCTCAAGAAGAATCGAGTTATCTCTTTTGCTTCCATAGCTCCATTTGATGATGATGATGTTCAAAGCCATTACAAGGCCTTGTGGAAGAGCTATGGACACCTTATAGATTATGTCAACTTCCAATTCTACGCCTATGATCAAGGAACAACAGTCTCTCAGTTTATAAATTACTTCAACACCCAAAGCTCTAACTACAATGGCGGTAAGATTCTAGCCAGCTTTATAAGCGATGGGAGCGGTGGCTTGACACCGGAAAATGGCTTCTTTACTGCCTGCCATAAGCTCAAGAGTCAGAACAAACTCCATGGTATATTTGTTTGGTCTGCAGATGACTCTAAGGGAAATGGTTTCCACTATGAGAAGCAATCACAAGCTTTACTTGCAATTTCCCACTAGTATTTGTGCGCTAATCTACTTTTATGAAAGCTCTGAATATGAATTAAACATCAGGGGATGTACTATATGTGTATGGTTTTCTATTGTATAAATATACCAGAGATCTGTTGTGTGCCATTCTCTCATTCTATTGGTACCTTAAAGTTGGTTTTTTCAGAACCCGATTCATGCAATTACACTTAAGAATTAAGTGGTGGCACCGATTAGATTTGATATTCAAATCTTAGCATATGCAACCTCTTCTCTTATCCTCAGGATGAATGAATGAGATTTTAAGCATAAATTTTGGGTAGGCAAAAGAGTTCGATTTTGGATATTAGACAAACAATCTCAAATATCAGCCAGAGAATTCTAACTCCCCACAGACATGAATGATCTCACACCCCAAACTGCTCCAATTACGTTATAGCTTGAGTAAGAAAACATCATTTCCAGATTCAATGATTATCACAACTTCCTCATGCCTTGGTTAGATGCCCCACTGAGATGGTAGATATTGATTTTGACACATTTTTCTTAATTCTAATAGGGTATTTAGTAAAATGGATGAACAAGAATTGGACACATTTCTTCTCCAGAGTTTCTAGTAATTAAATTATGTTGTAGCTAGCATGACCTTGCTTTAATCTTCGCCTTTTTTGTGGTAGAAAGAGAGAGTAGTTGAAATGTACAATTCCATATCTGTAACTGATACAAGTTACAATTCGACATCAAATCCTCTACATTTGAATCAAGCTATCTTCAGTTTTATATAATATCCCTTTATACAGAAGCTTAACTTCTGTAGATATTAAGTCTAGTTTGCTTGTAGAAAAGTTGCGTCAACAGGGGTTTCCCCGTTCTCCTTCTTGACCATTTCTTCATTAAAATGGAAAAGAATAGCAATGGATCTAACTCTGAAATGACCGCTTGATTTAAACCCCTGAAATTTGCTTTTCCAGGAAGCATAACGGTTGAGACTTGAGAATGCGTACCCGTGGATAATGTCAATCCACACTTTAGGCTTTAATCTCTCATTTTATAACCATAAAACACTTAATCATGGTAAAAACCTATTGCTGGTAGCATAATTTACGAGATGTTATAATCCAGTTTGATTTAGCTGGTTGGGGCTTCACAATTCAGAAAGATTCTACTTTTTTTTTTTTTTTTCATTCCGGAAAGTTTGGCTTGATTAGCCTCTTTTTATCATTGGCAGATTACGTTACTCAAATTCTTATTATTATTATTTTTAAAGTATCAAATATGGATACGGAAGTAAAATTTTTCAAATATATAAAAAAATTTATTAAAAAATAAGCATATAAATATCAAACACATACCCAAATCAGATAACTCAAATTCAAGGTCGGGTAACATAGCTGGTGGTTGATGGTAGGTAAATGTAAGTGTCATAACGTAGCAGCAGCCCCCAGCCGCAGAGAAAGGATGTTCAAGGCTAATGATACTGTCAAATTCTACAAAATTTCTTCATTAGTAGCAAAATTAGCTTTACCATCATCATAGAAATAGCTAAAAATCACGTCCCTTTATGGGAAATAGAAGAATATATAGCAGGATAGCATTATTCATTAAGAGATAGAACTTTTGACTTACAAAAGAAGGAGATCAAAGATATTGATTATCTTTGACATCACTCTAAAGTTGTTCTAACAACTGGGTCTGGGTCATAGTGAAAAGTCTATATCTAAGCTGTGCGTGTTACAGTTTTTTTTTTTTTTAACTGATATAATTTCTATCACCTAATCAACCAAGGTATATACCAAACACCCTTTTTTTCATACTATATATATACACTCCTTTGTAAGCTTCAATGAATACGTACTCACAGTGTAATTCAAAGTTCACTCAATAGGCTTTCTTAAAGAAGAGATATCAGGAAAAAAAAAAATGGGGGCTTCTCTTCTTTCGTCACCATTATTTCTGGTTCTCTTCTCATTTTTCACTTTTTGTTTACTTCCTGAGCCTGTGCTTGGGATCACCAGGCACTACAAGTTTGATGTATGTAATTACGGCATGATAATCGAGCTAGTTATACGAGAAATTTTCATTTTGTCATTTTAATCAAATATTTGTGTTTAATTACTTCTGAATGGGGTACCTTTTAACATTTTGTAGATCAAGTTGCACAATGTGACACGTTTGTGCCATACAAAGAGCATTGTCTCTGTGAACGGACAGTTTCCAGGGCCTCGAATTGTAGCAAGGGAGGGTGACCAGCTTCAAATAAAAGTAATCAACCATGTGTCAAACAATATTTCCATCCACTGGTATGAGCTTTTTTTGCGTTGGAGTTTTTACAAGTTAAATGGATGACATCATATGCTTTTTAATGAGGGAAATTGAATTGTTGTCCAAGTTGCAAGTTATGATTTATGTGTTCGAAATAGGCATGGCATCCGACAGCTTCGAAGTGGGTGGGCAGATGGGCCAGCATATGTGACTCAGTGTCCCATACAAACTGGCCAGAGCTACGTTTACAATTTCACAATTGTAGGCCAAAGAGGCACTCTTTTCTGGCATGCCCATATATCCTGGCTAAGAGCAACTGTTTATGGTCCCATTATCATTCTTCCCAAGCATGGTGTTCCTTACCCATTTGCTAAGCCTTACAAAGAAGTTCCCATCATCTTCGGTAAAATTATGAATGAATGAATGAGCTGATTTATCAAAACTATACATTTATAAGCCGCTTAAATGTAAAGCAAAAAAAAAAAAAAAAACCTAATTATTATGATAAATTGCAGGAGAGTGGTTCAATGCAGATCCTGAGGCAGTAATTAAGCAGGCCCTCCTGACAGGTGGAGGTCCAAATGTCTCCGATGCTTATACCATCAATGGTCTCCCTGGACCACTTTACAACTGCTCTGCCAAAGGTATAAAAATAGCTAGAATATTAGATTAAACTATATATATAAATTGCTTAATTGATTCAACTTGGAACTGATAATTTTGACAGATACATTCAAGCTGAAGGTTAGGCCTGGCAAGACTTACCTTCTGCGTTTGATCAATGCTGCACTCAACGACGAGCTCTTCTTCAGCATAGCGAACCACACGCTCACTGTTGTTGATGTTGATGCTATTTATGTTAAACCATTTGAGACAGAAACACTTCTCATCACCCCTGGTCAAACAACGAATGTGCTTCTTAAGACCAAACCCAGCTACCCAAGTGCCACATTCTTGATGACTGCTAGACCATACGTCACAGGCCAAGGAACATTTGACAATTCAACGGTTGCTGGTATTTTAGAGTACGAGTCACCACCCAATGGCCTTCATCCAAGCATCTCGATTAAATTGCTTCCCTTGTTTAAACCAATTCTACCTGATTTAAATGACACTTCTTTTGCTGCAAATTTTACGAGTAAACTCCGTAGCCTGGCCAGTGCTCAATTTCCTGCCACGGTCCCCCAGAAGGTCAATAGGCAGTTTTTCTTCACGGTAGGTCTTGGAACCAGCCCATGTCAGAAGAACCAAACCTGCCTAGGTCCTAATGGAACCAAGTTCGCAGCTTCAGTCAATAATGTATCATTTGCAATGCCAACTACAGCACTACTCCAAGCTCATTTCTTTGGCCAATCGAACGGAGTTTACACCCCTGATTTCCCTAGCAATCCAATAATTCCGTTTAATTACACAGGCTCACCACCTAAAAATACTATGGTAAGCAACGGAACAAAGGTTGTAGTGCTTCCTTTTAACACTTCCGTGGAGCTAGTAATGCAGGACACGAGCATTCTTGGAGCTGAAAGCCACCCTCTTCATCTACATGGCTTCAACTTCTTCGTTGTCGGCCAGGGTTTTGGCAGCTTCGATCCGAATAAGGACCCAGCAAAGTTCAACCTGGTCGATCCTATTGAAAGGAACACTGTTGGTGTGCCATCAGGAGGTTGGGTGGCAATTCGTTTTCTAGCAGACAATCCAGGTAAATAATATGGACTTAATTATGGAGAAAAATCAACGAATTTTTCATTAATCAAAGACAAATGACGTATAATCTTTGATTTCATTATCTTGACAAACACAAGAACTACATACTTGCAGGGGTATGGTTCATGCATTGCCACCTTGAAGTGCACACCAGCTGGGGTTTGAAGATGGCTTGGATTGTCTTGGATGGAAAACTTCCTAATCAGAAGCTGTTGCCTCCACCAGCAGATCTTCCTAAATGTTGATCAATATTCAATATGATTCACTCCTAGGTCCATTCTGACCAAGACCTGCTTGGAGCTTTTCTCTTTTCCCCTTTTTTTTTTGGTTTACTTTAACCACATTTTGTTTTATTGACCCCTTTTGGCTTTTGACATTGGTTTATCAATCGTCCGAAATTGTGTTCTTGATCTTGATGGAGTTAAGAAAGAAGTAAGGAACTTGTTTTTGTAACATCAACATTTCAAAATGTCAATACAAAGAGGGCCCCCAATAATGTTTCGGCATCCTTTTTTGTTCAATCAATCTAACCTCTGAATCATATTTGTAACATGCAACTCCTTCGTAGTATACTTAATGGCGTTTTTAACCTTTTTATTATAATAGCATTGCCCCAAAAAAGTCATAAACCTCCATTCCCGATTAACATGTTTGCTGACAAATAACATGACCCAAAAAGCTTGAGTTTAGACCTGAGAGGGAATCTTAGCAACTAGTTGATTGGATCCTACTGTGGACCTAAATGAAAAATGCTTCCCTTGGCTTTGTCTTTAGCACGTATAAGGCTTTAGGCCCGTTAAAAAGTAAGGCTCTGGGTATTATAGATAATTTTGCCTGC
>JBBYHM010000013.1:2675995-2687079 GCA_038381775.1 Adansonia rubrostipa
CTTATTATATAGTCTAAACTTTTCCATCTAAGTTTACTATATTTTCATTAACGTATAAAGATAAGAAATTGACCATACTGAATTAGAAGGCCAAAAAAAAAGGTGGAGCAAAAGGCGATCTTGACTGCGACCACAAGTACAAAATGGATAAAACACACGAGAGCAAATATAGCATAAATATATTTTATTTTCTATTATTATTCGGAAAAGTTTTGATAATGATCAAACTCCAAATTTCATTATCAAAACTTAAAACCAATTTACAAATTTCTACCTTAACAGGCAGAAAAACAATTCCTTTCGTTACTTTTTGATACATATTTAATCATCGTTTATTAAAAAATAAATAAATTAAAACTGCTGCAACACTTAGCTGAAGTACTCACCTTTCTGGTCCAAGCACGACTGGCCAGCCAGCTTTAGAGTAAAATTTTTCATTTTTCAAATGATGCTCCATGATTTAGAAAAACCTAACCAACTAAAACAAGAGTAAACTGAAGTTGACTCTGAGCAGTCCAAGGCAGCAGTCCTTGTTATTATCATCCAACTAACCGATTGCCTTGGGCTATGACAATAAAGTTCTCTTAATCCCCCTTTTTTCTTCTAACTTTGCACGAAAATAGTCACATGATATGGACTATAATGCGTGCTATGCCTTATCTCAAAAGGAGCATTTGCTACTAGTTTCTTCATCACTATTCGTCAACCTCCCACCAACAAATTAATTTCTTTAATTTTTCTTTAATCGCTTATGTTATCTAGAAATGAATTCATTTGCAAGGTTTTTTTTTTTTTTTTTTTTTTGCTGATTTTCAAGAGTAAGATCCAAGAGTTTTTTTTTTCTGTTTTTAATTATGTTGGATTGGTGAACTCTTCGAAGTCAAAAAAATCTAAGCCAAGCAACTTTCACATTAGTGAAACTAAGCCTACTCAAGGGTTGGGTCAGACCAGATTCGAATTAGGCTTAAGTATAGTATTAACATTAAATATGCTTGTTCAAGCCCGGTTCGGCTCGAATATGGGCTTCCAAATTTGCTCAAGTTCTCCTATTTTTGTAAATAGATAGTCCAAACCCATTTAGATCAGCCCATATTATATTTTTTATAATTTATTTTTTTAAAAATATATATTTTTAAAATTTAATCTTTATTAATTTAATAATTTTCTTTTATTTAGTGTATAAATATATATAATTTAACTTAATTTTTAAAATTTACACTATAATATTGTATATATGTATTATTTATATGACAAAAATTATATAATACGTAAATTATAAAATAAATATATATAATGTAATAGTCAAATGAGTCGGGCTGGATCAGAGTTGGGCTTTGAAAATTAGACCTAAAGTCTGATCTATTTTTTAATCGAACCTAATTTTTTATCCAAATTTATTTTTTAAACCTAATATTTTTATTCAAGACCTCTCAAATATCAACGAGCCTCCAAGCAAGCCTTAGTAGAACTAAGTAGAAGCTCCTAATTAATGCATTTATATATGTTTGTTTACTTTCCTCTCTTTTTTTTCCCCTCTTTTATTGGTGAAAACAATCATCCCGTTGACTGTCCAAATTAAGGGGAATATCCAAAACTCTTGAAACCGACCCATTTTACCTCATATAGGAAACCCTAATAATTATATTCCACTTTAAAAAGACTTTCCTTCTTCCTGTGAATTAATTTTCAAGTCACTGCCATTTTTCATAGCTGTGGGTTGAAGCTGATAGTATAAAACATAAACCACATGCGTATGGGCTGTAGATTAATCACCCCATTGTTTGTAGTGGCGAAACTGTTTAGCCTGTTGACCCCCCTCGCATTTCACCTTCCCTACTCAGAGCCTATATACCAAACTCGTGTTGCTTCACAGCCTTGTTTTCATTATCTTTATTCTCTCCTAAATTTCAACTTTCTCGTCGGAAATTCCAAAAAATTAAAAAAAAAAAAAAACCTCACTTTCCTTTTTTTTTTTTTCAATTTCCATGAAATAAAAAAATTATATTATTTGAAGTCTGAAAATGAACTGCGGATATTAATGTGTGTTTCAAACGAATATATTTAATTTTTTTTAGTTTTTTTCAGTTATTTAAGTGATTATATCTTCATACGAATCATATCTTTATCTAAATATGTGTTAAAATAAAGACTTTAAAAGAAAAAAGTTCAAATAATATAGATAAAATCCTGCCATTTGGAGAGTAGGTTATATCTATAAAATGCATGGAGCCAGGCATTCATTAGCTCATTCTAACATTGGAATTGCAAGTTTTGCATGTGAATCTTAAAAATATGACAAAGACTCTTCTGAAATTGAAGAAAGTTACTCTTTTATTGCGCAATGTAAAGCCTAACAAATCTAGTTAAAAGAAGAGAAATAAGAAACATTAACCTGATAGCGAATTTCAAATTAGCTTTGGATATAAACAAGTTGAAATCAAAGTTAAATATTCAAGGGTAAGTGTGAACATATATAATTTCAGTAATTGTAATAATGAGAGGGAAAAAAAAAATGAAGTGCCCCAAGGACAATGGTACATCAAGTTGGCAATAACTTAGCACTGTTAAAGAATACATGTGTTTTGTCAAGAGATATTATGGCACAAAAAGTGCTGTGATTAACTAAAGTCGATGGAAATCGTTAGTTACATCAACAACCAAAGATCGAAATGTCGAATAATCTTCAGTTAGAATGGGAGAGCACCAGTGCGTTGCATTAATAAAGTAGTCTCTCGAATCTCTCGACCGCTATCATTTCCAGTAACTGATCAGTTTAATATCCTGAGTGATACATACATATATGTGTGTGTGTGTGTGTGTGTGAGAGAGAGAGAGGCAAATTAAAGAGAGGGAGAGAGGTACCCTCCATTTTGAAGTGATAGAGATGATTCCCGTGGACCTATAAATACACTGACAAGATGCTCTTCTATTTGGGGTCCCTTCTTTCATGGGGGTTCTGAAGTTTCCTGTAGGTGCTTTTTTTTTTCATTTTAACTTTGTTTCAATGTGTTCATCAAGCATCCATATATAAATTCCTTGAAACCTTTAATTTTGCTCTGATTTTTTCATCTGTTTTAAAGTATCACTTTCATCTCCGTGTAATAAAAAGATCCAAAGCCTATTTATGATATGTTTTTAAAATTTGATGTCTTATTTATATCTTATCTCAAGACATATCAATTAAATAATAGAAATAATTAAAAAATATTTACTATATTAAATTTTATAAATATTGTAGATCATTGTAAATATAAAATATAAAATGAAATTCATTCTTTTACCTAGATTTTAGATGGTGAATTTTCAATCAATATAAGCAGTACATTATAATTTTCTTCTAAAATCCAATATATATATATATATATATATAATTGCTCAACTTAAATTTTTTATTTCGAAAATTTTTTTATTAAAAAAACAGAATTTTTTTTAGCAAAAAGTCAACGCCCATCTCTTTAAAAAATGACGTCATCTTTCGTGTCAGCATCCAGCACCCTTGGCTCCTCATTATAAGTAGCTGCTCTGCAGCCTCGGCTGTATCCATCGCTCTCTTCTTTCTTCAATCCTTGAGGCTTCCCACCCCACCCCCCCCCCCCAACCCCCAAAAAAATCAAAATTAAACCAATCAAAATCCCTCCCGCGCCTACTCACTATGTACGGACAGCCGACATTCCCTCTCTCTTCCTCCGAGTTTCTCAGCGACTTCGTGACGTCTCCCGACGCCATGTCGTCGCCGTTAAACTTCCCGTTAACTCAACTCACTGTGGCACAGTCGTTCGACTCGGTGAGCGAGGTGCTTCATAGTGGCGGCAGCAGCAGCGGGAGTTACAGCTCGCCGACTTCGCTGGCGGGTTGCTGCACTCAGAAACCGAGTTTCATGCACAGGAGCGTCAGTAGCCATTCCCTTCAAAAGAACGGCCTTCATTGTCATTTCGCCTCAAGCCTTAACGAGTTCATCGACTCTGATTCTTGTCCGGTGCGGAGAGTTTTTAGTACCGGTGATTTGCGCCTGGTTAGTTTTATGAGCTGAAACCCTTAAACGGTTTTTTTTTCAAAAAAAAAAAAATTAGTTGATAAATGAGTATAAGTGAATTAGGGTCTAATCCAACTAAGTTGAGCTATAGAAGTAAAAAATTTAGAAGTTTAATTTAAAATTTATTGAAATTTAGTAGAGTTTGGTTTTTAAAATTTAAATTCGATTCGAGTTAAAAAATTAAATTAGTTAAATTTATTTGATTAAATTTGATTAAGCTTATATATTTAAATAAAAATAAATTTAATTTTTTATTAATTTAAAATTTGATTATTTATACTTAAATTTAAATTTAAATTAAAAATTTTTAATAATAATTTAAAATAAAATAATTCAATTAAATTTACCTTTATAATAATTAAACTAAATTTAAATTGTATTAAATAAAATAAATTTTAAAAAAAATTAATTTTAAATATTCAAATTCGCTAAGCATATGAATTTAGCATCTCAACATTTGGTGTTATACATTATTGATTAAAATTATTTAAAAATTGATTAAATTAAAGTTGAAAATATCTTCACCGAGTTAAAAAAAAAAAAAGAAAAAATCTAAAACTTTAATATTATGGTGGGGGCAGGTGGTGCAGCATAGTGGGCGGAGGGCAGACTCCCCATTGTCAAATGAGAGTAATGCAATTATTGAAGGAATGAGCAAAGCCTGCCGCTACAGTCCTGAGGAAAAGAAAGAGAGGATTGAAAGATACCGAACCAAAAGAACCCTCAGAAACTTCAACAAGAAGATTAAGGTCCCAACTCTTAATTTTCTGCTGCTTAATTATAATTATATTCCCTTTATTCATTTGTTGTCAAATGCAACATGTCGGTTTTGAAGGTATTTATAAGCTAGACCAGATCTTGATTTTTTTTTTTTGGGCAATTCTCTTACTTAAGTTCGATTCATACGTAATATTATTTTTATATTAATATTTATATATTTTAATAATTTAATCTGAATAATATTTTTATTGTTAAACAGTAATTTGAGTTGGATCAATTTTATAATTAAATATTATACTCAAACTTAACCTAATACAAATTAGATTTATTAAATTGAATAAGCTATTTAATTTTTAAATAGATCTAATTATGTTCCCTTCGTTATAATCAAGTCTAAGTTAAATTAAGATTTTTCAAATTTATTACGTCAAGTTAGAATTTTAAATGAGTCTTTCATGTTTGAGTTAATTTTTACCTAATAACAAAGATTGGGTATACAATGTTTGAATGTTTTAGTTTAATATTTTTAAGTTTGATTCGTACAATTAATTAATAAATAATAATTGCTTACGGAAATAATTTGATTTAGAGTGAATTATTAATTGATTTTAACATTCATGTTATATAAATATCCTCCCCTCTTCGTATCTTGTAAATAAAATCTAATTCCCAAATTGCCTAACCGTAGTATATTTTAATCCCACTTTCCACCTCTAACATTAAAGACCAACTGATTATTACTTTTTGATTTCTAAAAGGCATGAGTGCTAGATTCTTCCCCCTTCTTTGATGCTTTTTAGTGTCTGTCAGTTTCAAGTTATGCAAAACCACTGCTCACTTTTTTTTATCTAACCATCTATATTTGAGTCAATTAGACAGAGGTAGAAATAATTCTTTGATTTTGTGAGCTGTTTTATTTTATTTTTTAAAAAATATTTATATTTGATATATATATTTAAACATAATTAAATATGAATATAGAGAATATAATTTTTTAAATACATTTAAAAATTTTAAAATAATATTAAATATATTTATATTAAAAATAAATTTGTGATTGCAGCAAAAGAAATGAAAGAATGCGATCCCCCGCAAAGTAAAAAATAAGCAACTAAGCATGAGTTGAAAAGGGTCAAATAATTGAACTTAAAAATTATTGAACAAGACCTTAATGATCTATCTACTAATAACATGCTGATGACACATGTATATTTTTTCTGGATCAGTACGCATGTAGGAAAACCTTGGCAGACAGCAGGCCACGCATCCGAGGACGATTCATAAGAAATAATAAAGCAATTGAAAAGGAAAATACGCCTCAAGTCGAATGGAGCCACGTAGGTGGAGAGGAAGAAGAAGAAGATGACGAGTATTGGATTGGCTTTCTAGATTCACTCTTAGCAAAAAGCTTATTAAATCCTTAATAATAAAAGAAAAACAAAGTTCAGATTTGCATGTTTTCTTTTATAATTTTGATGCAATGTTTGAAGTCTTTTTTTCTTTTCAGATTCAAAAAGGTGTTTGTAAATATGATTTGATCACATTATTCATATGAAAAAATATATGGAATTGCACTGCTTACCCCAAGAGTGAGCTTTATATAAAAATTAATTCCAGTGCAAAGTTATGATTGTATGATTCATATAATAATAGTTAGATAACTTGAAACTTAATTTAGACTTAAATTTAGATGATTCATTCAAATTAAATAATTATTGGATAATTCAAAAACTTAATTTTATAATAATTTATTAAAATTAATATTCAAATTTCAATAATTTATTAAACTTAATTTTGACTTTCTTTAATTTTTAATTCTCTCTCAATTCATAAAGCCTAATGCAGTCTAAAGCAATAAGCAAAATAAGTGGTCTGCTTTGTCGAGCTTACTTGGCAAACTGCGAAACTGTCAGTTAGGGTATTATTGGAGACTCTGTGGAATAAAAGTGATTTTCAACAAACAATAGATTTAGACAAGCACAAACTTAGCAACATTATAAGAGGGTTTCCTAAGGAGTATTTTAAGATATTATTTAATATTATCATCTTAAGTAAATTATTATTCCCAGCACATTGAAATTCATTAAAATAAATGTTAATTATTGTATTTAATAGATTAAAATATTATAATAAATAGTAACTTAATTAACTTTACAAATACCCGAACGACACTTGTTGACAAGAACTCATGCCTAAAAGGAGCATGGAAAAATGAAAGAGGGGACCTGGAAATTGCCAATGGGATTGGATCAATAATTACCAATACACGAATTAGGCAAATGAAGCACCCAAGTCAATCATTTTTAATTACAATGCTTGCAGATGCACGAACAAAAAAAGACACAATAATAACTCGTGAATGAGTTGCAATTTCGATCACGAAATACACTGAATAAAAGATACAAGAGAGACAAGTTTAGGTGGATGAAAATATTTAAGAAAGAAATAAGATAACTTACTTAATATCAATTTTATATATATTATAAATTTTTAATTTTATCAAATTACATCACTAATTTTTTTGTTATTAATAAATTAAATCATTTACATTAATTTTTTTAAAAAATATTAACGAAAAAATTTAACTTAATATACATATATAATGTATATCTATTAGATATTATCTTAATAAGATATAAAAAAATTACGTATATATGCTCAATCAATTTCTTTATGTAGTTAGTGTAAATGATCTAATTTATTAATAATAAAAATTTAATAATGTAATTTGATAAAATTAAAAATTTATAATTTATATAAAAATTAAAGCTAAGTTCGGCCTAAATGTATATTATTCAAAGATTTACAACTCAAATAATGAAATGCATGCAACTTACGCTTGCCATTGGGAAAAAAACTATTTCCTTTGAATGCTCAGTGGCTAGACCACAATGAATTAATAGCCCGTAAATCTAAGAAAAAGGATCTTCACAAGAATTTTCTCGAAAGTTGACATTCCCCTGTAATCATTTAACTGAGAAAATCTCTAGGAGAAAACTAATTTGGCAAGCAAAACAAAGGAGAAACAATGGCTTTACTCGTACAATAATTCTTTGTAGTTAAACAAAAAAAGTCAAAAGTGTTTCTCTTTGTTTTTTTCAAGCGTGACCAATACCGCAATTTAGTCAGATAGTTCAGCTTTGATGGTTTTATGAGAATCTGAATTTACTTTCTCTTTAGTTAAAAGGCTGTTAACCTTTTGAGGCAATCCCTAGAAATAGGAAAGGAGGCGATGTTGGTATTCGGTAGGGCCCGACGGCGGCGGTGGATTGCCCACTTAATAAGAGTTCATGTATGACCTTTGCATTAGGAAAAGACATTAAACTATAAGATTCTAAGAATCTGTAAGTTCTCAATATCCAAATCCCAATTATAATAAACAAAAAAATAAGTACCTGAAACTGTTAGGTTCTCTTATTTTTTATTTCTTTTTTTTTTTCACTCGATTCATCGTTTTCTCCGAACAATGATCTTTGTAAAGAATACAAAAAAGTAAAAAGGAAAACATCAGTGCATGTAAAACCTCGGTCCAATGAAGAACATTAATCGTGTATCACCAGGGAAACGTTAAAATGCGTGCTCCATGCTTATTTGGAGCATGCTAGCCATCTCAATGATAAATGGTAAGAACTAACTATAATCTAAGCGTTGATCATTACGTGATGTAAGTGCTCACATTGGTAAGAAATCAAAGAACCACACTACCACATGAAAAACACTAAGTTGGAGATTCCTATTTGTCATCGTCTCTTTCTTTGCTGAAAATCGGAGTCTCATTTGTTCGATGCAAACAAGATTACTTGTCATTGGTGCGGGAGTCTAGAACCGAGATTTCTTCTTTTAGTAACGACAAGACAGTCCGCTAAGTCACCCTTGATCAAGTACCTAACCTAATAGGCTACCCTGTAATAAAACGAGACACTTGGAAGGAAAAAAAAATGGTTTCTAATTCAATACGACAGCCTCACGTATTTAGCCGTCCATTGAAAGTCGAAGATTAGAGAAGTTTAAACAAAAAAATAAATCCAAGAAATAAAACTCACTTAAAAAAATAAAATGAATAATAATTTTAATATTTAAAATTCAAGTTTAATTTAATTTAATTTAATTTATTTTTAATTATATAATATATATTAATTTTATTTATATATTATTAATTTTTATCATGAATTAAAAAATTATTTATATTTTAAAATTTATAAAATGTTGAATAAAATAATTTCTAATCTTCTAAAAGCAATACGAAAGCAAATTTAATCTAACTATTTTTTAATATAAACAAAATTAATTAAAATTTAAAACTCATTTTACATTAATCCAAATTTAAATAAATACATACAATGCTTATATTCTATTACACTCAAATCTATCCGACTTTGATCCGACTCGCTAATCACTGATTCCAATCGTGTTGTTAGAGCACCTTTCAACTTCTTACACAGCTTGAAGTCTGTTGGGCCCAGACTCCTAAGTGCATTATAAGACATACTAGAGAAATGGATTTCCTATATTCTTAATCTGGCCGGATAGGGCCATCCTTATTCAGGCACACTTGACAATAGGCCTCCATTACTCAGTTTCCCAACTGCCCCAAATTCCTTTTTTTTTTTCTTTTGAGTTTATCGGGTCAAAATAAAAATATTTCGAGCTCATTGGATTATTATGGTGGCAATATAGAAGAACTTGCAAAAGCATTTAAACAAAGAGCCGAACAAAGAAAAAGATTTACATTACTCAACTATAAATTAGACATCCTTCGAAACAGAACAAAACAGAGACACCAATCAAACAATAGTAACCGACGAAAAAAGACCTCCACAGCTCCTGCTACGTGCCTCACATTTAACCAGAAATTTCAACAGATTTTATCGCAGGTTTATTCATCTCAGCTTTAGGAACAGTGACAGTAAGAACCCCATTTTCCATAGAAGCCTTGACATGATCCATTTTCACATTCTCCGGCAACCTAAACCTCCTCGAGAATTTACCGCCGCTCCTCTCCACACGATGCCACGTGTCGTTCTTGTCTTCCTTCTCCACGTTCCTCTCTCCGCTGATTTGTAGGACCCTGTCGTCTTCGATCTCCACCTTAACTTCCTCTTTCTTCAGCCCTGGAAGGTCCGCCTTGAACACGTGTGCCTCCGGTGTCTCCTTCCAGTCCACACGTGTGTTGACAAAAGCCGAGTTCTCTCTGGATAGTTGAGGGAATGAGGAGATCGTCGGGAAATCGAAGTCGTTGAAAGGATCCAATACGTCCAAAGAAAATGGGTTAACAATGTTGCTGCGACTGCGCCGGTTACCGAAAAAGTTAGGAATCATTGCCATTTTTAAGCAAAAGTGAGTGTTTGGATGCCTATAAAGATGCTGAAGAAATTATCAATATGCTGGTTATTAAAGCCTGTGATGGAAAAGACTGAAACCAAACTGAGTACATATATCGAGGAAAGGAAGAACCCAGTAAATTCGAGAATAATCGTTTAAAGATTCAAATAGAAAGTAACCGACATTGCAGGATAAGCCAGGATTTGCTAGAAGCTTCGGAATTCTGGACCCGGACTGCCATTTCTTTACTTGTTTAGCAGAGAGGCTCAGACCAAAATTAAACGGGCCTGATTTGGGCTTGATGTAGTTCCTGTTATAAACCTTTTTTGGGCTTAGAGTTGATAGTTTGAACGCACTCTCGGATTTCACTTGAACAGTTTAATGGTCCATGTTATATATGGAAATTCAAAAATAAATGTTAATTTTTTTTTTGTCGGTTGTGTATATAAATACAATACAATTAATTATATATATTAAAAATTTATATATTTTTTGCTAAAATTTAAGATGCCTTTTATATTTATTTTAAATAGTTAAAGCGTTTTTTTTAAGTTATAATTTTAGCATGCAAAATCAATAATTATAAAAAAGGTCATAATTTTCTTGTAACTTTCATCTAGGGTGTATTTACTTTTTAGTAATATTGGACTTATTTATAAATAATTTTTTAAAATAGTTGATAATATAAAATTGCCTTACTTAAATATTAAATATGAATTTATCGAATTAAAAAAAATTAATTTCCGGTAAATATGAAATCCAACCATGAAATATCCATGAATACTTTGACTCTTACACATTTATCAGAATTTATTTGTACTAGCCATGAAAAGCCAATGACAGAAACAAAGGCGCTTCAAAATAACCGCAAATATATCCACGTCAGCGATCCGCGTCAATACAATCCTCATCTCAACCCTCCATTGTAACTGATCAACGGCCAGAATTCATTATCACTCATATCACACGGATCACCACCCCGACTCAACACTCCCCACTTTTCCTATAA
>JBBYHM010000013.1:2687179-2700426 GCA_038381775.1 Adansonia rubrostipa
ATCAACGGCCAGAATTCATTATCACTCATATCACACGGATCACCACCCCGACTCAACACTCCCCACTTTTCCTATAAATACCCCGCAATTTTGCTTCGCCTTCCGAACTTCCAAATCATAAAGAAAAACCAAAAAAAGTCTTTGGATCTCTGTTCAACATTCAAGATGTCAGGACGAGGAAAAGGTGGCAAGGGACTGGGAAAGGGAGGAGCCAAGCGCCACCGTAAGGTCCTCCGCGATAACATCCAGGGAATCACGAAGCCAGCAATTCGGCGTCTGGCTCGTAGGGGAGGAGTCAAGCGTATCAGCGGCTTAATCTACGAGGAAACCCGTGGTGTCCTGAAGATCTTCTTGGAGAACGTGATTCGCGACGCTGTCACTTACACCGAACATGCGAGGAGAAAGACGGTGACTGCTATGGATGTAGTTTATGCTCTGAAGAGGCAGGGCAGGACTTTGTATGGATTTGGTGGTTAAAAGATTTAGGAATTAGGTTTGAGGATGGTGGTGTTGGGGGGGAATTTTAAGTCTTGCTGTCAAGAATGTTTTAACTTAGTATTAGGATTAGGGTTTAGGGGTTCTAATTATTGTTTACCATTGTGATTTGTGATTCGTGCTTCGAATTGCAGATTTTAATGAAATTTGACATTTATATTGTTAATTTTAATGTTTAATTTATTTTATACGTAAAGCTTTTCTAGTTTATGTGGCTTGAAGAAGAAATTGGAAAAAGAAATTGAAGTTAAAGGTAAATTTAGTGAGGATAAAAAAACAGCTGAAAACGTTTATGAAAGTTTTGACCTTTGATCCTCTAATGGTCTTACAGTTACTGTATAATTAGTCGGCTTTATGCTTTGACGATTTTTTTGCAGAAGAATACCGCAACCCGGTCGTACATCTTCCAATGAATTTGAGAATCTCATCGATTAGAATGACTGGAAAAGCAACCGCCATTACCAGGAGCCATTCGTTGAGGCCGAGGGGAACAATCCCAAATATCTGAGCAAGGAATGGCACGTAGAGAATCAAGAAGTGAAGCCCAAAGGAGACTGACATGGCTAAAAGGAGCCATGGATTGACCCAAGGAGGCATTGTCAGTAAGCTTCCATCTTCAGAGAGGGCGTTAAGGGAATTGAACATTTCAATGGCGACCAAGACTGAGAGGGAAAGAGTTGATGCTTTGATTTTCCCTGACTGAAAGTAATCACAGGGGTTTGTATCGAATTCGAATACTTGGGAACCTGCTGTGAATGGTGACACGGAGAAATTTTCCCACGAAGAGCATTGACCCCAGTTGGCAAGTTGGGAGTAAGTAACGAGACTATGGCCATCTCCGCTCAGATCAATGCCCAGGAAAGCATGGTGCGTGTACCATATAACAAATACCCCAACTGTGGCTATGCCGACGTAGAACCCAATCACCTGCATCAATGAAGGAAGCAAGTTAGCTCAAATCTTTGGTAATTCAACATTAAGTAGTCAAGAACAAGAACAATGTACTTTCCTACTAATCTTGGTTCGAGAAACGAAGGAGAAAATGAACGATTACCAGGTAGCGGAATAAGATCCAAGCAGTGATTAATGAATCGTCGCTTCTTCTGGGAGGCTTCTTCATTATATCTTTGTCTGGGGGATTGAACCCTAGAGCAGTTGCTGGGGGTCCATCAGTAACAAGATTAACCCAGAGAAGCTGAACAGGGATCATGCCTTCTGGGATACCCAAAGCAGCTGTCAAAAATATAGAAGCAACCTCACCAATATTGGAGGAGATCATGTACCTGCAATTATAAGAAGAAAAATGTTTTATGTAGCAAATTAAAAACTAATCCATGTTGACCAAAAATTTTGGAACTGTGCTTCGTTGAGCTAGATTCTAGCTTGAATGAGTCCAGCTTTGTCATTAAGAGGGCGGGTTCAATGGAATTTGTTACATTTCAGTAAAATCAGCAGCATAAACCATTAAGATATGCAACAACACTACCAGTTCATTCTCAAGTCATACATCTGAAAAAACATAACAACCTTATAAAAGCCTTCATATTGTTGTAAATGGATCTGCCCTCACCAACTGCGGCAACTATAGTTCTGAAGTTATCATCTGCTAACACCATGTCAGAGGCCTCCTCTGCAACCTGAAAAGAATCAAGCAGTGAATGAGGAAGAGAGAGAGGATGGAATAAGAACATAAGCATATAACGCATTCATGAACAAATTAGACTGGCATACTAGGTTCCAGGATGTAGAATTCTACTGTAATAGCCTGATGGTAGGCAAAGAAGTATGCTAAGATTTCCAAGGCTATAAGATGAAATCCCACCGAAAAAACAAAAATAGAATAACTATTCACTCTATGTCAACATAATGCAAGGATAAAGTGGTACAGCCAATTAGCTATAACTCCTTAAGCATTCTGAATAAACTGCAGCACAACTACACATACTGCATATGCATTCAATAATGGGTCGGTCTGAATAGCAAAACGATACTTCACAAAGGAGAGCTGACAATGTCCAGTAGCAAAACAGGGCATGCAAGCATAAAACTAAATAACACATGAAGAGATGCAAGTAAGCATATTGACACCATGACGTCATCCACCAAATTATACACAATAAATATGCAGAGATGGATGGTGGATACCTCTGTCCCAGCAATGCCCATTGCTACTCCAATGTCAGCCAACTTCAAGGCAGGAGCATCATTAACTCCATCCCCAGTCATTGCAACCACTTCACCATCCTCCTTCAGCAACCTCACTATTTCCTGCTTGTGCTTTGGTTCAGCCCGAGAAAATAAGAGACCACCAGTTTGTCTCAGGTGATTTTTCTGATCAGGATGATCCACAAACTCCTTTCCAGTTAAGCTCCTTGAACTGATATCTTCATAAGATCCAAATACACCGATTTCGCGACAAATAGCTTCTGCTGTGTTCTTGTTGTCTCCTGTAATGACCACAACACGAATCCCAGCTACTTTGCAGTCTTCAATTGCTTGACGAACCTCTTTCCGAGGAGGATCCTTCATAGTTTTGTTCAAGTGGTTCAGAAAAAGGTTGGACAGCAGTAAGAAAACAAAAAAAAAAATACAAATAGAAACAGAAGCAACTTACCCTTAGCCCAACTAAACCAACAAAAATAAGTTTGCTCTCAATTGAAGAATATTTGGTTGGATTAAGCAAAAGATGATGAGCTGGATGATCTTCATCACCATTGTAAGTTGCAAACTCAAAAAGCTCCTCCTTATATGCGAAACCAAGGCAACGCAATGCATCTGATGACATTTCATGAAGACTCTGTAAAATAAGATCCTTTGAATATTGATCTAGTTCTACGATAGAGCCATCAAGTAGCTGGATAAAAGAGCTTCTCTCCAACAAATTCTCTACGGCACCCTGCAACATTAAGCATTCACAATCAGAGTGACATAAGCAAAGGATGTGCAAATGAACTTTAAAACAGTAGCAAGCATCATGATAAAGTCTACCAGCACCAATAAGAAAAAAAAGAAATTGGAAGAGAAGACATGAGCACCATTAACAAATCAACAAGTGATCAGTTCATGTTACAAGGCAAAGAGAGATGAATAAACCTTTACTAGCAACGACTTGCATCCTGAGCTGGAATTCACAATAACTCCCATGGACTTCCGATCATGGTCAAACTCAAGTGTTGCAATCCTTTGCTCCATTTTGTTCCACAGATGACAACAGCCTTGTGTAGCATAATAAAATAAAAGAGAAAGCTCAGTAAGATCTAGAAATAGTCACCTAAGGAATGATACAATTATAGGAAAGAAACCAGCTAACATACGCTGAGGATCCCCATGACCTGAAGAGGGACCATACTGTTCAGGAAATCCCATTTTCTCAACCAGAACCTGGAATGAAAAAGAATAAAAGAGGAATGTCTCAGTGCGGGAAAACCATACAACATGAACTTTCATATATACAGAATATTTACACTCAGAAAATTTAGAAAGCACATTGCAAATTGCATGGGCAAACAAGCCGTGCGTATAATATGGCATACAGCAGCGATCTTCTGCTGCAGTAAATAGAAACAATGGAATTGTTGATGCTGAGATTTAATGCTTTCAAAGTTCAGTTTTTGCTTTGGCTCTGGCTTCATGTTAGCATGGGTTTATTCAAAAAGATGCAGTATACACAAACTAAAAGGGTTCCAATTTAGAAATGAAGTTTTTCACCTTTAGTGCTGCCTCTGTAGGCATTCCAGTGGCAACGTAATGATTCCCAGATTGCTCAACGCCAGCATCGTTGCAAACAGCAGAAATCTTAGCAATCATTTCAAGATTGGCATCCATTTGATCAACAGGCCAGCCTCGTATTTTCCCATCAAAAGGATCATATGTAGTCCCTTCCACGTCAAATGCTCGCAAAGTGCCAGGCCTTGAACCTATAGCAACAAGCTTTGAAACAGCCATCTGATTGGTAGTCAAAGTTCCTGTCTTATCAGAACAGATAACAGTTGTGCAACCAAGAGTCTCCACACTAGGCAGCTTCCGGACAAGTGCATTCTTTTGAGCCATCTTTCGGGTTCCCAATGCCAAACATGTTGTAATAACTGCCGGCAAACCTTCTGGAATTGCAGCAACAGCCAATGCCACAGCAATTTCAAAGTAATATGTGCACTTCTCAAATGAGAACTTAAAGTTTCTTGGCCAACCATCAACATATTCCCAAGAAAGAAAGTATTTCACATTAATAAGCCAAACCAGAACACAAATCAGTCCAATTATCATAGTTAAAACCTCTCCAAACTCATTCAACTTCTTCTTTAATGGGGTATCTTCCTCGTTCTGTGATGCTTCATGAATCTGTGAATGCATCTTTCCAATCTCTGTATGCATGGCTATCTCGCTGACCAAGCAAATACAGGTTCCATTGACTATAGTTGTTCCAGAAAAAACCATACATTTCTTCCCTTGAATATCTGAATTCTCAGGAACAACCTTCGAAGTCTTGCTCACAGCTTCACTCTCTCCAGTCAATGACCCCTGTTCAACTCTTACGGTTGAGCTTATCAAACTCAAAACCCGCATATCTGCAGGTACCTTATCACCAACTCTCAACTCCACAATATCTCCTGGGACAAGTTCCTTTGCAGGCAAATTTGTGACCTTCTTACCATCTCGAACTACAGTTGCATGCTCCGATTGAATTTCCTTCAAAGCCTCCAATGCTTTTTCTGCATTACTTTCTTGCCATATTCCAACAATGGCATTCACTATCAAGATCAAGAAAATAACAAGTGGCTCAACAAAAGCTGTTATCTCCACCTCCCCTCCTTCACCATCATACCAAGCTAAAACAAATGATACAATCGCAGCAACCAATAATATCCTAACTAATGTGTCATTAAATTGATCCAAAATCAGTTTAAATATTGACGTGCTCTCATTTTTTTCTAACTCGTTCCATCCATAAATCTGCCTCCTTTTTTCAATTTCAGCACTTGATAATCCTAGTTCTTTGTTCACTTGGTACTTCTCTTCACATTGTTTCACATCTCTTGCCCAAGCCCGAAAAGCTTCTTGCTTGGAAGAGGCAGCACTGGCATTTTCTCTCTTCCCATAGTCTTCCTCTCCTCTCCCCATTGAAATTCAATGCCAAAGAGAAAAGTTCTTAAGTAGTTGTAGAAGTCTCAAAATAGCTGATAAAAGCTGAAACTTTATCTACTTTCTTCAATACTGGAACTGAAACCAATGAAATTTATCGAAAGATCATGATCTACAAAGTAAATTAAAAAAAACCCCACTAATAATTAAACACTGCCAATCATTTTGCTCACTGAGATAAAAAGAAAGCAATAAAAAAAGAATACCCTTTTTTCTTAAAATGGCTATAGTTCTTAGTCTGAGCTAAAAACTTTCACTTTTTTACATATTTACACATTAGAAATCAAATCCCAGAAAAATACACTAGTCAAGAAACGTTTCCCCCTCCCTGCCTCCAAAATTAATTCCTTTCACTAAATTTCTCAGCAACCAAACAAGAGTAAAAATTAGTTAATCAAAAGGCAACGAAGAATTAGACTTGCTTACCAGAATTTTGGAGTTAATATCTTCCCAATGGGGCCTTAGCTTAAAAAAAAAAAAAGTTTTTATTGACAGTCCAATAAATAAAGAGACAGAGACCTGATTTATAAAGACCTTACAAAGAGCGATTCAATGGCTAAGAAACCTCATTCAAAATTGATTTAACTGATAGGGAATGGCCATGTGTTAAAAGGCCGTGGTGGGCCCACATAAAATGATCGCTTTTCCCGCATGGGAACTGGGAAGCAATTAGAGAGCAAGGTGACCTTTTGGCTCTGAATGGTTGTCACCTCCAACACTGAATCTCCACTTTGGTAAAGGTAAAAACTGTAATAATTTATGAGAAAGGTTATAGTTAAAGTATTTTATGTATAAAAAAATTAATTAACATGTTATGTTTTAAAATTTTAATAAAAAAATTTCTTAAAATGATGATTAAACTTAACCAACGAACGGTCAATGGACCCTAATTTATTTCTTCTCAAGTACTAGTATTTAATTATTGCTTAAGAAAATTTATTGCTTCTCCAAGTACTAGTATTTAATTAATGCCTAAGAAATTTCCTATACCTACCCTTGCTATTCCTAAGTTCATACTTCAATACCTCTCTTTATATTTGTAACCATTTTAAGTTAATTCTTTTTGGTGTTTGCGTGTGGAATAAAGATGGCATCGTTGAGTAGGTTTTCTGTCGATATTTGCAAAAAGAAAAGGTTTTTTTTTTTTCTTTTTCTACTTTCCAAAGTTTTTCCAATGCTTGAAAACTATCATGAATTTGGTTAAGGATGACAATGACTAATTTTCTGGGTATCAAGACTATACAGACAAGTCAAGTTTGGTTTAAATGAGTTTTGAGATGTGATAGGTAAGTTGAGTTTCCAAGTGATTTTTCATTATAGATCAACTGTTTTTGCTGCTACCTAGTTATAAGTATTTGGTATTTTAGAAAATAATATATTGATTACATTTTTCCCTTTTGTATATCACTAAAACATTAATTAAAAATTTTCGATAATAATGAAATAATCTTTAATTGGTGCTTGATTGAAACTCTCGATCATACCCATTATTATTCTTGGCCTTCGTGGTTATTTTATTATTTACTAAGTTGCATTGAATCCAGGGAAAAGAAAAGTCCATTGCTCATGTCTTTATGGCTAAACCACAAGCATTTTATGACAATTTAAGAAAAAGAAAAAGACACGACTATTGGAGGTGGGACAAGAACCGATGAAAGAATGACCCTACAATATTCTATATTGATCTTTCATACCCATGAATGTGAGCACTATGTTATTAGGATCAACTATTATGTTGCGGGGCATCTACCCTTCAATTATTGACCGCCAGAGTCGATGGATTGTTTTTTTTGCGTTTGTAATTGCTGTGAAAATGTGTGTGTGTGTGTGTATATATATTCTCAATAAATTCAGTTAAAACTTCTTTTGTAGATTCTTGGGAAGTTTCTTTTACATTGATGCATGTTGCAAGTACTGGATTCACTCGAGTTGCAGTCGTGCGCACTCAAACTCTCAAAGTCAAGCGATACGGTCTTTTTATAAAGTAAACCAGGCTCAAGTTGTTTTCTAAACCCATCATAAATGACTTTTTTTAGTCTCAAGGCCTGTTTCTAGTCTGATATCTTTCTGAAGAAACAAACAAATGACAGATTGGATGTCTGAAAAGACTGCATATTTTCTCCAATGCAGTCAGCAGTCAACTCGATTATAGTCCATTGGAACCTGCCAGGAAAAAAAGGCTGAAAACCAATCTCCCTGAATCATACTCCACGAATTCCAAGTTTACTTAGTCGCCAAGAAATAGGTTTCCTCTGTTGATTGGAATATTGTGTGAATGGGATGGAGGGCAAATATGGGACCAAACAGTAATGCTAAATTGGTTGGAAATTGCCATGTTATCTGGCTTGTTTTGTCTGGTGGGAAACTTGTCGCCAGACAAGGTAAACATATTAGTTCACTTCATGACAAGGCCAAGCCGAATGCCTCCAAGGGCCTCCACTGGACTATATTCTTTTCTAGATATCTTGTTAACGAGCCTATGTTATCAGATGAACCCCACAAAAAGTTCAATTGAATTCACTATTATTTTGGGCAAAATAGAGTGGATGGAGCCCAATATGAACCTAGAACGAATTTGGGCTCTATACTTTGCACCTTCCAGGAACATATAGTAAAACCCACATTGCCTTTTATCTTTTCTGGCCCTTTTCTGTTCATTTTTTATTACTTCTCTCATCTTTTTCAAGTGAGACTGTTATCAATATTAGCTTAACTTTATATGTTCATCTAAGTTGATGTTTTTCTAACTAATTTCAAACAAAGTTTTAGCATATCTTTGTTAATTTGTCAATTTGTCGCACTATTTTATTATGATTAGAGCTAGGTTGACACTTCGACATAGAATAAACATTTCTAATTTTTTTTTTCTTTTTTCAGGCCCAAAGTTACATTCCCAAGTTCCAATATGACGGAATCTGAGCTGTAAATTCATTGCTAACGGCAGCAGCAGCAGCTAAGCCTGGCGCCTGAAACTAGAAGGACTGCCCTCGACCTCAATCCAATCTTCATCTACATTCTTTCTTATACTGGATTGCAGTTGCCTGTTCTCAATATCAGTCAAGGGCCTCAAAAAGTAAAACATAGTTCTTGTTTCAACCCTTTAATGGTCACACTATCTAAATGGAATCCACCATTAATTCATCTCTTTGACTCGTTTGGCAAAAGATATTCATCTCCTCTTTCCATTTACTATTGCTATTACTGTTAAAATCTTTACTAAAAATGCAAATTTTAGAGGGCAATGACTTATAATTCTAGTTTAATATGCCTAAAAACGTCTCTAAAATTTCAAAAATGTTGGAGAACAATCAAATAAGGAAGATTCTGTCGTATTTATATACTGGTTTACCAAGACAGAACAATCAAATGACACTAGGTTGTTAACAATGACGACTAAGAAAATTACTTGGTTTATCAGCATGGTACCTGGCAGAGTATAGAAATAGCTAGAAATTAATAATTACATGGACCTGAAATGACAAATCGTTTTCGTCATGCATACACTCACCAAACAATGCCAAATCATTACATTTTTCACATAAAAATAATTGCATAAACTTCCTCCTCTAGGAATCTCTCTCTCAATCTCTCTTCATTGTCTTTCAATTGAAGCGGACTTTCACTATTTCTGTAAACTGAAAACCAGGAAGTTATCCATATTTATCAATTGAAAGCTGAACCCCTGATTCCTACATCCAATGGCGTCAACCTGTATTTCAACCTGCATCAATGACACCAGGGTCCCAATCAGGCCAACCTATGTGAACCTCTACAAGTGGCCGGAATCAGATGCTGAGTTTGTCAGGTCATTGACCACCGCCGGGCGCAGCAAGAGCGGCCATGCACATCCCACGGTTGTTGATAGCATTTCATGCAGGCAAATGTACCTGAGGAGCTACACGTTTCATAGGAATGATCAAACTGAGCCTGAAAAGCCAAAATGTTTTGGCAGAGTTAAGAAGGAAAAGGTGAAGAGTCCTAGATGTAAAAAGAAGTCGAAAACTGTTGCCAGGAAGAAGTGTGTGGCGCTCAGAAGGGCCAAACAGGTATCTTGTGCCGCCCTGTTGGCCATGTTTCGCAGGCTGTTGTTCTGCACCGCCAAGGTTGATGTTTCTGATCATGGCGGTTGAACATTTTTTATCAGTTTCAGTCTTCAGGGCTTCCTTTTTTTCTTGTTTTTAAATAACTTTTTAATCGCATTAAGTTTTTATTTGTTTGAGGCCTTTTTTTTCTTCAAATCTATGAAATTTCTCTTTGTTAGTGGATATGGAGTGATGATATCAGGAAATGTTAATGGTTAAAGTGCTGACAGCATTATCAAGGATTGGCTTTACCGCTGTATGCTAATATATTTGGTTAAAAAGAAATCATCATATGTAAAATTCATTCATTTCCACCATTGTAAAACTCTTTAACTATTGAATGTTTCAAGTCTGTCTATTTCAGATCACATTTGCCAAGCCAAGTCTAATCACAGCAGGCAGATACATACATGCTAAAGCCTGTTCAAATTTCTTGTTTGTCTCGACACTTTTATGATTAGTGATTCTGTTTTTTGGCCATTTTTTCAAATTAAATAATGGGTTTCACTAAACTTAAAAAAAAAAAAAAAACCAAAACAAAACAAAAATTGTACTCCATAACTTGTTTTTCCCGTTGTGGCCTTTATAAGTTTTCATCATATCATAACTGCAGTTCAAGGGCTGCTAGCTAGAACAGGTCACTTGAGAATTAAGATTTTGGACTATGATCAGGTCAGTCAACAGCCCTTGCTTGTGTGAGTCATTTGAGAATCAGGATTCAAGGGCTGCTAGCTAGAACATTGTTTTTAGAAATAAAGCAAAGTGCATAGAACAAATTAACTATTATTATCACTTCAAGCATGCCCTTAAATCTATTTGAACTAAAAAAATGTTGGGTTATTAATTAAAATATACGGGTTCAAGTCATTCATGTATGTAACAAATTCTGAACCTACTTTCTGGGTTTCTTTGACTATTTCATCTCCTGAAAGGGATGGGAAGAAAGGGTCACCACCTCTTGGGGAGTATTATGAGTAGAAGAAGTAATCCAAAAGCAAAGAAGCAAAAGAGGTTTTTGAGGATCAATCATGCTATAACAATTATGAAAACTACTTTTAGTGTAAAAGGGACCAAAAGTGAGTATGGTACTTATAAAGCAAGTTTTCTTGGGTTAACCGACTATGAAATTTTATATTTTTCTTAGTCTGTATTTTTGTACTTAATTGAAAACATGACAATTCATATGTATATGCCATGTTCGTGTTATTTTTTAGCATCATAATCTTGTATTGATATCCTATTCATATTATTTGTCCATGTCTTGTGTAATGTTTTAGTTATTTTTTTCTTTATCATGTTTGTGTTGTGCCCAACATTGCAAGGTCTACATGATACCAGGAAGTAATCAGTGCTTAGGCCACACAATTAATGATATACGATACTAGATCATCACTTGGATTGTTATCATAATTAGCTAACAATTTTGGGGATTTCTTGCTAATGTTTGAAGTTGCTTGAGTTATATGCAAACTGAAATTTAGTGTCAAGAGCTGTAGACTAAAGTAGGTAAACTAATAGTATATAATATTCAAATTAATTGCATAAAGAACAGATTAGTTATCATAAATTCTCCATGGATTGCCAATGGCATAACCTTCTTCTTCTTCTTTTTTTTTTCTGTGGTCTATCTTAAATTCTCAGTAATGTGGGACATGCAATAAAAAAGAAATATAGTAGATACTATGATGACATCGACATAATTGCAATTTCTTATGGTGATGGGAGAGTAGGTAGACTGTTTGAATAAAATATTTCCTGGGAAAAAGGAAAATGGATGGAAAGAGAAAGAAGATATAGTTGATTGCTGGTCAGCTCCGGGCATAAAACCTGAGGACGGTGCCACCTGAGCCAAATGAAACCCGCTCCAAAAATTGGGTACTTATTTTCATTTTAATACCAAAATAATTGTTAAGTCATCAAACCTCAAAAGAAAATGTCTGTTTTGCATTAATCCCATGGTAAATCTGTTATCTACATCTGATCAGGTGGTTGGTTACCTTTGTGTATCTGAAACAGGAAAAATGGGGCGGAAAATGGAACAAAACCTGATGGGTGAATGGGTGATGTGGATATATATACTTTAAAAAACTGCCAATAAACTTGACAATCATATATTGTCTAATTATAAACGTATTTAAAATCATTTTTATTTTTATAAAATTTAATAAATTAATTATTTATATTATATAAATTTTAAAATGCATATCACATGTTCTCTGTTTCAAAGGCTTTCATCATGATTTTGCCAGTTTCCAGTGTATTCTAGTTCCAAGATTGGGCTGGATCCATGAAAATTGATGGCAGATTTGGCACATGTGTATTCATGGACCCTCCCCCCCCCCCCCCCCACATCATTCCCTGCTGGAGCTGCAATATGTTCTGTAGTGGGTAATAATGGGTAATGAATTAAAAAGTGTTTTAGTGGAATTAATTATTCTAAAGCGATGATTGTAGCAAACACACTAACTGGCCCATTTACTGAAAAACGCACCTCATTGCCCTTTTAATTCTGGTACAATAGCGTTTTTAGTGGTTTTTTTTTATATGATTATAATGTTCATTCTTTCAATATGAGATATCTCATATCATTTGTATGAGTAGGTCTCAGTACTTCAGTTCCTTCCAACACAAGTATGAAATTTATCAGCAAATTCCAAAAGCAAAAAATGTCATTATTTGACAACTCAAACTCTGGTTTTTGGCTTTGTCCCATATGCCATAGCCAGGAAGCTCGGTAATTATTATACTGAAAAGATACAGTTCAGATATTATTACGAAGAAAAATGAATTTCATCGCTTGCTTCTTAATCCTACTTAAAAACTTATATTTGAGATTCAAAATTTTTGTCATAATTTAATTAATTGTGTATCATGCATGATATAAATGTAATTGCCTGCAAAGTTGTGCTTCAACTGTTGAATTCATTATTCACAATCATGGTCGTTTGACAAAATCATACAACTGCAAATGTTACAGAAAAGGCAATGGCAGAACAGCTTTTGCGGAATAAAACAACTGGAAATGGAATTAATCAATTTGGATGAAATTCAAGGACAATAGAAGATTCATTAAAAAAAAAATAAGCATGGATTCCCTGATTCTCTCATTGATTTGCGTCAACTATGTCCTTCAATAAAACAAAAGGTTATGCTAACAAGTGCCCAAGCTTTTAAGATAATCAGATTAGGAAAATATACTGTTCCAATGCATTGAGACTGTCAAACTAGTTATTGATTACATCATTTAATACAAAGATATTATTATAAATATAACAAATCATGCATTTGTCACTTAAGCAGGTCATTGGGTGATTATGCAACAACCGGGTAGAACAATTTTATCTAATCCGGTGTTCATGTTGATGCATCAAGATAAACCGATAAATTACACCAAGACTGGAAAGTGTTGGGGGGGGGGGGGGGCGGGGAATCAAGAAAAGAATCAATTTTAGAATAATTACACGCCAATCACTCGTTGAAATTGTTAAAACATTTTTAATATAATATGGAATAGAATCTCACATTGAAGAA
>JBBYHM010000013.1:2709464-2720520 GCA_038381775.1 Adansonia rubrostipa
CCCAACTTATTATTATTTTTATTTATTTCGTTTTTTAATACTCATAAATGGAAATAAAAATTCTTTACTGTTAACTAAAGTTTTTTTCAAACTTTATTAATATAATTTACTGATACAAAATGTCAACTTGAGGCTTGAACATTGCTTAAGTGCGTGTGTATGTATATATATATTCAATAAATTTAAATTTAAATTATTTAAAAATATTTATTAATAAAAAATTTAAATTATATTTTAATATTTTAGAGGTTTCTAATTCAAACTTTCGAGAGAATAAGATAAAACTATAAAATAAAAAAATTTATTTATAAGCGTGCATGACGTGTCTAGTTGTCACAGGAAGGCTGAAAATTTGGATGAAATAATTTAAAATATTGATTATTAAATTAAAAATAACAGTGTTTATTCATAATTTCTAATTCTAAATTATTATTATATTTATTAATTTATTATTTATTCCTTTATAGAACATTTGATTGATATAAGCTTAACAAACATTTGCCGTCATTCCACTTTAATTAACAGTTTCATTTATATTTGTTTATAGAAGGGTTAATTTTCAATTATTGGTGTTATTTTACTGGTAAAATATATATAAATAGATAGATACTTGACAATTTTAACATATAATACAATAAAAATAAAAAAATAATAATATGAAAATTAACTCCAATATATATATATATAATAACCAGGTTTTAAGACTAGAATGAAATTTGAATTGAGATTTTAAGACTGCAATTTGAATAGAGAAATTTTCTTTTATTCTAATAATCAGGTTTAAAATCTGTGAAACTCAAATATATATATATATAAAATAATGAAACATTAGGTATTATATACAATATATAAGTAAATAACTTTCACATATTGAATGCCTACAATAATAATTTTATTAATAATTTCAACACAATCTTAGCTGTTTCCAGGAAAAAAAAAATTACATCCTGGATCCCAAAATAAATTCTATGTTAATTTAGAAATTTCTTACCTCACAATTATTTTTGGACAACTGATATTTTGCAACTGTCTAGGTCTATCAACTTTTCATACTTATAACATTTTAGTAATTACTTCTATACTATTTAATCACAAGGCTTATAATTTGTGTGTTTGATTCAGCTTTCTTTTTGTGGAAAATCTCATATAATTTATTTAAAAGAAGCAGATGATGGTTTTACTCTACGTGCACTCCATTTATCATAAAAATATTAAAAATTAATAAATACAAAATAATTTATATTTTTGGTTTCAATACAAAATAAATAAATAATTAATTAATTAATTAGAAGTTAAATAAAAAATATGCACATCAAGGAAAGTTGTTGAGAGAGGCTGGTAGGTGGACCAATTTAAGCTAATACCTAATGGCTGATCACATAAATTAAACAAACATATTAGTTAACAAGTCTACGTATTACTAGTCAAATTTAATAAAATTAGAAAAACTTAATACGATAAAAGATATACACTTTTGGATTCGTAATATATATGCTATCAGAGTTACAGTTTAGATTACATTCAGATGTTCACTTTTCTTTAGTTATAGCCTCTGGATATTTTGTATGTTTTTAATAAAGTAAGGCTGAAATTGAACTTAATGTTTCTCTAAATTTCAGCGAAAGATACGATATTCTCGAAAATTTTATCCATCAGATCACTATCGATTCCTTCGCAAACCAAAGTGCCTAGTTCGTTTCCATTAAGCTTAACTTTGATTTTTAACCTCAAGCTCAGCTTTGACGGACCCAAGTCATTGTTTTCGAACTATAAATATTAATTTATCTTCTTAATTTTGTTTAACTTAATGTAAAATATTAATTATTTTATAAAATGATCAATATTATTGAAAAAAATGTCAAAATAAAAAAAATTAAAGTTTTAAGTCATTTTAAACTTTATTATGCACGAATGAATAAATTAATTATAAGATATTTATAAACATGATAATTTAATATGCACATTTGACTTTTCTGTCGAACTATAATTTAATAAATACACTTGAATTTTTTTTATCTTTTAACCTATAAAAATACAACACATATATTCTGAAATAAAAATCAATGTAAAATTATTTTATCAGATAATATTAATTTAATTAGTATCTCTTCACACAAATAACGGTAAAGGTTCTTCTCCACTATTAAAAAGACAGCGGAGATTTTCCTAGTATCAAGCAATACAATTAGTTATAGACTATTTAATCGCTTAAACCTTTTTAACAAGATTTCAAGTACAAATAACGCCGCGATGAACTCTTGGTATGGTGAGAAATAAATAAATAAATAAAACATAAACAAACAAGAAATAAAGAGAAAGAAGAAGTCAGCAGTGTTGCTTTATGTGAACTTAATTGTATTTTCCTTTTTTTTAAAAGAGAGATAAAGCGAGGTGAACAATTCCAATCCTTGTGTTAGCAAATATAGATGTAACTTGGTAATAAAAGCAAAATAGATCTCTATTATTTTTAATAGTGGGAAAGATCCTTGTCCATTAAAATTAGAATTTCATTTATTTAAGCTCAAAAATATTATTTAACTATTAAGATTTATATTGGATGTAATATTAATATTTAAATTACAAAGATATCAAATCAAAGACATTATTACATAGAATACCTTATATATGAAATTAATTGAGTGTGATTTAAGGTAAATAACAATAAAATAAATGTAATTAATTTACTTTTTTAAAATTAATTCAAATAAAATAAATTTCATTTATTTGAAGAAACATGATGATTTTTTTAAAAACATTTTACATGTCAATAATATATGCCATGACATTTGCTTCTGTTATTAAAGTTTTGACATCTATATATTTACATAAGATAGTGAATAAAATGTAAAATAGTTAAGATTTTAAATATGAATGTTTAATGTATTTGATTGTCAAAAATTAAAGAAATATTTAAATATGGGTGTTGGAATGATTTTTTTATTGCAAATTAATTGAAATACTTGTAGATCTAATTATTGTTAGCTATTTATTGTTTATTATTTGAATTTGATTTATTAGAGTTACCCTTGCTAATATTAGAGATAAAAATATCATGCTTATATATACTAAGCATGGATATAATTATGGAGAGTCATTCAAAATTTTTAAATGATTAGTTGACTATAAATTATACAATTAAGAATAAAATTAAATAATTAAAATTTAAGGTGACAATTTCAATTTTACAATAATTTATGCAAACAATTATAATAGTAAAGGTAAATGATTAAAAAATAAATATAATTAATTTAATTTTTAATTACTTTTTAAATTAAAAATATATCAAATAAAATAAAGTTGCACCTAATAGAAGGCTGATCACAATTTTTCAAGATATTCCGCATGTCAATAATATGCATCAAATTACTCTTTCTTTTTTATTTTTATATATTTATATATAAGATTCATTATTTTCTTCTAATATCATTTAAAAATTTTATACTTCGTTGATGTAATAATAGAGATGCTATGAATAAACCTGCAAAACAATAAAGATAAGAAAGATTCAAAGTTGAACTCCGAGGATACTCCGATGCTTAAAGTCAGTAGGAGATATTATGAATGAAGAACAAGAAAAAATAAAAGAATTTTAATAGCTCATTCCTTATGAGTGCTGATGTTACTTGATCTGAAACTCCATAAATATAGAGGTTACATGCTAATTAAATTTATCTACCTAATGAGATCATCATTATCCAATTATCCTTTGATATTTATCTCTTTAATAAGATCACACTTGGTGACAGAATAAGAGAATATAACATACTTTAATTATCATAAGTATGTTTTGATTGATGTACCTTATAAACTTTAATGTTACAATATCATGATTATTTTAAGATCCAAATTTATAATCAATGTATAGTTTATAAAATTTAATAATAAGATATTGCATATAAAGTTTTTTGTTTAAGAAAAATCATTTTAATTATCACCGACTTATTTTTTTATATTTAAAATTATTTAATTGAATCATAATTATTTAACTAAGGGTTCAATATTTTATGAATATACCATGTAACTTTTAAGTTAATCTAATTTTTTCTGAAAAGATTTCTATCCTGAATTATTTCAAAGAAAAAAATTTTAGATTTTCTAGGGATGCAAATCTAATTTAATGAGTTTGTAGATAATTTTTTAAATTTAGTGGGAAACATGAAGCATATCTATCTTTATCCGTCCTCCAATAAAAATTTCCTCAACCCGTGAAATCTCCTAAATCAAGTTCCGCCCAAACTCATCGAGATTAATAAAGAATTCCGTAGATCCAAAGGTCAAGTAGCCGACGACTATAATATATGAAACAACGTAACCACACGCAAGCATTACCCGTTGCTTCTGCCGTTTACTTATCATCAAAACGCAACCATTTTTTTTTATTCCCATTTCCCCAGTCCGCCACACGTGATTTGTTCTTTTCTTCTACCTTTTCGCTCATTTGATTCAGGGCAAACCTGAAAAATTGGAACCAAACAAAAGCGCAAAACCTCGCTCTTTTGACTCAGCTCATAAATTTCTCTCAAAAAATTTAAAAAAATAGGGAAAAATTAAAGATCTCTCTCGGTTGTTGATCGACCTTGCTTGTCTCCTGAGTTTCGATCTTGAACTGTGTGAGTTCGATCTCCAGTCGCACTGAGTTCATCTCTTTTTTTTTTCTTATTATTTTATTGTTTTCATTTTTATTACTGAATATTTAGATTATTATTATTATTATTATTTTTAGAATTCCGATCTTTTAAATTTTCCTGAATATATTTTTGAAATGATTTTACCGGATAGTGGAAGCTGTGTTTTTAACTCGCTGTTTGGCTGCTGAGAAACCTTGGAAAATGTGGAGACCGTCGAATAGCTCCACTGAACTGACCTAAATAGTTCTTGGAAATGAGGATTTCTAGCTCAACAGAAATTCTTCAATGTCTATTTTTTTTTTTTTCAACTCACTTTCTGTTTAAACAGAAACAGAGGATTAGTTTCTTAAGATGACCCGGAGTCGGATACACTGATTATTTCTGCTTATTGTTTTGCCTTTTTTTTTTTTTCCTTTTAGCCTAAAAGGTAATGCATCAGTATATCTGGTATAAATTAGGTTTCGTTTTGTTGATGTTAGTTGGATGGTTTGTTTAATGATTGCAGTCTTTTCTTACTATGCAATATTTCCTTAATTCAATAAGGAGAAAAGGTTTCAAGGCCAAAAGATTTCAAATTTGTGCCATAGAGTTTTTTCTTTCCCTTTTCTTTAAAACTCCATAAATTGTAAGACATGTTAGATTGTAACATTTTCCTTGAATTTTTAAACTTTGGTTGTCATTTAATTGAGCAAAAATGGTGAAAATCTTTTGCATAATTGTGGACAATAATTATAAGTAGAAAGTGGCAAAAGAGGGTGCTATAAAGCCAAATGCGATATTGATAATCTCACCTGGACATCATTTTCTAGAAGTATTTTGGGTCTGTATTGCGAGGAAAATTGGGTTTGGTTCAGCATCGACTGAATGTACACTTCTCACCCCCTTTTTGTTATTCTGGGGTTAGCATCTTACAATTATGTTGTCCTTTTCAGGCTATAATTGCTGTAGCTGCTTCTCAAATCTGGTTTGCTTCTTAACGAGGAATGGTTCTTTGCATGACCAATTGAGACTTGTGAAATGTCGGGGTTGCTTAATGTATTGTTACTTCAACTGAAAGCAATTTATTTGGAGTTGCAATCTTTTAGAACGCTAAACTTGTTTTTGGACTTCTCATTTTTCTTTTGTCTAAATGAAGTATGTGGCTTCTGTAGGTGAACTTTTTTCTTTTAGCAGATGATAACTAGATATGTGTTTCCATGGTTTATAGATGCAACATATCGGGTTGTGTTGCTGCTATGATTACATATATGTGCTTTTTGATATCAATAAATTTTGCCCTTTCTGATATTTAGTAACTTATAGTACGAATATCTTGATTATAGGTCATTGGTGCTCCAATAAATGTCAGTTGGCTTGAAATAGTAGTAATTCTAGATCATTAATGATGGAATCGTTGGAAATCTTCTTCCTTTTATGGTCTATTGTCTTTTTAATTGAAACTTAAAATCAAATTGGATGTGATTCATTTCTGTTATCCGTATTCTTTTCCTGGTTGATTATTGTTTGTATTTCTGTATTACATGCCTATCTATTAACTGGAAATTGTAATGTGCATCTGGTCGCAGTCTTCTATCAACGGATCAGCATCAAATCTTCCAGACAGTAGCGGGCGTTCTTTTGCGACATCTTTCTCTGGTCAGTGTGGTGCAGCCTTCCCTGTTTTTCATCACACCGGTGGATAGATTTTAATGGATTTCCATTCATCTATGTTGGTCTGAACTCATGCTATCATTTGTTCTTGCAGGCACTATTCAGGGCCTGCATAATATTCATGGTAGCTTTAATGTTCCCAACATGCCTGGTACACTCACATCAAGAAACTCAACGTTAAGTAATGTTCCTACTGCTGGGGTTCAACAACCTACTGCGAGCCTTTCTGGTGGAAGATTTGCATCAAATAATATCCCCGTTGCTTTTTCTCAGGTACTTATAATATTCCTACCTTACATTGATGTGACTTTTAATAATTGCTGCAATAGAAGTTATATATGTTACCTTCCCCATTCATGCATGTCATTAGGAGCAAAACACATAAAAATGAAAAATAATAAGAAGAAATTAAAATCTTACATTCTTGTAATATGTACTTCATTATCTTATGGATACCATTTTGCAGTTATCTCATGGCAGCTCCCATGGACATTCAGGAGTAACAAATAGAGGAGGTATTAGTGTTGTAGGAAACCCTGGATTTAGTAGTAACACAAATGGAGTTGGTGGTTCTATACCTGGGATTCTACCAACCTCTGCTGCAATTGGTAACCGCAATGTTGTTCCAGGATTGGGAGTCTCCCCAATTTTGGGAAATGCAGGTCCTAGGATAACAAGTTCTATAGGAAACATGGTTGGTGGGGGCAACATTGGAAGGAGCATAAGCTCTGGTGGAGGCTTATCTGTACCTGGTCTTGCATCTCGACTGAATTTAATTGCCAATAGTGGATCGGGAAGTTTAAGTATGCAGGGACAGAATCGGTTGATGAGTGGCGTGCTTCCTCAGGGTATGTTATCCTGAACAATTACCCCTAGATTTTGTTGTTGGCTTGAACAGAAGACTTTGTCTACTTGTGCTGGTAGCAGTAATTACCCTTTGGTGCAAATCAATACAATGGCCTGAATTTTGTGGTTAACTTAGCACCTCTCACTCTCAATTTTTTTTTTTTTAAATTTCCGGCTTCCTTTGTTGCCAAATTCTTCATGGCTGCTCGCTAGTCACGTCTAATTATTAGGGGTTACTGTGATTTTTATTCTTAGTTGGTCCTGCACGCGTGCGTGCTTCAATTTTTTGTTGTTTGGATTGTTACTTCTATATGATAGAACATATGCCTTGTTGATTTACTATTTTGCGGTAGTTGTTCACCTGAATGACACTTTCTGTATTCAGGATCTCCTCAGGTAATTTCAATGTTAGGCAATTCTTATCCTAGTGGGGGTGCACTTTCCCAGAGCCATGTTCAAGCTGTGAACAATCTTAGCTCTATGGGAATGTTGAATGACGTGAACTCAAATGACAATTCCCCTTTTGACATAAATAATGATTTCCCTCGGTTGACAAGTCGTCCTAGTTCTGCAGGAGGACCTCAAGGACAATTGGGTAACTGAAGAAGAGACCTTCTGATTCTTTATGTGTCTTTTTTTCCTGCTGCTGAAGTTTTAATATTTTAAGTTAAACTTGCAGGTTCTTTAAGAAAACAAGGTCTTAGTTCCATTGTTCAACAAAACCAAGAGTTCAGCATTCAAAATGAAGATTTCCCTGCTTTACCAGGATTTAAAGGTGCACTGATATTCTTTGATATGGTTTTGATTTAATGCATTTTACTTTCTGGTTGACAGATATAAATGATGTATTTCTTTCTCACTTTTTGAGTCCAGCTTTAAGTTATTTCTGCCTTTAATTTTTGATCTTTCTATTTATTTTCTGTTTACTGAATTTTCATGGCACTGTTATCAGTTCATTTAATAGCTTACTTTTCATTCTTATGATGTTCATTTAATAGCTTACTTTTCATTCTTATGATGTTGTTATTGTTTTTAAGACCATTATGTTGTTGACCATATTATTAGATATTGTATAGGTGGTAATGTTGATTATGCAATGGATTTGCACCCTAAAGAACAATTTCATGACAATACCATGTCTATGATGCAATCTCAGCACTTTTCTGTGAGTCTTTACTTTTACATAATTGAAAATTTCTGGTTTATTTTCTTTTTCATATATAACTATTTAAGTAATTGCATTTTGTACTTATTAGTAGTTATTTATTTCCATTTCGTTTTCTAGAAAAGAAGTATATTTTGTTATCTTCATGATGTGCATATTTTGAGAGTTTCTTCTGATACTTGTGTGCAATTTGCATAGATTGGGAGATCTGCAGGATTTAACTTGGGTGGGTCCTATTCATCTAATCGCCCACAGCAGCAGCAGCAACATGCTCCATCAGCCAGTAGTGGTGTCTCCTTTTCACCTGTAAACAACCAAGATCTTCTCCATTTACATGGCTCAGATATTTTCCCATCTTCACATTCGAGCTACCACTCGCAGGTGCGGTAATCTAGTGCTGTAAATGGTTTCTTGCAAATTTAATGAATTGGTCATTTTGAGGTAGACGGAAATAGAGTGTGCTCTTTTTTTTTTTTTTTTGCGCATCTTTCTTTAATGGTACATGGGAGCAGAGATCCACAACTCTGATTTGAAGCATCATATTTGTAAGTGGGTTTCAGTAGCTGGATTGAATTAAGATTCATAGTTGGTCAAACTGGAAGAATGTGACATCGGCCCCTTCCTTTTCTCTTGTAGCAGCATGTGAAAAGAAGGATCCATTGAAAGTTGAAGAAATCTGTTTTGACTTCCCTACGATACACTTTGTACATGTGTGCATTTTATTTGTGCATCTATGTTTTTTCTTATTTGTTAGATGGTAAGTAGAATTACTTCTAACATCCTCTTTCATCTTCGGCTCAGACCAGTGGACCACCTGGGATTGGGCTAAGACCTCTAAATTCCTCAAGTATGGTTTCTGGTATGGGTTATGACCAGCTCATCCAGCAATATCAGCAAAACCAAAACCAGGCCCAGTTTCATCTGCAACAGATATCGGCTGTCAATCAGTCATTTCGGGAACCAGGCATGAAATCAATGCAGGCTGCACAGTCTAATCCTGACCCATTTGGTTTACTCAGTTTGCAAAGTGTACTAAAGATGACTGATCCTGATCTTACTTCTCTTGCTCTCGGAATTGATCTTACAACACTTGGGTTGAATTTGAATTCATCGGAAAATCTTCACAAGGCCTTTGGTTCTCCATGGTCTGATGAACCAGCCAAGGGTGGCCCAGAGTTCACTGTGCCACAATGTTATTATGCTAAGCAACCACCTGCTTTTCATGTGAGCTGTTTTTTACTTCTCGTACCTTGATTACCTGCTTTGTGCAACTCTCTGAAGTAGTGAATTTTCTCTTCCTACTTTGGCACTCTGATTTCTTTTGGTGCATGCAGCAAGGTTATTTTTCAAAGTTCACAGTGGACACATTGTTCTATATATTTTACAGGTGTGTTTATGTTAACATTTATTGCTTCTCATTTGGATATTTTAAGATCTTATTCTTAGTCATCTGGAATTCTTCGTTTCTAATGCAGCATGCCAAAAGATGAAGCTCAATTATATGCCGCAAATGAACTGTATGTCTCTACTGACTGGTGTCGAAATCTTTATGCGCTTTCTATTTTCCAACCTTCATTTAGCACCTCTTATTTGCAGTTATAATAGAGGCTGGTTTTACCACAAGGAGCTCCGATCGTGGTTCATAAGGGTTCCCAATGTTGAGCCACTAGTTAAGACAAACGCATATGAGAGAGGTTCTTATCACTGTTTTGATCCTGATTCATTCGAAATGAAGCGCAAGGTTGGAACTAGTTCCTACTGGCATTATTTATGACTCTAGTTGCTGAAATGCTGACCTTATATTTTGACTGCAGGATAACATTGTCATCCATTACGAGTTGTTGGAAAAGAGACCAGCTTTACCTCAACATTAACAAAGTTTTCTTTTTCTCATTCACTATGTAAAGCTCAAGTACGTATCTCATTCATTAGAACATCAGTTTGTACTTGCATGCATTAATGTTTTTTTTTTTTCGGAATATTTAGCAATCTTCAGCACGTCTCTGTTAATCTGTTTGCAATTTGTAGCCATTTTAGCCTCTTTTCTCTTTTTTAGAGCAATTTTAAGGCGATGAATGACCAAATCTGTTGCATTACAATAGTACATCCATGGCAATGACCAAATCTGTTGCATTACAATAGTACATCCATGGCATTCTAGGCCAGCCATTCAAGCCTGGGATTTAATGTATGATAGCATTGCGGTGGGATCATCCCATGAAGGTTTCAATTATGATATAACTAAAGATCATGTGCTGGTGACGTTTAACAATCAGGACCTGACCTTTTAATGAAACTTCCAATGCATGACAGCCTTAGCATACAGCTATATTCCATAGAATTGATCGTGAAAATAACGGACTTTGTGGGAAGAGAGGCACAGTACATATTTAGAATTAGAGCCATCACAAAAATAAATGAATGGATATGAGATGCATGCAATACCTCTGTATTGGCATCTGAACATTTTAAGATTTAAGAAAATAAAAAAAAAAAAACAGCAAATAAAACTTTACTGGACTTCCTTTGTTTGGTTTGGGGCCTTTTGTTTGATTTCCCAGAAGCCCCTTTTAACTTTTTTATCCTTTTGTTTTGGTTGTTACCATTTTTATTACGTTGATATCAAGTTTTAAAAAATAATAATAAAAGAAATTATTGAAATTTCATTTTTATTAGTTGAAAATTTTTAATAATATTTTATTTATAAAAATAGTTACTGGAGATATTTAAAAATTCCGGTTCTTATTCCATTAAATTTTATGGGAAA